>WBMV01002034.1:49405-73939 GCA_013396655.1 Campylorhamphus procurvoides | reverse complement strand
CGGGGCCGGGCATGGCGGGCCCGGCATGGCGGATCTGAGCGGCGGGCGGGAGGCGGTGGCGGTGTCGGTGTCGGTGTGTGCGGCGGGGCAGGGCCCGGGCCCCTTCCAGGTACACACCGGGGACAGCGGGGACGCACCGGGGCACGGCCCCTGGCCGGCCAGCCCGACCTCGGGCACCCCCGGGCATCCAGGGCCTGCCCGCCCTCACAGGGACAGTCCGCTGACGTGGACAGACCTCTCACAGGGACAGTCCCCTCACAGGGACAATCCCCCCACAGAGACAATCCCCTCACAGGGACAGTCCCCTCGCAGGGTCCCGTCTGCCCCTGCGGACACTGCCCCCTGTCCCGGCTCTCCGCGGGGCCTGCGGGTTTGGCTCGGTGCTGTTACACAGGCCTTGCAAACCAAAATGAAGTGTAGCAGGCCTGGGGCTACAAACAGAAGGCTTGCAGGCACTGCGGAGCAGAGCAGGGACCATCAGACTCGGCCCTGAGTGAAGCCAAGAGACTGAGGAGCTGGTGTGTACGAAAAAAGAAATTTGGGTAATCACTGTCACAAGGCCCAGAACTCACCAGGCACAACCTGCTGGGAACTGTGACATTCAGCTATATGATCCTCAGGGCTGCCTTGTAGGAAAGCTTTGCACAGTGCTGAGAAGGAAATAGAAATACACACCTAGCTGTCTATATCTTGGTTTTCAAGTTTAGCAGAGCCTCTGTCAGCTTTCATGTTGCAGCAGAGCGTGGCTCTGCCCACTCACCTGCTGGGGGCATTGATGTCACTGCAGAGCCTGGTTTTGCAGGAATTAGGAGGCGGTTGGAATGCAAAGGTCTGAAGAGAGAAATTAAAAGTGTCTCCACTTTTAGCATAAGTACATATTGGAAATTCTGTGCCTTAGAATAGCTATAAACTAAGTAGCTCATTGTTTTGAAGGGGAGGAAATTACTTTGACAATGCTTTGATAATTCTGTAAATAAATACATTATAAATCTATCCATAAATAATCATCTTTGGTATTTCTATAAATAAAAGACATATCTAGTAGACTGGATCTCATTGGCTGATGTGTTTTCTCCTAAGCATTTGTTTTTGCTAAGAGACTATTTGGAGAAATTCAGGCGCTGACAGACCATTGCTTCTTTTTCGGTTCGTATGGAATAAATGAATGGAATAAAGGTTTTAAATGCTTTAAAACCTTGTAGAGAAGTTAAGACTTGGAGTCAGAAGTTTATAGGAGAGGGAATGATTTAATTTCAGAGATCACCAATCATTGCCAGGCACAAACTCATTACAGGTTCTGGGTTTAAGCAGTGATCAGGCCAAGGCTTTGATTGCCTCTTGTCCTCTTTGCAGTACAGCCCGGAGAGCGTGGCTGGAGCGGATGGGGAGATCGACCCCACCGAGATCACATTCCTGGGATGTTCCTGCCGGAGCAGCTCCTGCACAGCCCCCGAGTGCTCCTGTCTGTGCTGGGGTGACAACTACAGCGGGCTGTGCCTGAGGAGCACAGAGCAGGGGCAGTTTGCCCGGCCCGTGTTTGAGTGCAACGCCCTGTGCCCGTGCAGCGAGTCGTGCCACAACAGGGTGGTGCAGAGGGGGCTGCAGCTGCGGCTCCAGGTGTTCCACACCCCCCACAAGGGCTGGGGGGTCCGCACGCTGCAGGACATCCCCCGGGGCTCCTTCGTGTGTGAGTATGCCGGGGAGGTGCTGGGCCTGGCCGAGGCCCGCAGGAGGGTGCAGGCCCAGAGCCCAGAGGACTCCAACTACATCCTAGCTCTGAGGGAGCACCTGCACGACGGGCGGGTCCTGGAGACCTTCGTGGACCCCACGCACGTGGGGAACGTGGGCAGGTTCCTGAACCACTCCTGCGAGCCAAACCTGTTCATGGTGCCCGTCCGAGTGGACTCCATGGTGCCCAGACTGGCACTGTTTGCAGCCACGGATATTTCTGCTGGGGAGGAGCTGTCGTATGATTACTCTGGGAGGTTCCATAATTCACAGGGAAGCAGCAGAGAACACAAACCTTTGGAGGAGGAGAACAGGCTGAGAAAACCCTGCTACTGTGGTTCCCAAACGTGTGCTTCCTTCTTGCCTTGGGATGGCTCCCTCTTTTCCACCCCAGGGAGCTCTCCATAGCCTGTCAGCCTCCAACATACCTCGAGAACAGGATTTTCTGTAGTAGTAAAACTGCTGCTAAATAAAACTCTGCATTCCAACAAAGATGCTCACGTTTCAGTAGCTGCCAAAAGACAAGGCTTTGAGAATTAATTTAATGCAACATCATGGAGACTTTTCAAGGTGGACTGTACAAGGGATTATTGGAGCTTCAAGATGTTCCAAAATGAGTTACTAAGCCAGGCCTGGTGTTTTGCCTCGTTTTCCTCTGACAGATTGTTCTATGTTAAAGCAACTCTCTCAGTTTGTACCTTCCAGAAAGAATTTGTACCTTTAACACTTGTACGTGGGAAGGACATGTGAGAACAGCAAGAATATTGCACAAGAGGATGACACCAAGGAATCCTGACATTTGCAAGTCAGGCGAACCCATTAAATTATTGGTTTTAAATGACTTGCTGTACATTTTTTCTTGTTGCACAAAGCATAACTAACTAGTTACTGTTGATGTAAATAGCTGGAATGCTTTGTGTCCCTTTGCCCCTCCAGCCCCCTGTGGCCCCCATCATGGCACTGGGAGTGTCTGGCTGTTCCATTGCCATTCAGCATTCTGTGGAGGTGGGGCAGGCTCCAAAGAGCACAGGATCCCATCTTCTGGAATCCCATCAGCCCCGAGGCTGCCCTGATGGGGTCTCTGCAGGAACAGCAGCCCGAAGCAGGATGATGCTGATAATGGCCTGAAAGTAGAGGTACAAATCTGAACAGTAACAGATTGGTGGGTTTGTGGTTGAACAGCTGATCTGACAGACGCATGAGTGGTCCTTTCAGCTGCTGACTGATCTGTTCTCACTTTTCAAGGGCCAGGTAGCATTAAGCAAGGCCTGGCCTTTCCCAGCACAGGAACGAGGTCACTGCAGTTCCTTTTCACCATGCTTGCACAGCTTTAACACCCATGCAGGCCTTCTCTCAGCACCTTCTTCCACCAGGAATCCACCAGAGCACCTGCTACGCTCTGCAACTGCATAATTCTTCATTTCCTTTCTGGGAAGATCAAATAAGGTAGGTTCACACAGGCTAGTTTTGATATCTGAGACAGACAAACTGCAGTGCTGTTTTTTATTCATGTCACACTGTGCCATCAGCAGCACAAACCCCTTAGTTGTTTGCTCTGGACAGTTTGATCTTTACCTGTTTCCATACCCTTTGACATAACACACACACAAGGCAGCACAGGGGGACCAACTGTTCTGCAAGCCATCAGTAGTTGGATTTTTTTAAATTAAAGACAACCTTGAATTGGACCTGAAAGATTGGTGCCACTGAAACACTGAGCTGCCACTCCCAGCTCAGCTTCCTCTTTCACAAACAGCTAAAAACTGGGAGCTCTGTGTAATCCTTTCAAAGTGCAGTAATGATTATCAATATTTCAATATTCATTCATTTGGAGATTTATTTTCCTACTGAAATATGATCATGTTAATTCAAGGATGGAGCTCTGAGCAAACTGTCTAGAGGAAGGTTCCTTACTCCAGGAAAGGGGGCTTGGAATGAGGTGAGCTTTAAGGTCCCTTCCAACCCAAACCATTCTGGGATTAACCATAAAGGACATTTTGCTGTTATTATTCTGCTCTTTCCTGTTACTTAGTGTTTATTACCAGTGTTTCCTTGATAAACTGCAGCCTTAGCTTCTCCCCACTCAAATGTCTTCATGCTGCTTGTGGGATTTCCACATGGGTGTGGTTTTCTGTTAGGATAATCATTAACCCCAAGATCAAGTGTCCCTGCTGTCAGCACAGAACCCTTCCAAAGGATTTCAGCTGCCTGTCACAAGCAGCCTCCAAACTGAGTGGCCACTGCCTGATGGAGGGTTCCTGCAGCAGATACCTGAGCTTTTCTCCCCAAAAGGCATCGTGCCAGCCACCCAGGCACGTGGAGACCACAGAGGATCCCATGTGCTTCCTCCTTCCCTCCTGGGAAGGTTTCAAGATGAGTTTTACAGCACCTGCATTCCTGGTTTTCAGGCTGACAGCCCAGTTTGTTACCTTCCTGTTATGGATACGCACTTGGCACGATTGGGAGTAGTTAAGGAAGTGTAAATTAAAAAAACCAGGCCACCTTTAGCAGTATCCAGTCCCTGATCAGCAGAGAACACAGCTGAGCCCTGTGTCCCTGCAATCCTACCCCTCAGCTCTAGCAGTGAGCTGATAGCAGTTATCTGGCTGTGCTGTTCAGAACAGCCACACTACAGGCCCTACAAAACCAAAGTGATTCCTTGTGACTGAGTTCTAAACCATCCTGCCAATTGTTAATGGCCTTTTTCCATCCAGCATGTGCATTGTACCTTGCTGTGCCTTAGCACTGCAGGTGCCTGGGGAGAGGACCAAAGTCCTACTAAAAAAATTCCCTAATGTGAAATTAAGACTTCTTGTGGTATCTGCTGAATTTCTGTCCACTTTTCCCTTTGGGTTCCGTTCAGCCTCACAGTCCCAGCATGCCCCTCACAGCTCAGTGAATCCAAGCAGCTCCAAAGACTCTGAGCCCCCTCTAATCCTCCCTCCTCCTTTCCACTCTCAGAGAGGAGTAACAATTATCAGTATTTCAATATTGTGCCAAGCCATGCTGTGTCCTAGAACAGATATTTCTGCTTGCTACACTTACCTGGGCCCCACTGGAGAGGTGTTTGTTGAAGGGCTCCCCAGACGTTCTCCTGTGCCTTCCTTTCAACATGAAACAAGTGGATGAGGAGCTGCCAAGTGATGGGTTTGCATTAACCCCAGGCTGTGTAAACCCAAGCCCAATTTACTACTGACTTTACTACAGTGATGGCAAAGACCAGCATCAATGCAAAGGTTTTTGTTAACCCACCATTACATCCAGATCCCAGAAAGAGGCTGCTCTCAATTATTCCTATTTCCCTTATTCCTTGCTAACATTCCTCTCCTTTTCAGTGTTTTAGTTGGGGTTTTGTTTTATTTTTTTGTTTGTTTGTTCTGTGGGGTTTTGTTTGTTTTGGTTGGGGTTGGTTTGGTTTGTTTGTTTTGCTTTTCCCCAACAAAAGTGTTTCAAAATTTACCCTGTTTAGGCCTTGGGGCTCACAGTTCCATCTGCCATCTTTTCACTTTCATGATTTATTCAAGTGGAATCATTTGTGAGCTTCATTTTCTAACGAGGCCAGTTTTGCAATGCCCAAACCCCCACAATAAGCCTACTGTGCCCAAGGCATGCAAAGGAAATTGCTGGGTTTCCACCAGTGAGAGTCTCCAGCATAAACACATGCTTGCCATTTTATTGACTTATGTACAAGGTTTCTAATCATCACCACCCTGAGGATTATCCCCCCTAGTGCAGAAGGCACTTCCTAAAGAGCAGCAGTATCTCACAGAAAAGGCCATTTCTGGCCCAAATTTTCACTGCAAGGGAATGTAAGTTGTCACTGCCCAGGCCTCACTCTTGACTCTGCTTTTAAAGCTGCCTAGAACTTACCTGCCTCCAATTTCTTTTAAAGCTGCCTAGAACCTTTATAAAGTCGTTGTTTATTGCATACGAGTGTAGAAACTCAAACCATACATAAATAAAACTAACAAAGATCTTTGCTAAGGGAGCTGGTGTGGGTGACAGGGTGGGGATCAGTCACAGGTTGCTCTCTGGTCTTGGAGGTCTTTTCTGACCTAAATGACTCTGTGATTAAGTAACCTTTGAAAACAGTTTCGTTCCAGTTGAATCCAAACCCAAAGGCTGAGTTTGATCAGGACTGAAGTCCAGGAACAGGAAGAAGTTGAGCAGTGCTGGATTTCGTTCCCCTGCCAGCAGGACCTTCAAGCAGTCGATTTCTCCTCTGTGTTACCATCAAGAGGTGCTGCCCTCCCGTGTGGGTCCCTGGGGGCTCCAGGCACACCCCCCAATTCCCCGTGGCCCGGGGCAGTGTCGGAGGCACAGCGGAAGCCCAGGTTGGATGCGGAGCTGTCGGGGGTGTTCTGGCTGCGGGCAGCACAGCGGTACCTGTAGCAGTAGGACTGCAGGGCAAGACACAGGGTGAGCTCACACCACAGCCACAGTGTGTTAATTCATGGGTTAATTAGTGGGGTTAACACAGCAAAACACTGCAATGGCTGGGGGGCAATCAAAGAGCTGATAGGATGGAAATCAGTGCCTGAGAATAAGGGAGTCCTACAGCGAGTCCAGCTGATTTAAAAAAGTAGTTGGAATGGCAAAGTGTCCAATGAGATGTCCACTAATAATACATCCTGTCTGGGAAAATGCTAAAACAACCATTCTGCTTCCCCTCAGAGGAGGAAAGAACAGCACAGTGCCCTGAGTACTCATCCCACACCTGACTAGAATGGGAAGGTCCTGGCACCTCCCTAAAAACACCTCCCTGATGCAACAAGGGGAAATGGATAACTGGAGGCACCCATCCACATCCTGCCCCATTGTTCTGGCACTTCAGAGACCTGAAGGGGTGCAATCTGTCAGCTCTGAGAGATCAGTCTGGAGAGATTGCAGGCACCTCATAAAGAGCCCTTGTACTAATAGTATTCAGCATTTTTTTGTCTTGATACACAGCCTAGTTTTATCACCTACAAAAAAGACTAGGGCAGACTAGAATCTTCACAAACCTTGAAAATGGGTCACGTTATTCATCACTAAAGAGCCTATTTCACTGTTAATTTAATCAAAACTGCTAATTAACATCTGACATTGATTTCACCTAAGAAGAAGGAAAGCAGTGTAGAAAATGGGATCTCGCTGTAGAAAGTTTAATCTAATTATGAGGGTGATTTGCCAGCTGCAGGCTTTGCAAGGGAAGCAGACCAGGACAGCTCTAATGAAACAGGAGAGCTACAATGAGGTTTTTTTCAGCACTGCATGAACAGAGTTTAAAACATGATTTTGTGTCATGAGCAGCCTTTGCTCTGGGGTGACATCCAGGCTGTTCTGAAGGATTTTCAAGTGTGCCATCAACTCAGCTGGAACATTCATCTCCCAGCCAGCTTTCTGCAGGCACCTGACATCACAGAATGATGGAATTATAGAGGGGTTGGGGTTGGAAGGGACCTTGAAGGACATCCAAGTTCCAACCCCCTCCCATGGCGGGGGGACACCTTCCACTGAAAGCTCCACATCCTCTCTGGAGCAAGAGTCATTTAAAGCTAAGAAAACAAAGTCACACCCCTNCTAGAATAGGCTCCCTAAAAACACCTCCCTGATGCAACAAGGGGAAATGGATAACTGGAGGCACCCATCCACATCCTGCCCCATTGTTCTGGCACTTCAGAGACCTGGAGGGGTGCAATCTGTCAGCTCTGAGAGATCAGTCTGGAGAGACTGCAGGCACCTCATAAAGAGCCCTTGTACTAATAGTATTCAGTGTTTTTCTTGTCTTGATACACAGCCTAGTTTTATCACCTACAAAAAAGACTAGGGCAGACTAGAATCTTCACAAACCTTGAAAATGGGTCACGTTATTCATCACTAAAGAGCCTATTTCACTGTTAATTTAATCAAAACTGCTAATTAACATCTGACATTGATTTCACCTAAGAAGAAGGAAAGCAGTGTAGAAAATGGGATCTCGCTGTAGAAAGTTTAATCTAATTATGAGGGTGATTTGCCAGCTGCAGGCTTTGCAAGGGAAGCAGACCAGGACAGCTCTAATGAAACAGGAGAGCTACAATGAGGTTTTTTTCAGCACTGCATGAACAGAGTTTAAAACATGATTTTGTGTCATGAGCAGCCTTTGCTCTGGGGTGACATCCAGGCTGTTCTGAAGGATTTTCAAGTGTGCCATCAACTCAGCTGGAACATTCATCTCCCAGCCAGCTTTCTGCAGGCACCTGACATCACAGAATGATGGAATTATAGAGGGGTTGGGGTTGGAAGGGACCTTGAAGGACATCCAAGTTCCAACCCCCTCCCATGGCGGGGGGACACCTTCCACTGAAAGCTCCACATCCTCTCTGGAGCAAGAGTCATTTAAAGCTAAGAAAACAAAGTCACACCCCTNCTAAGGAAACAACATCACACCCACACAAATGTCACTGTTCTCTGTAATGAGAACAGCATTAGAGGCCTACAAGTTTAATTTCTGCATGTAAAAACCACACAAGGTAAAACAACTTACTGTTTCAATTCCAAGCTAACCAAAACAAAGCCCTTGGGAGCATCAGGTGTTGCCCCTCCCAAATTCCACGAAACCCCTTCCCAGGCATGCAGGCTGCCAGGAAACCCTGCCAGAGGAGCAGCTCCTGGCCAAGTGCTTTGGGAGGAGAGAGCACCAGGGAACACTCACCTTGTGGCACATGTAGGATCCCCCCTTCTTCACCCTGTCCGTGCCCGAGGCCGGCCCTGTCTGGGGAGGGAGGACACAGCTCAGTGCTCAGGGAACAACAGCTGCCCACAACAGGGCAAACAGGGAGCAAGGGGCAACCACAAATACTCCAGGCTAGCAACTTCAGCTGAAGGCTTGAAGCAGTTGTGGTGGACAGGCCTTGCAGGTGAGAGACCTGTAATCCCTCCCCGCTGCTGCCCAGGAGTGCCTTGCTCCTGGAAAACACCTGGGGAAGGAGGTTCCCACTTGCACAGGGAGGGAGATCAGTTTTCCTCAGTGCCCACCTTCTGGTTCCTACCCTGTCTCAAGGGGTACAGCTGTCCCCCTCCCAGAGGGGAAGCTCTAGAAGGATCTACATGAAGGAGCATTTCTAACACTGCAGAGAAGTCACAGGGACTGTCAGAAACCCTGAAGGCTGACATTGGTCCTGCAGAAGCTGCTGCTGCACCCACTGAGCTCCCCACACAGCCTGCAGCAGTTTCTAGCCCAAATTTATCCATGCAAAAGAGAGTTCAGCCCCTTGCTGTGTTCAACACCCTCCCCATCCCCAAGGAAAGCCACACCCTGAGGCAGCATCTGCTGGGTTCCCAGCCCAGGTGCTCCTCCAAGGGACACCATTCCAGGGCTCTGGAAATTGTCCTCACAACTCCTGCCTGTGCATCCCCACCCTGAGATAAGCCACTAGCAAGCACAATCATCCCCCAGCCTGTTAATCTCATTTTAAGGGAAGCCAGGAGAAAATTGTTCTAAAAAGTTCCAGGAGAACAGGACAAAGCAGAACAATGGGCTGTGGGGCAGGATTTCCCCTCAGACCCTGCAGTGCACAGCTGAGCAGCCATCTGTGCTGGGGGCTCAAGGAGACTTCTACAAACCTGGAGGAACATGTTTGTTTAGGGTTAGAAGGTTTATTTTATCCAGTCCTAAGTCTATCATGTTTCAGCAATTACCAAGGGATAATCTGTGCTGAAGCAGCCCGTGAAACAAAGGCAATGTTAAGTACATAAGCTCTTTTTAATTATTAAAAATATCATCTATCAGGAAAACAGAGCACCAGAGGTTGTTTGGAAACAAAAACCCCCTCAGCCTCTGAAGGAGGATTACAGCACTGAAACACTCCAACACTACAGAAATCTCTAGTGTCCTGCATCAATCTGTTCTACTACAAAACATCAGCCTCTTAACAGAGAATTCTTTAAAATCACTGAAGGTAAAGAGCTGATCATAAAGCAGGGCACAAAACCACTCACCCTCATCAGTGTTGGCAGGGTTAATATTTGCTCACACACCTTATCTCAGGGATCAGGGAAAGTGCTTTGGTTGTGCTTCCCCACACTAAACCTAATCACAGCACAGCAATTAAGGTCATATTTGATTAAAACAAGCAAATCTCTGTTCCACACCTTATCTCTGCTTTATGGCATGACCTGCAGCTGGTAGTGACGGGGAGGGACATTTGCTGTCCCTGTGTAAAGAGCTGGAGCTGTCTAGACTTTGATCCCAGATGGAAAAATATATATTAGCAAGTTTATTCTGCAGTATAATGTTGTAACAGCCACTTGCTGCTCTGATGCTTAATTACAAGTGCTTATTTAAGGGAGACACTTTTGTGTTTATGATGTCCATGCAGCAGTGCTGGATTGGGGTGAAATTGGGAAAGAAATCTCTGAATTTGGCTCTAGTAAACTAAAGCATCCATGAGTTTGCTTAGGCTTTTAAATTCAGCATAAACACACTGCTGAAAGTCTTTAAAAACTAGGTGTTAACAATGATGCTTTTATTGTTTTTCCAGATGCAAACTAATTGTCAGAATGGAGTGTCTGAGGCAGAGCACTTCAAAGTGAATTCCGAAGGGTTTGCCTGGCTAAATGGGTAAGGAAACTGATCTCCTGCTGTGCAAAGGTGTCCCAAAATAACCAGGCTGCAGCACCTTCTGAGACATTAGAACTGATTAGCACCAGATCTATCAGAGCCCATCCCTTCAGTCTCTGCAGAGCACCAGGCAGAGGAACCTAAATATAGGATGTGTTCTCTCCACTCTGAATTCTTCCACAGGGTCAGGGCTCAGCAAAGTTCTTTAATGTATTTAGTTTAACACCCAAAGCTGATTTCTGGTACTGGAGGGACTCCAGATATACTGGGGATTGGTCACAAGGAATGGGTGGAATTCTGCACACAGATTCTTGGGGTTTTTCAGAATTGATTAATAATTACCCAGAATAAAAATACCAGATGCCATGAATATAACTTATGATGGTTTGTTCTATACCTGGTAGGGGTAAAAGTAGTCCAGCTTGTAGCAATATAAATGAACAAAAACCCTCCCTTTTTTGAAAGAATTCCATCAATTCTTGATTTATGGACCCTGATGCCAGTCTGGGAGCATTCAGGGGTGCACACCCAACACCCCCCACCAAACTCAGCTGCAGCAGAGCACTGGAAGGGCAGTGCTGAGGAGCTGTGGTGACACTCCCCATGTCCCCCAGCCCAGGCCCAGGAGGGTCTCCAGGGGCCAGCAGACACTTACAGGGTTGTGAGCCTGCTGCCAGGGGTGCTGCACTGCCCACCAGTCCGACGTCCACTCCCAGGCATTGCCCACCATGTTGTACAGCCCGAACCCATTGGGGGGGAAGGCACTGACCTGCATGGGAAATAAAACACAGGGGCAGTTCTGCAACCTCTTACTGTCACATGGGGGTTAACCCTCAGCCCAGGCTGCTGAAGGGGCCTTTTGGGGAGCTCCTGAGGCACCAAAGCAGCAGTGCAGGACTGTAATGCTTTCACAAGTTCCATTTCAATGCAAGAGAAGGAAACAGTGAATTGAAAACAGTGAATTGTTACCACCCTCTGTGCCCCCAGCACCACTGGCACCATGGCACACAGCAGCATCTGGGGGTTTTGCAGAGTGCCCCCCTCAAGGGCAGCACACACCCCTGAGCTCCACCTGGAGCCTCCAGGCTCCCCTTCCCACCTTCCTGCCAACCCTGCAGCCTTCTCTACTGAGGAAACTTTTGGACTTATTTAACTACTATTAAATAACTCACTCACACTCTTGATTGCCTTTAAAATTCCACTGTTTGTTATATGAGACAGGCTCAACCTTTCCCAGCAAGGGAAGTTTAATTTCAACTATGGCATGATTTCTGAGTTCACAAAACTGTAATGCCAAAAGTTCAGGCAGAAAGTATTTCAACTTCTGCCTACAAACTGACTGGGAAGGGGGAAAAGAGGTCAGTTTGGGAGGCACTAGAAGTTAAAATGAAAGTAATCTTTACTTTCAATTAGCTTGAAAAAGTGTCCCTTGGTAATGCTGGAGCCTGCAGTGAAGTACAAGATAACTTACAATCTGAAGTGAAAGGGTGCAGGGATGAACAGCCAGGGCTCACCCTGGTGAACATAGACCTTCATCTGAGGCAGGTTTATCTCATTTCCACATGCTGGATTGTCTCAAGACACTTACAGGTGCAGTCCCCTTGTAGCCATCCTCTGCAGTGTTGTTGGTTGGGAATTCTCCCTGCCAGATGTTGGCATAGTGCTGGCCTTTGGGCTGCAGCTTGTTACCCCACGGGAAGAGTCTGCCAAAGACACACAGCAGTTGGCAAGGACTTTAAATCAAATGTCAGTGTTATAGAGAATCACAGACTGTTTTGGTTGGGAAGGACCTCAAAGCCCACCCAGTGCCACCCCTGCCATGGCAGGGACACCTTCCACCAGCCCAGGGTGCTCCAAGCCCCGTCCAACCTGGCCTGGGACACTCCCAGGGATCCAGGGGCAGCCACAGCTTCTCTGGGCAATCCATTCCAGTCCCTCCCCACCCTTACAGGGAAGGATTCCTTCCCAATATCCCATCCACCCCTGCCTCTGGCACTGGGAAGCCATTCCCTGTGTCCTGTCCCTCCATCCCTTGTCCCCAGTCCCTCTCCAGCTCTCCTGGAGCCCCTTCAGGCCCTGCAAGGGGCTCTCAGGTGTCCCTGGATCCTTCTCTTCTCCAGGTGACCCCCCAGCTCTCCCAGCCTGGCTCCAGAGCAGAGGGGCTCCAGCCCTGCAGCATCTCCAGGGCCTCCTCTGGACTCTCTCCAGCAGCTCCACATCCTTGTGCTGTTGTTCCCAGGGCTGGAGCAGCTCTGCAGGGGGGTCTCACCTGAACAGAAGGGCAGAGGGGCAGAATCCCCCCCTCTCCTGCTGCCCACGCTGTGGGATCAGCCCAGGGTTTCTGGGGTGTGACTGCTCAGTGCTGTTTGTTGAGCTTTCCATCCACAAACCCCCAATNCAATCCATTCCAGTCCCTCCCCACACTTAAAGGGAAGGATTCCTTCCCAATAACCCCTCCATCCCTGCTTTCTGGCACTGGGAAGCCATTCCCTGTGTCCTGTCCCTCCATCCCTTGTCCCCAGTCCCTCTCCAGCTCTCCTGGAGCCCCTTCAGGCCCTGCAAGGGGCTCTCAGGTGTCCCTGGATCCTTCTCTTCTCCAGGTGACCCCCCAGCTCTCCCAGCCTGGCTCCAGAGCAGAGGGGCTCCAGCCCTGCAGCATCTCCAGGGCCTCCTCTGGACTCTCTCCAGCAGCTCCACATCCTTGTGCTGTTGTTCCCAGGGCTGGAGCAGCTCTGCAGGGGGGTCTCACCTGAACAGAAGGGCAGAGGGACAGAATCCCCCCCTCTCCTACTGCCCACGCTGTGGGATCAGCCCAGGGTTTCTGGGGTGTGACTGCTCAGTGCTGTTTGTTGAGCTTTCCATCCACAAACCCCCAATTCCTTCCCCCCAGGGCTGCTCTCAGTCCACTCTCCACCCAGTCCCTACCTATGACTGGGATTTCTCACGGCAACACTGCACAAGAGACAGACACTGAGGGCAATAACCCCCCTACCCCAGCTCCTCCTCCCCCAGTAATGCCCAGTCTGAGATGGATCAGGGCACACTGGTGCCAGTACCTGTTCTCCAGGCCCCCTCGACAGCTGTACTCCCACTCGGCCTCTGTTGGCAGGCGCTTCCCTGCCCACGTGCAGAATGCCACAGCGTCGTGCCAGGACACGTGGAGAACGGGGTGATCCAGCCTGGGGAACACAACACACAGCACAAGCCCCTCAGGAGCACGAGGTGACACTCCCAGAGGGCACCCAGGGGTGACAAGGCTCAGGCACAGCTGGACAGGGCACAGAGAGCTGCTGCAGGGAGGCAGCAAGGGGAGGAAAACAAGGAGGAGAAAATAACTTGTGTCTGTCTCAACATGCTCTACAGTCAGAGACATTCATGGTTTGTGCCCTCTCATGGTCCCACCTCAGGAGCCAGCAGAGACCTTCCCACACCCTGTGCCTGTGGAAATCCCAAAGGGAGGCACCAAGAGCTTTCAACAGCAGCTTTAACTACTGTTAAACCAGCCTGGCAAGGGACATCTTAACCAGAGGCCAAGATTCTCAGCAGGAAAATGTCCAGGTTGATAGTGATTGCTTTCCACTCCTGTTCTCTGTTCTGAGGGTTCTTTCCTTCCTGTCAGCTGGGGGTTTTGAGGGAGGTGACATGAAGAGTCCCTGTTCTTAACATCATCAGCTTTTGCAGCACCCAGTCTAGGAAAGAGACTGCAGAAATTTATCCAGTGGTTTTCTTTGGGTGCTTCAGGCAGTCCACAGTCTACACAAAAGCTCCCACCTCTCCTGGGGTTTGGTTCCAGGACTGACCTTAAAATCCTGGTCTCTTTTCCCAGAAAGAGAGATAAAAAAGTGCCCAGGCATTTCTGCAGAGGGATCCTCCCCATCCAAGCCTCTAACAGCCCAAGAGACTCCAGAGCTGAGGGTACCAGTGCAGGAGACACAGGACTTCTGTTAAGTTCTCCTCCTGCCCTGTTTGAGGAGCCAGAGCATCCCTGTGGATCCAGGAGGCCACTCCAAGTGCAGGTCCAGCAGCTGCTGTGCCAGGCCAGGTTTGCACCACACTTGTCCAAGACCAGATTTCCATGGCAGGTTTCCAGCTCCTGTCTGCTGCTCTGACCTGGATTCCTGGCTCCCCCTAACAATGCCTCCAGCTATTATCTCTATTTTTGCCTCAGATAATTCTCTCCTTGCCCTTGGAGATCAGACACTGGGCTCGTTACTGAGCAGTTCAGCCATCAGATGATGCTGCACTAACACAGTGCTGTCCTTAGAGGACTCAAACACACCAGATCTAGGCTAGAGACTCTGATTTTATTTCAAAACTACTGTTAGAAACTTTAACTAGTTGATGAAGTGCCAACTTTACTGACACCTGCCTGGTGAGAGGAGCAGTTGCAATGTGAGAGGTCCCAAATGAAGGCAGTAATTTCATTTTCTAGGCCCAAAATTCATTCCAGCAAAGAAAGCAATGGCATGGAGACACAGAGCACCAAGTCACAGGGTTCATGCAGGCAAAGCGTGGCACTGACTGTAAGAAAATACCCACTAAGTAAAAATACAGTTTTCCAAAGCAATCAGAGGTTTGAGATAAAGTCACAACTGAGTTGCCACACCAGTTGGCCCACTGAGTCAGAACACAGTAAAAAAGGCACCAAACTCTTCAGTTTGGAGGCAGAGAGAGGCTCCAAACCCCCATGGCAGAGGACACAGCACCCTGAGCCCTGCAGAGTGCATGCAGCTGATGGTCACTGCTCCTCTCAAACAGATCTGCCCTGGAGCTCCTGACCTCCAAAGATCTGCTCTGTGTCACTGCTGGTACACAAATTTTTCCCTTGGGTGGAAAGACCTTGTTGAAACCCTGCTACATCCCCCCAGGAAATGGGAAACCAGTCCCAGAAGCAGCAGCAAACTGGGAACTCAATAAACCCCCCATTGGTGCTGGGGGTTCCAGGTGCTCACCTGCTGGAGATGTTGGAGCCAGGGCCCTCGGGGTGCCTCCAGCTGGCTCCTTTCACAGGCAGCCACCAGGGAGCAGCTGCAACCTGAAAGGGACAGCAGTGGTCAGGGAGGAGGCTTCAGTTCCCAGCTAAAGGATGTTCTGCAAAAGCCCCAGGGCCTCAGAGCTTCCAGTGACACTTTGGACTGTGGGGTTCAAACCTCCTGGCTGATTTCAGTCTCACACACTACACAGAGATGATTTAAAAAATGACAATATTGGCTTGAACAGCATTTCCACCCCAATTCTTTGCTCCCCAAACTCAGTGCTTTGGCACAACTGGAGCAACCCCCTGGCAATGCCCTTTAACCAGAGTCAGAACTCACAGCTGGTGACACGTTTGCTTTCCAGGTCATTAACCCAGTAAAGCTGCTCTGAGATTATTTGCTCTCAGCTTCCAGAAGGTGGAGACAGAAGAACCACACAAGGGAAGTGAAGCATGAAGCCTTTCCTCCCTTTCTCCCCTCAGCTGGTTTGCTGAGCAACATCCCCCAGACAAACCCCTCTGTAACAATGCAGACAGAAAGTGCTTCTCTCTAACCCCAAGCCTCAAATTTGGTTCTTCAACACCAGGGAGTTTTTCCTGGAAGACATTCCTTCAGGATTTCTTCTGTTAAGCTTCCTTCAAAGCACAGGAGGTCGTGCTTAGCTGTTCTGTTCTGATTCACATTCACTTAGAAATACTTCTCTTAATAATGGGGCCTTTCACTGAGGCAAAGAGCGAGCACTTAAACCCATCAACAGTGGGTTTATTCCAGCAGCTGAGGGTTTGCTTCCAAAACACTCCTGTTGCAGAGATAACAAAAATCAAAGGAAATAAGCCTGGAATGCTTCAGGAGTCAAACAACCCAGCAGTTGGTCAGTGCTCGAACTGAGATCCAGGTGTTCCTCTACCGACCTCCAGCAGCTTCTGCCCTCCCTCCCCACTCAGGGATGGCAAAGGGAAGCAGCAGATTATTCATTTCTCCTCGTTGTGCTCCCACACCAACTTTCTCCAGTGTTATTCCCACAGGCAGGAATTGTGCCAGGAGTGTTATCCTTTCACCCACCCAGCCCTTCACAAGGAAGAGTCACTGCAAGGTGGTACCCAGTAATCCCAGATTGAGCCTGGCCCCACCTGGGGGAACCTCCATCCTTCAACAGTGAAGGCCATTTGACATGTGATTACATGAGTGAGAGAGGAAAACATCTGTGACACACAGGAATCATCGAGAAAACTCTGCTCCAAACTGCACATCCAATCCCCACGGGAATGTTTTGGGAGGAAAACAACAAACAGGAGCAGCAGAGGTGCTGCCAGTGCACCAACACAGCAGGCTGGTTCTAAGGCATCTGCTCAGCCTGTGCTGTCACAGCTCCTGCCACCTCCTCTCCTGTCCCCTCAGCACACACACGGTGCCTGCAGCACTTCTGGGGGTGGCAGAGCTCCTGGGAAAGCACCAGCACTGCTGGAGCAGAGATGCAGAGCCATCCAGGGGCTGTGGGGACAGCTCTGGGTCCCTGGGGGGCTGCAGAGCCATCCAGGGGCTGTGGGGACAGCTCTGGGTCCCTGGGGACCCTTTGCAAAAAGCATGAAGGATATTTATTCTCTTCCTACAAACTACAGCTCTGCTACTGAGCATTCAAACCCCAAAAGTGGGACCCTCACTCAGCTGCTCTGCTCTCACAGCACTAAAGCTTCAGTGCCTGAGCTGCCAGTAGGTTTAAAACTAGTCTGATTTAACCAATTCCTTGCCTATTTTCAGGTTTGACCTTTACACCACACTGGATATAGGACAGAAATCCAAAATTAGCATTTTAAAGCTCCTGAAGGGAAATAAAAGAGCAGCAGAACGTTTGCTAAAGATAAAATCTGAAAGATCACGAGCGAGATCTCATCCTGATAGTTTCTAAGCACAACACATTTTTGTAAATGAAACTGCTGGCTTTTGGAGGAAAACATCTCTGCAGGAGACTGCAAAGATTTACACTTTGGAAGACTCGAATTTTGGAAGGCATCTTTGTGATGCAGAAGCAGATGCTTTCGGTCAGGAGGGTTTATTTTAAACCCAGAGAACCGATTTTTAAGTGACTTTACAATTGTCTTGAGGAGAATTGCTTCCTAAATATGTGTGGAAAAGAAATGAAAGGGGGGAAGGTGACCAAGTGAGTTTCATCACCAGTACTGCCCTGTTAGTGGAGTTGGAGTAGGGAATACCCTTAAAAAGCCCACCCAATAACCCTAAAAATGAGTATTATTCTTGTACTAACATGGCAGTGGCCACGTTGGAGGAAAACAACCCCCACTTGAGCTCCAAATCTCAAATTCAAATCAGATTGATGTATTAGAAAAGCTACCAAAAATAAACCGTGCCAAGCAGCTCATCTTGGCTCCAGCATTTCCAACATGCAGCAAGTCCCTCCAAATAACAGAACTGGGTATTTTAACTTAAGCCAGGCCCACAAATAATGACAAATTCCTGCTGTTGCCCAGGCATGTAGCACCAAACACCAATTTTTGGGGGTTTCAGCATTTTCCTGCTGTTTCGATGCAATAAGGCCTTACCCTGGGTCAACAAAAACAGCTGGGAGAGGCAAAAGTTACTGCAGAACTTCAGCAATTTCAGAATCAACTGTCTGAAAAGAAACCAAAGCCTGGAAAAGACTTTAAGAATCATTTATTAAGCAGTGGGTTCCCAAAGAAACACCCCCTTCAGTTCAGAAGTTCCCACATCTGTGTGGGACTCAGATGGTGTTAAAGCCCTGCACATCTTTAAATTCCAAAAGCATCTCTCTGCCACTGGTAGGATGTGAGAAAAAATGAGTTATTCAGTAAAGAACATCATTTTTGGATGAGGCTTTATTTTACCCATGTAAGGCAGATACACAGAAATCCCTGTCAGTTTTTCCTCCCCTAAGCCAGATCCCAAACCCTGAGCAGCTGATTAATGAAGAAAAACAGACAGGAAATAGAACATTTTCAGTTGGGTGCAGAGTTTAAGCAATAAGCATCTCCAGAGCTGCCTCCCAAGCCCAGCCAGCCTGGGATTCAGGGAATACCTCATTTTCCCAGCTGCTGCAATTCCCAGGCTATTTATTCCAGCAATTAAAAGTGCCAGCTCCCCCGCAGCTCTAATTACAGAGGAATCTGTTCTCACTCCTATTTTCTAAGGTTACTGGCCTCCCTCATTCCTTCAGAAACAAAAGCAACATGGGGCTTTGTTTAATATTAAATATTGATATTATTTGCCTTAAATCCCAGTATTTTACAGTAGTTTGAACCTGCACAGACAGGCAGTAACTTTATGAAGTAAAACATCAATATATTTTAAGTCATCAGTCAGAGAAAATATTTCAGACTTAATTGGAAAGTAGCACTTTTATAAAGGGACCTTTTCCTTTGCATTGAGCCTCAGCTCAGTGTCTCAGTTCAGACAGAGTAAAACTTCAGAGCTCTGCCAATCCTCCAGGACAAATAACCAAACATGTGATGCTAAAATCCAGTAAGATTCATTAAATGCAAGTTTTGGCCTCCAGAGAAGCTGCTTTTGAGGAATTGATATTGCTGGTGAAGGCAGAACCTCTGGAAGTCTCTTTTCCAGCCAAACCTAACCCTGCACTGGTCACCCTTTCCAGTACCCATGAGCTGTAAGACAATGAGACATGCACAGATTCCTGCCCAGCCTGAGGCACAAACCCTGCTCTGGAGCTGTGCTTTATCCTGGCAAACAGGGCTGACATCCCTGGCAATTCCCAGGGAGAGATGCTCCCTGCATCCTTCATCCCAGCAGCAGGAGGAAGAAAACACATTTACAGTTCCCAGCTCCTTGTAGGGAATACCTGACCCTGGGAAGGTGGAAGGAACAGCTGCCCCTGGCACAAGGAACAGCCCACAGTGGCTCTGTCCCCCTGCCAACACCACTTGGTTCATCAGCAATTAGAATGTTTGTTTTCAGAATGGGACTGTCCTTGGAGTCTCAGGCTCTGCTATAAATAGGGAGATGGCCCAGCTCAAGGACAGTGCAGAGATTTCCATACAAACAGGGATCAAAGCACCATCCCATCGTTCCAGACTGACCAGCACTCCTCAATGTTTGCTTGAGCTGCCAGTGCCCCCATTCCATGGCATTCAGACCCCCAATTCCACCCCCAGCACACACATTTGGATGCTCTCAGGCTCTTTGGTGCAGAGTTTGAAGAGAAGGAAAAAGCCCCCATTACTGAGTACCCCGATGTTGGCAACTGTGTTTTATCTGTGGCATCTGAAAGGCCAAACACCCAAGAAAAGGCTCTGAGGTCCCCCTAGAGCCTTCTCCTCCCCAGGCTGAGGGGGAGGGATTTAAGATGTGAAGCTCCCAAAATTGTTAAGCCACACAACACATTTTGGTTTCAGAGCACCTTCACCCCACAAACCCCTTGTTATTTAAGCAAGCCCCTGCCAGTTCCATCAGTAACACCCTCACCTGGCACAGGGCTGAATGCTCACTCTCTGCCACCACGAAAAAAGGGCCCAAACTTAGACTTGAGTTCCCAGAAACCTCCAACAATTCCCTCACTGGCTGCTACACCCCTTTTTAGTGCTTCCCTTCCAGAGCAGGCTGAGGCCAGCCCACACTCCTGCCAGGGGCTGCCTGAGCCCCCCTCAGCTCCAGGAAGGGCACACCCACAGCTCCAACAATCCTCCTCCTGCTCAGCTTCCCCAGCCCCACCTCCCTCCAATTCAGCTGTCCTGGGGCTCTCTGATAAATCTGTCTGGTTTGGGAACTGCAGAGGACAAAGTGGCCAAAGAGAGCAAAGCCCCCAACAGACACACAGCTCATTATTTACAGGGGCTGTAATAAATCCTTCAGCTCAGTATCTTCACTCCCACCTTTCCCTGACCCTCCCACTGCTGCTTCCAAAATGCACATTCCCTTTGCTCTTCCCCTGCATCCACACCTGCATTTTGCATCCCTGTGCTCCAACTGGAGAAAACCCTCATCAAACCACTGGGGAGCCCCTGAGGCAGAGCAGAAACACCTCCAGTTGGGTGGGGGGATTTT
The DNA here is from genome assembly GCA_013396655.1 of Campylorhamphus procurvoides. Lineage (NCBI taxonomy): Eukaryota > Metazoa > Chordata > Aves > Passeriformes > Dendrocolaptidae > Campylorhamphus > Campylorhamphus procurvoides. Next base: position 53,617 of record WBMV01002034.1, on the reverse strand, counting down.
CAGTACTGCTGTTTTGCACACCAACATTTGCACCTTATTTCTGCCTCTCCTGGGGATAGTTATGATGGGAGAAGTTGCCTTTGAAGCTCTGCAGGAAACCTTCCCAAAGCAGCAGCCAAAAAGGCCCGTTTAGGCTCCACTCCAGCAGGGCAGCCAGTACTTGGAAATTGGGCTGACACACCCAGGAAAGGCTCCCAAAGCTCTGTGTGCACACAAATAGCCAGGGCTGGGCTCACACCAGCATTCCTGAGCTGTGTTTGCTGTGAGACAGAGCCTCACTGAGGGATTCCTGCAGCACAGGAGACAGAATTTCTCCAGTAGTGACTGTTTTGAAGATGGGATGAGCCAGCCATTTTTTATTGGTTATTTTTATCAAGGTGGAACAAGGCCATGGATGGATTTAACATCAGTTATGTTAGCACCGGCAACTCCAGTTCAGTCCTCTTACCTCTCCCTGCACACACAAATGTCAGGCCTGAATCAAAGGATAACAACCTGCACTTGTGACCTCCCTTTCCTTGCAGGAAGAACCCAAACCCCACGTTTTTGCCAGTCCCTCACACAGTCCCAGAGGGCTCCCTGGAACCTCCCATCTCACCTGCCCCTTGAAGGCAAAAATCAAACAATCAACTTCAACCCTGCACAACACAAGGAGCTTTACAGGCTCAGGGCTGGCACAGGAATGGCATTGCTTGGGAATATCTGGTGTAGTGACCTAGGAAAAGCACTCCTGCAGGAGTAGGTATTTTTAATTATTTGTTACCAAAAAAAAAGGACAGAACAGACCATAACTCCTCCCCACTTCAGTCTGTGAGCCCCTGCATAACCCCCCCTTTTGTGTCTGGCTTTGGGGACACCACCCAGTTCAGGTGCCACTGGGTCCCTGCTGGTGCCACTGGGTCCCTGCTGGTGCCACTGGGTCCCTGCTGGCACAGCCACCCCAGGGATGCCCCAGGAAGGTCACCCTGCAGTACTCACTGCCTGGTGGATGTCAGCCTTCACCTCCTCACTCAGCATCCCCTCAAACACAAAGGAGTCACCGAATTTCTCTGCCTGGGGAAAGAACAAAGAATTCAACCATGATGTCAGAAAAGGAACATTATTATTCTTAAAATCCCACTCCCATTTATAGCTCTGTCTTATCGAGAATCAGGAAACTCTAATAGTGATTCTGAACTCTCTTTCAAGACAGCTCTTTGGGCACAGAGGAGAGGGATGTTGTTGTTGTTCAGCAGCCCCTGGGCAGATGGCAGCTCTCAGAGCTTCTGCACGTGTTTTTCCTTCTGTTAATTCAAAATGCAGTTCCAATTGTCCCAATTGCTACAGTCAGTAATCTAACCTTCAATTAATATTTCATTTATCTCATGTTTCATTGGGAATCACCATGAAAGACAAGCCTTGTCACTTACAGCTCCTTCATCACTGTTTTAAAGTGCTTCACCAAAAACAGAATTAGAAGTAACTCAGTCATTACATCCAGCATTATACAAACCCCAAATAAACAAGAAATAGCAATAATTTCAGTGAATCACAGTACATGATACCAAAAAACCTGGAAAGCAAAACACGTCATGAGAATTCTTCAGCTTTGTCCTTCTCAATGTCTTCATTTTACTTTGGGCATTCAGAGATCCAGAATGACCCCCCCGAGCTGTCTCTGCACCCCCAGAACTCTTCCAGCAGCACAGTTTGACAGAAGGATCCCCTTTATTACCCCAATGCCATTTTAACACATGGCCATAACCTTTATCTGGGCAGTTCTCCCTGCCAGAACTCGAGGAGTGTTTGGACAAGGCTCTCAGGGACAGGGTGGGATTGCTGGGCTGTCTGTGCAGGGCTTGGATGATGGGCCTTGTGGTCCTTTCCAGCTCAGGATATTGTGTGATTCCACATTTAAACACCACCACCCACCTCCTCATCCCCCTTTGCAACAAGCAAACCCTGTTCCAACCGAACCTTTCTTCATAATCACTGAGCTAGGAACCAGAAATAGAGATAACAGAAGCCCTTCATCCAACCAGAAGGATCCTGCCTTCCAAATGAGAGCCAGCTTATCCAGTGAATTCACAAAGTGCCTCCTGGGAGACCTGATCATTGCTGAGCCTTTATTTGCCTAAAAGGGCTGTCAGGGCTTCACAAGAGCTGCGTGGGAACAGTCACCTGCCAGGAGGGCTCCGAGCTCCAGGCACAGCTGCTGCTTTTTGGGAAAGCCTTAGCATGTTCCCATGGCCATTGTTCCCAGCAACATGCACAGAACTATTCTTTGACACTTGCTGTTCTCCCCAGGCACAGGGCTCTGCTCTCAGCTCAGCCAGGAGCCACCCTGCAGGGTCCTGGGCCATCACAGCTGCTTAAAGCCCTTCCCTGTTCCTCTAAAATCAGGAAAATCTAACTTAGCTGTGCTGCTACAAACAGCTCTAGGACTCACAGGGCAAAAAACCCCAAGCAAAGCAACCCAAAAAACCCTTTCCTGGTGGCTGCAGGAAAGCCCTTAGTTCAGGTGGCAGGATTAAACACAACAACACTCACATGAACAGCCCCTCACAGGACACCAAGGCAAGGCAACTCCCTCTCCCCACTGCTTGAGTACAGAATTGTCATTATTGTGACATCCTTCAAAAAGAAAACCTCAAGTTTCCCGTGGGGATTTCCTGAGCAGGATGGCAGGAGCCTGGAGCCCCTGGTGCCTCACCTCAGTGACGTAGCCAGTGGAGCTCACAAACCTCTGGAACTGCTCGTTGCTGACCTCGTACTGATCCATGTAGAAAGTGCCCAGGTGGACCCTCCTGGCAGGGCCCTCCCCATCCTGCTGGATCTGAGGCTCCTGGGTGCCCATGGTGAACACCCCTCCTGGAATGGCCACCATCTGCAGAGCAAACAACACCCTCTAACAGGTCATGAAGTCAAAGCCCAGGAAGCATATGAGCACTTAGAGACTGTCAGTAACTGGATCCATAAAAGGGTTCCAGGATAAATTTGCTTCCATTTCTTAGGACTTGGAAATGACAATGTGGTGCAAAGTTGCACCATTTCCTTCCTTCCAATCTCTCTTCAACCCACTGTAGCCAAAAGAAGGAAGAATCCTCCAGGTTCCTGGAAGAATCTTCCAGGTTCAGAGCTCACTGCTCAACCCCAAAACCAAGTGCAAAGCGAATCCTTGCTGGCTCCCAGCTCTAAAACCTGGTGGGAATAACTAGTCCCACTTGGGTGTGAGGCAGAGCCCAATTCTCCCCTCATTTCCCTGCCGGGAAAGAGGTTTTCCAGCTCAGCACCAAGTTACCTTGTGAACGTTACTGAAACCAGCAGCAATTAGCTGTAATTACCTCTTGGTGCAGTTCCCAGCTGCGTGAAGTGAACGATTGTTCCACCCTGCAGACCCACAGAAAACTGCTCGGGTTTATCACACAAAATATCTCTCAGTGACAAGGACCCCGAGCACAACTGGGAGTATTTAACCCATAGACTTTAAACATGCTCCAATTTGTGAGGTGCAGCCTGAGGGACAAGGGCAGAGTCCCCCCTGTGCCCCTTCCCCTGGCAGGTGCCCCCCACGCTGCTGTGGCTGCCCCGTGGTCCAAGAGAGGCTCCTCCTCGTGCTGTGGCTGTTCCCACCCCAGCTCTTCACACAGGAGAAAGCCCCAAATCTCCTGTGACAGGATTTTGTGCGCCAAAGGTCGCTGGCACCTTCCCCAAAAGGGAGCAGCCATCGGGTTTTTCCTAATCCAACTCCCAATAACTGAGCCCATGCAGGGAGGTGTCTGGTCTGCAGCGATGCCAAAGGCTCGGGATCTCCCACAGCAGGGACTGGCACAGCCCCTCAGCCCTGCCCTCAGCAGGGGCCTCATCAGCTCTGAGCGGGTTTTATGGAGCAGCAAGAGAAGGAATAAGGAACCAAAGGGANCCACGCCGCCTCCTCCCGGCCGTCCCCCGCCGCCCGGCCGGCGCCGCAGCCGCAGCTGGGGGTGCCTGGGGTGTCGGCGGCCCCCGCCAATCCCATTCCCGTTCCTATTCCCGTTCCTATTCCCATTGCCAACAGCAGGATCAGCCAGCCCCAGGCCCCCCTGGGCGCCGCCATCTTGGCGGCGGGGTCACGTGAGCGGCCGCGCCTTAAAGGGGCTATGCCTTAAAGGGGCCACGCCGGGCAGTGGGGTCCGCAGCGCTTGGGGGGAAATAAATACAGCGAGGTTAAAAAATAAAATAAATAAAATAAAA
>WBMV01002034.1:0-49336 GCA_013396655.1 Campylorhamphus procurvoides | reverse complement strand
CTGAAGGGAACGCAGAGCGCTGCAGCGGCTGCTCCCGGCGTTCAGCGGCCCTACCCGGGCAGGGGGACGAACAGGGCAGAGGGGAGGGCACCGACCCCACTGGCCCCATTGCCCGGTTCCCACCGCCCCGGCCCCACTGCCCGTTCCTCCGCCCTCAGGGGCAGCCGGGAGCGGGACAGGGCGAGCTGGGCCAGCGGGACGGCCCTGGCCGGGCTGTTCCTGAGGGGCTCAGCCACGGGAACTCCGGTGTGCCCACAGCGGCTCTCTGGGTGCTCCCCCAGNAATAAAATAAAATAAAATCTCAGCGTGAGGAAGAGCCCCAGGAACAGCTGGCCCAGGGAGGGCAAGGACCCTCCTGCCCCACCTGGGGTCATTCCCACCCCACCTAGGGCTATTCCAGCCCCACCTGGGGTGTCCCTGTGTCACCTGTCCCAGGCTGACTGTGTCATTGCAGGTGTTTATAACGAAAGTGTCACTCCCCAGGTGTCCCAGGCCAGGCTGGACGGGGCTTGGAGCACCCTGGGATAGTGGGAGGTGTCCCTGCCCATGGCACTGGATGGGCTTTGATGTCCCTCCCAACCCAAACCAGTCTGGAATTCAGATTTTTCACACTCTAAAATGGGTTTCAACAAGGATGACACAACCAGTGTCAGGCACAACCAGCACCATGGGGAGGGGAAGGACAAACCTGCAGGTTCTGCTGCTCTCCCGTGTAAATCTTTACCTTCTGCTCTGTGCTGAAAGAGATCTGCATTCACCCTGTGGGGTGTCAACCTGAAATATTCAATATATTTTTGGCTTGCACAGGCAGATAAAGAAGCGTGAGCAGAGTGAAGGGGGGGTTATATTGCTTGTTTTATGTTAGCTCTCAAAGCAGCTCCACTCAGCTGGGTTTGCTCTATGAAATTTCACTGTGTGTAAAATGGCAGTGCTGGGAGACCTCACAGGGGTGGATTCCAATTATCCATCATTAGTCCCTTTGGCCCCGTGTTGTGCTTTAGAGAAGCATCAGAGTGCAAGAAAACAAACAATGCAAACTTGGTTATAAAACCAACCCTTGGTGCTTTGGGGTCAGAAAATGTAAATATTCCTTTCCCACTGACACAAGCATCTTTGCCCCACGTTAGAGAAAGAATCTCTCTGAAAATGAGAATTAAATCCAAGTGATTTTCTCCTTCCAGATTTCCAGCGTGGTTTAGTGAAATGGCAGCAAAATGCAGGAATTCAAATTCTACAGACTTCTAGAACTGAAACCAGCCTGCCAGGAGAACTTCGCCTTATTAAAGCTGTGGGATTCTGGCTGTGTAATGGTGGAATTCTGAAAAATCAGGTGATTTCCAATGCACTGGGATGGCTCTGTTGTTCCCATGGCTCATTTTCCTGGAATTCTTTTGTGCATCATTTGTGTGCTTCCATCAGGAGGGTTGATATTCCTTATTCTCTCCAGAGATGAGATGAAATAATCACAGTTTGCTCCTGAGCAACACCCAACTCCAAATTTGTGCATTAAACAAGATAATACAAATAAAAGACTTCAAATTTCTTCTTAATGTCTTTCACCATAATTCCTACAAATAAGGTAGGGATGGAGCAGCATAAGGTTCATAAAGGAGAAAGAGAACAAAGTCCTCCAATAGCAATATTAAAAATCTCCTGCAGGGTGTTTTCCTTGGGACTGAAATCCCATTTGTGATGGGGTCAAACATATTATAGCTCTATAGGGTGAAGTGGTACCTGGCAAGTAACAGGAGTGTGTAGTGACAGGACAAGGGAATGGACTCAAACTGACAGTAGATTTAGAGCAGAGGTTTGGAGGAAATTCTCCCCTGTGAGGTGCTGAGCCCCTCATTGCCCAGAGAAGCTGTGGCTGCTCCTGCATCCCTGGGAGTGTCCAAGGCCAGGCTGGATGGGGCTTGGAGCACCCTGGGCTGGTGGGAGGTGTCCCTGCCCATGGCAGGGGTGGCACTGGGTGGGCTTTAAGGTCCCTCCCAACCCAAACCATCCTGGGATTCTGTGAATGATTCAATGAGCTCCTCAGCTTTTGGAGAACTGACCAAGTCCCAGAAGCAAAGGTGGGCCATGAGAGAAAACTTCGCCTTTGGCACTTGGGAGACGAATGTCCCTGCACTCCCCTCTGTTGCTGCTCGGGTTTCTCCCTCAGCACTGAAGCTGCTTGGAGGCAGGGAGCCTGCAGAGTGCTCAGTGCCCTGGCCCTGGTGACAGTCCTGTGGTGACAGTCCTGCGGTCACAGCCCACACCAGGCTCCCTCTGCAGCCACTCATGTCCTCCGCCCGCTGAGCCCGGCCAGAGATTAGATTTGATTACACAAGAATTCATTAGGATTATCTAATGATATTAGGCACCACTACTCTGCCAAATTCCTGATGAGTAATGGCTTATGGTATTGCAGCCACGGAGCAGAACCATAAAACTCCGTGCACTGACCTTCGCTTCAGTTCCTGAGTCATGGCCTTCAGCTCCTGTGTCCTCGCTCCTGAGCCAGGGCTGCAGCTCCTCGGGAGGCTTTTCCATGCCCAGCAGTGCCCTGGGAGGGTGTGTGGGCTGAGCTGGGCTCCTGCTGCCCTCCAGCACCGTCCCACTGCTGGGGACAGCAGCAAGCAGGGAGCTGGCAGGGGTACACACCAGTGCCCACCTGTTATCCAGGGCAGCACGTGGTGGGGGGAATGGGAAGAGTTTCCTGATGCCAGTGGTGGGGACAGGGTTGTTCTGCAGGCAAGTACTGCACCCAGCTCTGCACAGCCCTGGTGCTCCAGCCAGACACCTGTACCCNTCCCAACCCAAACCAGTCTGGAATTCAGATTTTTCACACTCTAAAATGGGTTTCAACAAGGATGACACAACCAGTGTTAGCCCAAACCAGCACCGTGGGGAGGGGAAGGACAAACCTGCAGGTTCTGCTGCTCTCCCGTGTAAATCTTTACCTTTTGCTCCGTGCTGAAAGAGACCTGCATTCACCCCTGAAATATTAAATATATTTTTGGCTTGTACAGGCAGATAAAGAAGCATGAGCAGAGTGAAGGGGGGGGTTATTGCTTGTTTTGTGTTAGTTCTCAAAGCAGCTCCACTCAGCTGGGTTTGCTCTATGAAATTTCACTGTGTGTAAAATGGCAGTGCTGGGAGACCTCACAGGGGTGGATTCCAATTATCCATCATTAGTCCCTTTGGCCCCGTGTTGTGCTTTAGAGAAGCATCAGAGTGCAAGAAAACAAACAATGCAAACTTGGTTATAAAACCAACCCTTGGTGCTTTGGGGTCAGAAAATGTAAATATTCCTTTCCCACTGACACAAGCATCTTTGCCCCACGTTAGAGAAAGAATCTCTCTGAAAATGAGAATTAAATCCAAGTGATTTTCTCCTTCCAGATTTCCAGCGTGGTTTAGTGAAATGGCAGCAAAATGCAGGAATTCAAATTCTACAGACTTCTAGAACTGAAACCAGCCTGCCAGGAGAACTTCGCCTTATTAAAGCTGTGGGATTCTGGCTGTGTAATGGTGGAATTCTGAAAAATCAGGTGATTTCCAATGCACTGGGATGGCTCTGTTGTTCCCATGGCTCATTTTCCTGGAATTCTTTTGTGCATCATTTGTGTGCTTCCATCAGGAGGGTTGATATTCCTTATTCTCTCCAGAGATGAGATGAAATAATCACAGTTTGCTCCTGAGCAACACCCAACTCCAAATTTGTGCATTAAACAAGATAATACAAATAAAAGACTTCAAATTTCTTCTTAATGTCTTTCACCATAATTCCTACAAATAAGGTAGGGATGGAGCAGCATAAGGTTCATAAAGGAGAAAGAGAACAAAGTCCTCCAATAGCAATATTAAAAATCTCCTGCAGGGTGTTTTCCTTGGGACTGAAATCCCATTTGTGATGGGGTCAAACATATTATAGCTCTACAGGGTGAAGTGGTACCTGGCAAGTAGCAGGAGTGTGTAGTGACAGGACAAGGGAATGGACTCAAACTGACAGTAGATTTAGAGCAGAGGTTTGGAGGAAATTCTCCCCTGTGAGGTGCTGAGCCCCTCATTGCCCAGAGAAGCTGTGGCTGCTCCTGCATCCCTGGGAGTGTCCAAGGCCAGGCTGGACAGGGCTTGGAGCACCCTGGGCTGGTGGGAGGTGTCCCTACCCATGGCAGGGGGTGGCACTGGATGGCCTTTAAGGTCCCTCCCAACCCAAACCATCCTGGGATTCTGTGAATGATTCAATGAGCTCCTCAGCTTTTGGAGAACTGACCAAGTCCCAGAAGCAAAGGTGGGCCATGAGAGAAAACTTCGCCTTTGGCACTTGGGAGACGAATGTCCCTGCACTCCCCTCTGTTGCTGCTCGGGTTTCTCCCTCAGCACTGAAGCTGCTTGGAGGCAGGGAGCCTGCAGAGTGCTCAGTGCCCTGGCCCTGGTGACAGTCCTGTGGTGACAGTCCTGCGGTCACAGCCCACACCAGGCTCCCTCTGCAGCCACTCATGTCCTCCGCCCGCTGAGCCCGGCCAGAGATTAGATTTGATTACACAAGAATTCATTAGGATTATCTAATGATATTAGGCACCACTACTCTGCCAAATTCCTGATGAGTAATGGCTTATGGTATTGCAGCCACGGAGCAGAACCATAAAACTCCGTGCACTGACCTTCGCTTCAGTTCCTGAGTCATGGCCTTCAGCTCCTGTGTCCTCGCTCCTGAGCCAGGGCTGCAGCTCCTCGGGAGGCTTTTCCATGCCCAGCAGTGCCCTGGGAGGGTGTGTGGGCTGAGCTGGGCTCCTGCTGCCCTCCAGCACCGTCCCACTGCTGGGGACAGCAGCAAGCAGGGAGCTGGCAGGGGTACACACCAGTGCCCACCTGTTATCCAGGGCAGCACGTGGTGGGGGGAATGGGGAGAGTTTCCTGATGCCAGTGGTGGGGGCACGGTTGTTCTGCAGGCAAGTACTGCACCCAGCTCTGCACAGCCCTGGTGCTCCAGCCAGACACCTGTACCCACAGAGGGCATGGGAAATGGGGTGGAACTGTGGGAAACAACCCTGCTGAGTGTTGAGGACAAAGTGTGGCCCGTGCAATAAATAAATGGAGTATTCCTGCTTTTTCAAATGCTGCTGGGCACCCTGGCTGGGGCTGTGGTGTCACCGCAGGCAGGGGTGACATCGTGTGACACTGTTTGGTGAAGGGCAGCGTTCAGGGCTCTGGAGGCACCGCTGAGAGAGCAGCTCAGGGGGGACACTGCATGGGGGACACTGCACAGGTGACACCGCACAGGTGACACCACACAGGTGAGCGCACCTGTGCCGGCAGGTGCAGCCTCAGCCCGCACTCCGAGCCTCGGCACCGCCTCCCCGCGACCCCGCGCTGCCCCGGGGAGCTGCCAGCGCCTTCGCTCGGGGTTTCCTCTGTGTTCCTCTCCCGCAGCCCCGAGACCCCTACGGGCTCCGTGCGAGGCTCCCCAGCCACAGACTGGGGTCCGTCTGTCGGTCCGTCTGTCCGTTCATCCATCCATCTATCTGTCCATCCGTCTGTCTGATCGTCTGTCCGCNGGGAGCGGGAGGGAGGCAGAGCAGCGAGCAGCAGCTCCGAGCCGCAGCCGTGCCCGGCGGGGATGCCTAGAGCTGGCACAGCACCCTGAGCCCTCCCGGCACTGCTGGGGCAGCAACGTGCCCACTCCAACTTTGCCGGGGCTCCGCCGGGGGATGGAGGGATGGATGGAGGGATGGAGGGATGGGCAGGGTTATGTAAACATGGGCGAGCGCCCGGCGGGACCGGGGAGTGCGATCGTCCCGTGGAGGGTCCCGGGGCCGCCCGCAGCGCCGATATTGGGCTGTGTCCTGTGGCTGGGGAAGGGCTGGGGGCACGGGGGCTTCCCGTGGCTGTGGGGTGTGCCACGGGCCGGGGGCTGTCCCGGGGGTCGGTGTGGGGTGAGGGCACCGCCGGGTGAGGGGCTCGGTCCTCTCGGTGCCCCTCAGGACTCTCTCTCGGTGCCCTCAGAGGGGCCTCTCCGTGTCCGCAGGACTCTGTTCCCTCAGAGGGGGCTCTCCCTGTTCCCTCAGGACTCTGTTCCTTCAGAGGGGGCTCTCCCTTTTCCCTCAGGACTCTGTTCCCTCAGGGGTGGACTCTTTGCTCCCTCAGGACTCTCGGTACCTTTCAGGGCTCGGTGCCCTCAGGACTCTCGGTGCCCACAGGACTCTGTTCCCTCAGGGGGGCTCTCTCTGTTCCCTCAGGACTCTCGGTGCCCTCAGAAGGACTCTATCGGTGCCCACAGGACTCTCGCTGCTCTCAGGGGGCTCTCTCTGTGCCCCTCAGGACTCTCTGTGTGCCCAGAGGACTCGGTTCCCTCACAGGGAGCTCTCTGTTCCCTCAGTTCTGTCCCTGTCCCCTCAGGTCTCTCTCTGTGCCCGCTCCCTCAGCCCCAGCTCTGCCCGGGGAGCAGCCTGTGGGCTCGCTTCTCTTTCCCTATTAACATTGCCTCATTAACGAGGGTCCGTAGATCCCCGCGCGGGTGTTTATTCCTCGAAGGCGTGTTTTGCTGCTCGCCTGGAGGCTCTTTTGCCGTGCCCGAGTTTCCTGGCAGTGCCAGACCTGTTGAGCCCCATCTCTCTGCAGGGACTCGCAGCTCTCCCTGCAGGGCTTGGATCTTAGGGGGTTATTGCTCCAAACCCCCTGCCCTTGCCTTTCCCTCGGGGCTTGTCTTGTGGCCAGGCTAAGGGGCTGCCAGGAGATGGGTTTGCTGCTTGTTTGCTGGACTTTCCTTCAAGCCAGTTTGCTCTAATAGCCCGGGTTCTGAATGCCCGGTGGCTTTGCTGGTGTGAGGTCAGGGCCTGACACAATGACTGGGTTCATCATGTCCTGGCTTTGGTTGCCCAGCAGTGGGTGTTGGGTGAGTGGAGAGAGCTGTGGCATCAGCCAGGCCAAAAATTCTGGTGTAACAGGGCACTGGATGAGACAAATGTGAAGGGTGACCACAGCGGAAACCAGTGCCTTGAACTGGTGTGAAGGTGTAGAACTCTGTGTGTCTAAACCAAAAGAAACGAGTCACTGGAAATAAAACCACAGTTCCAGCGTTTCAAAACAAGCTGTCAAGTAAGCTGGTGCTGAGCTGATTATTTGTAATGTTTTTTTAATCTGTTTGCCAATAACAGGGTTTTTTTCTCATTAAAATGCCTTATTTCCCCCTGAGATTAAAGTGTTTGCTTAGATGAGGGGGTTTTTCTTTCCCCCCATCTGCTTGTTTTGCAACAATGATTAAACCTTGAAAGTAGTTTCCTCTTACAGGGGTTCATACATTAGGAAGTAAACAAATAGCAAGAGTAACTTTGGTTTGCAATCGTGGGTGGAGCTTCACTGTGGGAAATTGTATATCTTTATAAGATTTGCTAATCCTGAAGGGGATGGTTGGAGGGTGGAAGAGGCCCCAGTGAAGAGCACAGAGGGGCTGAGCTGTGGTGACGGTGGTTGGAGCTGCAGGTGTGGGTAATAACAGGTGGGTGGAGCAGGGTCCTGGGCTGATGGACAGCTTGTAAAGGACAGCTGTGGCCTCTGCTGATTAATGAGAAGGGTAATTTCTTACTGGAAGGGGCTGCCCAGGGACGTTTGGAGTCCCCAGCCCTGGAGGTGGCACTCAGTGACGAGGTGGGCATCGGGCACAGGGTGGGCTGGGAGGGCTTTTCCAGCCTCAGGGATTCTGTAATGTGATCTTATTACTGGCACTATCGATCCTCTCATGTCACCTCAACAAATCTGTGTTGGTGTGGGGTAGTCTAGAAAGTGGAAATACCAAGTTGAAGTGAAGAACTAATCTCGGGTCCTGGCAGCTCACAGGTGTCACTGCAGCTCTGAGCGAGACTTGCAAACCACGGGGTCCTGCTGTTGTGTGGAGGGAGGTCTTGCTCTGGTTTTGTAGTATCTCCTGTTGTAAAGGCACTGCTCAGTGACCATGACAATGTGGCAGCATGAGGAGAGGGCCAGTGACCTGCCAGGGTGACAGGTTTGGGGTGACATGTGTGAGCAGGGTAGGGTTCCAGAGGCCAGGGGACAGTCCCAGTGGCTGGTCAAAGGGGCGAGCTCCAGAAATCCCTGCTGGAAGCAGCAGCTCCTTTTGGCTGCGTCTTGTAAGCTGAGCTAAGTTACTCAAGTGGACAGTATTGAGGTGAAACTTCTTTTTCAGTGCTATAAAGCTGGATTAAAACAGGTCCTGAATATCTTGAGCCCCCCTTGGGTACTTGCCCTGGCGTGGAGCCCTCAGAGGAGCAGGTGTAGCTCGTTCTGACAGGCTCTTCCAACAGGTGAAGCTGCTTTTGGCCACCTGGGCTCGTTAGTGCCTGCACTGGCACTGGTGTGGCTGCAGGGCCTGGGCACAGCTGGGGGCACTTTGGGCCCCTCAGGACAAGAAGGACATTGAGGGGCTGGAGTGTGTCCAGGGGAGGAAGGGTCTGGATCCCAGGAGTGGCTGAGGGAGCTGGGGGGTTCAGCCTGGAGAAAAGGAGACTCACGGGGGATCTTGTGGCTCTGCAACTCCATGAGAGATCCAGGTGAAGGTTGGGCTGTGCTCCCAGGGAAAATGGTTAGGAGGAGAGGGAATGGCCACAGGCTGTGCCCAGGGAGGGGCCGGTGGCACATCAGGAGGAATTTGTGCCTGGAAAGGGTGGTCAGGCTTTGGAAGGGGCTGCCCAGGGAGGTGGTGGCATCCCCATCCCTGGAGGTGTTCAAAAACTGTGTAAATGTGGCACTTTGTGATGTGGTTTAATGGCCTGGTGGCATTGGTCAAAGGCTGCTTAGAAGTCTTTTCCAACCTTCATGGTCCTGTGATCCTGTTGTGATTCCTCAGTGCACAGCAAACTCTTCTGGAGCATCTAGTGTGTCAAGTTCAGAGTGTACTGGGAGTCTTTGAGCCATTACTACCCCCTAAATACAAGGTAGTTGTAGGATTGTGCCTCTGAGGATGCCGTGGGAGGTGGGATGAGGGCATGGCTCTGTAGTAGCTGGTAGACGAGCTGCTGGCTCTCCCGTGGGTGAGTGTGAGGGAAGGCAGCTCTGCCACAGCAGCTTCTGGAGACCAGAGGGGCTTGGAGGGAGAAAATCATGTGCTGCTCCAAAGTTATGTAAATGTAGTGTCTCTGTCACGGTGAGGCTGTGGTATAAATCCTGGGTCCTGAAAACCTGCCTGGCTGTCTGTTCCAACTCAGTTTCTTTGCTGAGACAGCAACGTGGACTGAGGGTGCTTCGCTGCCTGGAGCCTTCTCTGTGCCTTTGGTGTGTGGGACTGCACAAGGGCAGGCCAAGCCACTGGGTTTGGTCTGGGCTCTGTGCTGGGACTGGGCAGGGGCTGCTCTGGAGGAGCCAGCAGACAGTCAGTATGTGTGGGCTGGGAGCTGGTGCTGTGTCCACAGCTATTCCACATGACCCCTGTGCTCTCCAGAGGCCCCTGAGGGAGACAGGCTGCCAGCACAGCTTTGTTCTGGCTCGGTATCCCTGGTTTCTGTTCCCCACAGACACTCCCAAAGCACTACAGCATTTACTGCCTGGTTCTGTGTCTTGGCACGGGTGGGCAGTGCCAGGGGATGGGGGCACATCCCTCTTGCCAGGGTGCTGCAGCTGCTCTGTGGGTTGGCAGAGGTAACCACAGGCAGCGTGTGTCTCTCCTGCTTGTGCTGTACCTGTTGAGAGTGTACATTTCCTTGTCTTCAGAGCAGTTGTGGCTTATGGGGTCAAATTCCTTTGGTGAAAAATTTGCCCAGAGAAGCTGTGACTGCCCATCCCTGGAAGTGCCCAAGGCCAGGTTGGACAGGGCTTGGAACAACCTGGGTGGGTAGAAGGTGTCCCTGCCCATGGCAGGGGGGGCACTGGATGGGCTTGAATGTCCCTTCCAACCCAAACCATTCTGGGATTTTATTCCATGAAAAAATGAAGATGCAATAGAAACTACAGGAACTGTAATTCAGGCGAGGAAAGCTGCAACATTCAGCTGTGGGTTCTGAACTCAGAGGAGTTTCATTTTCGTAGCTGTGGTTTTGGTTAAGCCTGTCAAAACTTGGATCAGAACTTCCTAACAGTCTTATATGGAGAATAAAATGTCTCTTCATATCTGAGCAAGTTAACCCTCTAGAGAGAGAAATGGGTTGGAAGTGTGCCTGGAAGTCTGTGTTGTTTGGTGGTTTATGGCTTTTGGCAATGTAGCTGTATCCTCACGTGCCAGAATGCCCATGTGAGGAGTGTTGCAGGAAACTGAGTATGCACAGCTCAGTGATACCTTCCCTGGAACTGTCCAAGGCCAGCTTGGACAGGGCTTGGAACAACTTGCCCTAGAGGAAGCGGGTAGAACGAGATGAGCTGTAGGGTCCCTTCCAACCCAAACCACTCTGTGCTTGTTGTCTGAAGAGATGACCAAAGGCTGGGGAATAACTCTGAGAAAGTGGAATGTCAGATGAAGCCAATTTCTGGTTAGGAAGCTGGGTAAGCCATCAGCTTGCAGGATGGATGAGCTGGTGCACACAAACAACTCCTCCTTTCCTTATCCTGCCCTGAGCATGATGTGTGGTCAGAAGGTTATAATCTCTGGGCAGGTACATGGAAGGAACTTCTGATCACAGTAGGCCAAAAAAGGCTGGAGCTTGCTTTTTGTTGGGAATTAATGGGAATTGTTAGTAGTGGTTTCACACAAAACCTTTACAAACAGTTCTTTTGTAGCTTGCCCCATCCTTTCCACTTCTTCAGAAATCTGCTAAGAAGTTTCTAAGAAAAAAAGCTGTGGTTGCAGCCCAAGTATGTCCTGTGTGCATCCCACTCTGAGACACACAGACTTGGAGGCGGACACAGACCTGAGCTGGCTGATGATGCTTGATCTGAAGGGTTAACTAAAATAACCCCTCAATCCTCGGCTGCTCCTCTGAATGGGTTTAGTAGATTCAGCTGCTAATGCTCTTTGAGATAAGATGGTTCAGTATCTTGAACCTTTGCCTCAGAAGATTGACTTGTGCTTGGATTCTAGAAAATTACTGTTGGAGGGCCAACAGGTGCATGTCGCCCTGGGACCTGGAGCCTTCATCTGTGAAGGAGCCTGGCCCAGCAGGGGTTTTTAGCTCAGCAGGGCTCAAAGTAGGTCCCCAGGCCACCAGTGGCTCTCCACACGTGCTCATCATGTGCTGGCAGTGGCTCCTCCTCTTGGGCTGAGGTTTTAGCCGAGCCCTGGGAGCCCGCAGAGGTGTCCTGGACGGGAGAGCCGGGAGCACACCGTGTGAGGTTCTGCCTCTGGAGCTCGGGGACACTGCTGGTCCTGCAGCAGGGGACACTTGGCAGCCAAGGGAAGCTCACTCCATCGCCAGCGTGGACCCCAGTCTGCCCGGGGACATCCTGCAAAGCCCAGCCCTGGATTCCGACGGCGGAGCCACCATGGAGGAGAGGGAGCCCCCGCCGAGGTGCAGTGCTGGAGCAGTGGGGTGTGGGAGGGGACTGGGGGCAGCAGGGACAGGGGACGGGCAGGGGGAGGAAGGCTGCTGGGCTGGGCAGACAAGGGGACTGCTTGGCAGAGTGTAGGGTGCACTTAATTCGCTACAGAGTGTGAGAATGGAAGGGGAGAGGTTGGATGTGAGGAGGAGGTCTGTGGGAGCCAGCCTGCTCCATGCTGAACCCTCAGCAGATACATGACCACACAAACTGAAACTGGGACTCTTCTGTACCCTCTTCTTCCTTGGCCATCTTTCTTCCTTGGCCAAACTCCATTTGGTGCTACAAACGAAGCTTGCTCTTTTCTCCCATGACATGGGTTGTCCTGGTCCTTTTGGCATGGTCCAACTCTCTCCTGATCCAAAAATGCTGGCAAACCTTGTGTGCTCGTGGGGCCTCGTCCAGAGGCTGCTCTCTGGGCAGTCTCCTCCCAGCAGGGCTGCAGCAGTAGGGACAGACCTCAGTCAGTATCAGCCTCAGGAGGAGCTCCTTCCTTCCAGTGGGATAAAAAAGGTGCCACAGGTCATACTTGGCTTGGAACAAAACCTGGTTTTTCCCTGACAGTGCCTCTCTCATAGATTTTCTCTTTCCAGCTCCCTGCAGATGCCTGTCAATAGGACCTGTCAGGTGTGTGTCTTCCTCAGACTGGGGCTGCTAAAAGATGACTGTCAGTGCAACTTCTGTCCTTCTGGCCTGAATTTGCTGCTTGCACTGGGCACATAGAAATACACAGGCACTCTTTCTGAGGGAAAAAGGGCATAATGGAGGTTTGCTTTCCCATCTTGAGGATTTATTGAGGTTAAAGTGAACAAAATGAGTTACTTCATCAGTTTCTCCCCTTTTCTTAAACTGTTGTTGCATCTACAAAATAGTAACATCTGAATAACTTTATCACTGATATAATAAAAAAATCTATCTGTGAAGTGGCAAATAGTATGAATAGAACATAATTAACTTGGCCATCATCCCGCTGTGTGAATTTCCATGCCTCTTCCAGCTTATTTCTGGAGGAAGGGGAAGCGTGTGCTTGATTAGCAGTGCAGTGAGACTGCTCTCCCTCCCGGGAGGAGGAGAGGGCTGGTGGCTGGGGATTCAGGAGCCCTGGATTCCGAGCTGGGCTCCCAGCCTGACCTGCTGCGTGTCCTTGAGCGAGTCCCAGAGCTGTGCTGCTCCTCCTCCCTCCACCACAGCTCCATCTTGCAGGGCAGGGAAATGGGCTGCACTTGAAGTGTCAGGAGGAAAAAGACTTGGTCTGAGAAAGTGCCTCTTGCCTTTAATCTAACGGCTCATCAGGGGCCGATGTGTTGCTGGAGAGCAGCTCCTGGGCACGAAAGGTTGCAGTTAAATGGAAAACAAGATCCTGTGGTAGATAAACATACCGTGCAGAGATATTCTTTTAATGTTTAATCTCTGAAATGTAAGTGCATGTGCATAAAACGTGTGCTGAACCCTCTGAGCACCCAGCACGGCTCCTGGGTGAGGATCCCAACCTGCAGCTCCATATCCCAGCCACCCAAAATCCCCTGGATTTGCCTTTCCTGGCGTGTGCAAAGAGCTCCTTTTAGATCTGCTAAGTCAGAAGCTTTGCAGATGACGGAGCTGGGTCCTGCAGCCCCAGCACAGCGATTATTCACTGGATGAGCTCTGGAGTAAAGCACTTCCTCCCTGCCTTGGCAGTTTTAATGGCATTCTTAGGAATCTTCCTTGCAGCCCTCAGGGACGAAGCTTTCCTTTTTTTACTGAAAGAAGAACTGGAAACATCAAGTTTGGGTTCAGATTTTCAAGTTAGCTGCACCTGTGAAAATAGATACAGAATGTTGGGTGGGTGTTATCCAAAAAAACCATGAAATGTTAGTTGGAAACATTGGATCAAGTCTACAGGGCCAAATGTTCAGCCAGGTAATCTTGCTGTGAAGTGGATTTACCAAATTATTTAAGCACTGGACTTTCAGTTCGATGCAGGGAGTCAGGTTTGGTTGCATTTAGAAAATGGTGATTTGCTTGCCTTGATTTACAAATGTTAGGGACCTGATTCCATTTAATTCATACACAGACTTCCCTATCTTGGGGTTCTCAGATCTGCTAGTTTTTGGATGATCCTTCACATGCTTATGCCATTAAGCAGTTCCTTGTGTTTCCTTCTCTGTCGTCTCTCTCCCCTTAAACTCTGGTCTTGTTTCTGTCAGAAACTGAAGCAAAATTAAACTTTCACTGTGGAGTTTCCTGTCTGCAATAATAAAGCCAAAGCACTTAAGTACAGTTTGAGATTCTGTGGGTAACTAAACAACCAAGATAGTGAAAAAGACTTTGATAAAGTGCTGCTCCAGTTTCTGTACATATAAAATTGCCAGTCTCTATTTAACTGAGCACTAAAGCACAGTGAAAATATGCCAGTGGAGAACCGAGTGCATCACGGGACTGCAAGGCACAGCAAGGAGCTTTTTTTGCTCTAAACAAACATCATTAGAAGCATCTTAAAAAGATTAAGTAATTTGTTTCCCGGTTGCTGGAAATGAAACCATCGGCACTGAGAGAAACGCGCTCTCGATTTTACAAATAGGATTTGCAGTCATAAGGTGAAGAATTAAAATCCCACACAAAGCAGACGTGTGAGACGTGAAAGGGGGAAAATAGCTTTGGGAGCTTTGGAAAGCCTTTCAGCAAACCATTGCTCGAGGTGAGGAGGAGCCCAGTGCAGGAGTGGTGTCACTGCAGTCCTCATAAGGGACACTTCCAGTGGGGCCCTGGCTCTGCTCCCCAAGGAAAGCCAACTCCAGTGTCACTGAGCCTGCTCTCAATCCTTTAGCATCAGGATCAGGATGAATGATGGGAGAAATTAGTGTGAAATGTTTACAAAGCAGTTGCATTTGCCATTCTGAGATTCTCCAAAGGCAGCTGTCTCATTAAGGTGGTTGATATATAACAGTCAGTTTGATTTTGCAGTGTTTTCCCTGGTAATCCTGCTGTAACTGCCACCATGAAATGTGTTTTCATGGGAGAAAGGATTGAATTTCAGTGACTGTCAAACTTACAGTGGCTTACTCAAGGTCATCAGGCTGAGCTTATGCTCTGCTTGTGCCCTAAAATGTGCCCTAAACTGGTCCTGAGAGCCAGAGGGAGGGTCTGCAGGACCTTTGGGTTGTGGGAAATGGGGGTGTTGGTGCTCAAGGGCTCGTGCAGACCCTTGGGTTGCCCTTCAGGACTGGGTCTGTTCAGCCCCTCTTGCTACGGAGAAAGCAGCTTGGTTTGAGGACACACAGGGTAATCCATAGTAAGAACTAATCAAAACTGAACCCCAGAATTGTGGCACTTTCTGTTCAGCCAGAAGATCAAACCTGTGGTCTTGTGATGCAGATTTGTGTTCACCAGAGCAGGGGGGGAAAGGCAAGTCCTGAGATTGCTGAGGGGACAGCAGGTTCTCCTGGGTTTAACTCCCTGCCTGCATTTCACTAATGCATCTTCAGATCCAGTCCCAGAGAGCAAAAGGATTTGTAAATCACTATCTGGCAATTCACAGGAAATCCAGCAGATTTCTGTATTTATTTAGTTATTTATAGGTAGCTTCTTAAACAGAGATTTAACTTTTTTTTCCTGTGCAGGTAAACTGTATGTAAAACATTTACAGACACGTTAACTCTCGTAAAGACATGAGGAAATCATCATCAATGTCATTATAAAAATTCAGGCTTTCAAGGCTTAAAAAAGCACTGTACAATGTGTTCATCTCTCAGGTATTTTTTGATGTCTGTGAGTAGATAGAGTGTACTTCTCAGCTTAGTCCACTTTTAATTCATGTTTCTTTGGAAAAGTTAAGTCTTTCTGTCTACCAAAATAAGACCCTTCAGCTTAGTGGGAAGAGAATATTTTTTTAAAAACTTGTGTTGCTGCTACCTGCATTAACTGTTTGGAAACCCCTAATTTTTGCCAGATATTGCCATGGTTGGATTTGTTTGAGTGGGTTTCCCTAGATGGAATCTGGTTTTGCCCCTGTGCTAAGGGGGGAAGAGGAGGACAGAGCTCCATGGGCTGGAACTGCAGGGGTTTATTTGTTGCAGGGATGTGAGAATGGCACAAAACTGGCATTATGCAGAGAACAGCTAATGCTCCCTTAGGGCCAGCCCTTCCTCTCGTGTGAGTTCATTGCTCCTGGCACGGCCATATCTAGGATAAATAAATTGAGGGGTAATGGCTGTGTTTGTGTGTGGAGCACAATTGCTTTATGAGCAGTGATTGTTCTGGGTCTGTGAGAGCCAGGTGGGAGAGCCCTGCTGCAATCCTCCTGTCCTGTTCCCAGGGGAGATCCCAGGTTATCTCCCATCCCTGGGCAGTGCCTTGTGGACAGAACTGTCCCCTCTGTGGTTGGGGGACACACAGGGATGCTTTGCTTGGTGTGTCTGCAAAGAGCCCTGCCCTGCTCAGTCCCTCAGTGTGCCAAGGCTGACACAGTTTTACTGCCTCAACTTCTGGCTCCTCCAGCTGGGGAAAAGAATCAGAAATGAACCCCACAGAGGTCTGATTTGGGGAGGATTAGTGTGGTCAGCTGTTCTTGATAGACCATTTTTAAAAAAAAGGGGTTTGAACTGGGTACTTGGAAATTTTCCTCTTGAAAACCTTCCATTTCTACTTTTTGTGTCACGTTTCCCATTATCCTTGACGAAGGTGGGGAATATGCAGTTTGTGGTGGTTGGTCACTTAGTGTTTAATGCAAATAACCAGCTTAATTTTGTTAGGTGTCACAAGCCCCTTGTGAGGAGACTGAGAACAGCTTTGAAGCTAAATCAGTGCAGAAATGCTTCTCCTTGCTTGCAGCTCTTGGATGTGGGGAGGCCCATTGGGTCACTGAGTCCCTCTCTCCATCTGCCAGTTCAGCATGTTCCTGAGCACCAGCCAACCCCAGAAACAGCCTGGTGGAAGATAAATGTCAGGCACACTGACTTTTGCCATTCAGTTATTAAAGGATGGATATTAGGCAGTGTTGGTTTTGACTGTGGGTAAGCCTTAGGATAAATCAGTGCTTTGTAAAGAGGCTCACCGTGCTGGGAACTGGCTCTTCCCGAGGTGGTGGTGGAGCTGCACTCCATCCCAGCAGCTCCTGGTGTGCTGGAGATGACATCACACTGCTGGGTGTTAGAACAGCATTCAGAAATACAAGGGAAGTGGGAGTGAGGACTTGCATGGTAAATAATCCACGCTGATGCCTCCCAAAATAAAGTTATTGTAACCAGCTCAACCCTTGCAAGGCTTAACTCCAGCAGGCAGCCTGAGGAACTGGGCTCTGCTGGGTGGGAGTGGGACAGCCTGGCCTGCCAGTCCTGAGGGGCTCAGGAGCAGAACCCAGCTCGGGAGGGATGGCTTTGCCCACCAAATTTCAGAAAGGATTTCCTGAGCAGCCCAGCAGTGCAATTCAGTCATTCAGCCACATGTGAACTGCTGCCAGGCTTGACATGACCTGTTACCCAGGGCTGGGTGATGGTTACAGGTAAAGCTGCTAAAGATTTTAATAGTGGAAATGTCAGGACATTGCAGAAGAGCTCATTTGAGGGGTTTGTGGGGTCACAGGATCATGGTGTGCTGGGATCTTCCTCCCTGAGAAAACAAGGAAATTGAGGCTGTATGTGGAAGAGTGATCCAGGAATTTACTTGTCCATCCCTGAGCCTCGTTTTGGTCAGTAGTCTGAGATTATTTCTTTTTGCCAAGAAAAAATTCTCTCATGGAAGTCAGTAATTCTGACCTTCACATTCCCCTGGGAGCAGCTGTGGTGAACATCTGCCTCTTCCAAAGGAAAAAGTAATCCCCCTCACACCCTGAGCAGGAAACCTTAATGCCCTTGTAGGAGGGGGTCAGGTGGAAGTGTCTGCATTTGCTTTGGGCTCTGTTAATTTGGGGCTTAATTTTGAGGGAAGCCAAGTTTGTTGGTCTGAAGTTGGTGGTTACCATCCAAGTGAGGAAATGCAGGGCTGTATTTCTAGTGCTGCTAATTCAGTCCCTGTGCATATTTGTGTATGTTTGGTGGCATACATCTTAAAATAGGTAGGGATGTTTTTCTGTCCACTTATCAAGATGGAATGGGAACAGGCTGTGTGACATGTGGAGGCTGAAGGATTTGGCATTAAACAGCAACCTGGAGCCAAATGTTTGCTTCTGATGCACCCAGGTTTGCTCCCAGAGGGGCTGGGCCCCTTTACCTGCACATCAGCTTGGTTTTCCTGGATTTGTTTGGAATTGTACAAATGACACAGATTTACAGGCATGGGAGTATCTGTAATGTGCTCTGACTTAATAATAATGAAAGCTGGGGTTATTCCCCCCAGCACCAATCTTTTGTGGGGGAGGAGGAGGAGAGCTCCTGGAGCTTTCCAGAAGGAACATCTCACTTGAGGTTTGTGTTGCACTTTCACAGCTGCATTAGCAACATCACCTTTTAGATCTCCCTGAATCTGTCCTTGCTGAGCTCCAGCCTTGCTCAACAAACTGATCCTTACACTTTTGGTAAACAGGATAATGTTCAGTGAGAGGGAATATTTATCCCTGTGCAGTGTCAGGGCTGTGCTCTGTCATAAGCAGAATTTCCTGCTGCTTGGTGCTCTTGGTCACAGACCATTTAAAGGTGTGAGGTTGGAGAGGCTGGAAGTGTCTTCAGTTATTTTTCCCTTAAATCTGGGAGTGTTGGCTGTGGAGCAGGTGACCAGCCTGTGAGGAGGAGCAGCTCGGAAGAGCCTCTTTGCTCCCGCTGTTTAAAACCTCAAAACACAGAATATTTGGACGTTTTGAACTCGCTGATCAAAAAGCAGGGCTTGGGAGGATCTCCAGGAAACCAGTGAAAGGGCTTGGCAAAGCTGTCTTTGAGCATTGATTCAGTTGGGCTCTTTATCTGGGCTCATGTTGTTTGTCTCTCTCTTGCTGTGACAGATCCAAAGTGGCTTTTCTATATTTGTCTAATTGACAGGTGGGTTCTCTGTCATTTGGGCCAGGATTTGGGGTTTTAGAGAAATAAAGGTCTTAATACAGTGGGAGTTGACAGCACTCGGTGTCTGTCTCCTCAGTGTTACATTTAGGCCATCTATTTTAAACCCAGGGTTGAAGTATTGCTGATTTCACAGGGATTTGGCTCCCTGATAAAATATTTGACTCTGAAAACCCCTGATCTTTCTGTTTTTCCATGCAAAAATCCATTGCCAGCCTTATTCAGTGGGCCCTCACCTAATTCTGTCTCCAGGCCTGCAGGTGTGAGCAGGAGGCTGCTGGCTTTGGTTGTGTCAAAATATGGACAGGAAGAAAAGTTATTGACAAGATTCATGTGGATATTTGACATCTCATTTCCCAGGAACACCATTCCAGCATGGGGCAACCTTTCAAATATGCTTGAAGCTGCCTTTGATTCTGGCAAAGCAGTGATTTAGATAAAAAAGAATGGCTCAAACAGAGACATCCCACTCTTCCCTTCCTTCCCGGTCCCTGGGGGGATGGAGCGTGTTGGTTCCCCTGCACTGAAACCACTTGAACATCCTTGGGGATGGAAATAGCTCCCTGTNCAGGTGTGAGCAGGAGGCTGCTGGCTTTGGTTGTGTCAAAATATGGACAGGAAGAAAAGTTATTGACAAGATTCATGTGGATATTTGACATCTCATTTCCCAGGAACACCATTCCAGCATGGGGCAACCTTTCAAATATGCTTGAAGCTGCCTTTGATTCTGGCAAAGCAGTGATTTAGATAAAAAAGAATGGCTCAAACAAAGACATCCCACTCTTCCCCCCCTTCCCTGTCCCTGGGGAGATGGAGCTGTTGGTTCCCCTGCACTGAAACTACTGAACATCCTTGGGGGTGGAAATGGCTCCCTGGAAAACATTCCCACGTGGAATGGGATGCCAGTAGCTGCTTGCTTTTTATCCCTGGTTTATTTTTCCAAGCAAGCATTCTGCCTTGCTGGGTTTTCTTTGGTACCTGAAATTCCAGTGCAAGAACTTGTTTGGTTTTTCAAACAGGTGAAGGGCCCTGTTGTTGTAACCTCTGGTTACCCCAAGAAATTGTGCCTGATTAACCTTGTGCTTTCTCCTTTATTCCTCCTTCCAGGGGCAGTAAGCCAGAGATGACTGACAAGATGTCGAGCTTCCTTCATATTGGAGATATTTGTTCTCTCTATGCAGAGGGCTCAACAAATGGATTTATTAGCACTTTGGGGTAAGAACAGCTGTTCTCTTGTACTAAAAGCAACATGAGAAGCACTAGCAGAGCTCAGCCAGCTCTCCTGAGCCTGATCCCAGGGAATCCTGGGTAAAGGCAACGTAGCTTTATGTAGAGATTTAAAAATGGCTTAACATGGATATGGTAGGGTAGATTTTGGGAGGCTGGAGAGCGTGGTGTGGTTTGGATGCCCTTGGTGGGGAGGAAGGACCTTGTCAGGTGAAGGTGTGGGCAGAGGGAATGGATGCAATCAAATGATTTTCATGTTGTCTGTCCCGTGTCCATCCGTGTGTCCCGTCCTGTCCCTCCCTGCCCCTTCCCCCAGTCAGGGACCAGTAGCCCCCAGTGCAATCTGCTGACTGGAAAAAAGGATGTAGCATAGGCCATGGAAGTAGATTAAAAAAATATGTATATATGAAAAAAGAACCCCCCAGCCAAATGGTGTATGTACCACTAACTCATCACTACGACTAGTTTTGTCTTAAAACTGAGGTTTAACTTGAGGTTTCTCATCCAAATGAAATGGTTCTTCTCCAGTCAAAGGAGAGCATGTTTTGACCCTTCTGTTTGCCCGTGGCAGAGCCTTGGAGCTGTGGTGGGAGCTCCTGCCCTGGTGTCTTTCCCAGAAGAGCAGAGTTCCCTGGGGCAGTGAGAAGTGCCTGCTCCTGCACAAAATTCCAGCCTTCCATGTGGGAAAGGAAGAGCTGGCAGAGCAAAGCGTGGGGCTGGAAGGTGGAATGCTCTTTCTCATTTCCAGTAGCCATAAGGGCCTCAGGGTGGGAACAGTGACAGCAAATTTTTTGATGCCTACTGTCCAGATGCCTCTGGTAAATGGAGCTCCCAAGCAGGGTACAAAGACAGCATCCTGGTAAGTGTCTCGGCAGCAAACGAGGGGCTGCAATCTCGTCTCAGTGACTCCGAACTAACTTGTAGGTTTAGTCCTCTAGCTATTAGGATTCTGGAAAATCAGGGGGCAGAGAAGGAAGCAGACACTGAAGATGCACCATGATCTATTATAGGAAAGAGAAGAAAATATGGGATGCTGCCAGGAAGGAAAGAAGGTATGCTAAAAGCGAGGGGTGTAGTAAGTAGGGTTGGTCGAATAGTATTTGGCAAAACTGTATTTGACAAATTCCCCAGGCCCTGGTCAAATATGCCCCGTGCACTCTGCAGTACTCAATCAGTGACTGGCCAAATACTATCTGCTGAGCACTGGCAACGTGACTCCCACCATCCACTGGGCTCTTTTCTTTCCCCCTAGTTCCCCAGCAAGTCTGGCAGTGACTGGTTCCCCAGCGAGTAGAAAGTTGTGATGTTCTCTCGGCTCCTTACGGTGCATGCTGAACAGTATGCAGTGGCTGTGGCTTTGATGGCATTGCTGAGCAGAGGTTTTTCACCATGGGTGTCCTTTAGGACATTGCAGGCCCCAAGCACGTGTGTTTTAGGCTTGATGAGATGGTCTCATGGCAGCCCAAAGACCCCTCAGTGTTCCAAGCCTCCCCTCTGATTTGGTCAGTGCTGTTTTAAGGGAACTGCATTATATAATGGCCACGTATCTTCTGAGCCTAATTTAAGCCAGAAATCCTAATTGCTATGCGAAACATGAAATGCATTATCATCTTAATAAGCCTTCATAATCTAATTAGTTTTGTCCCATATTTAATTTAGTCTTTGTCCTGGAGAAAATTAAAGCAGCAAAGGAAAGATTTGGTGTAATTGTCCTTTAACCCATGTGGAGTTTTGACAGTCTGATGTCATAACAATGTGTAATGACTTGTTCATGTGGTTCCTGAAGGTTGAGGAGCAGATACCACTCTACTTTCTAATGCTGTCCTAAATCTCTGAAGTGTTCCTAATTAATCCTCCTCTGACATGACTGTTGCTTAATCAGGACTTTACTCTTGCTGTGTCCCAAACTCAGTGCTGTCATCACGCCCATTACTGGGCTATACAATATATCCTCTTTGTGGTTTTCACCCTGGAAAAGTTTCCTCTCAGTAGTTTGGGAAGTTCCTCTTTACTTTCAGTTTAATCTCTGATAAGAGGGATATATTGCACTGAGATTATCTCTGTTTGGCATGATCAGAGTAACCCATTTCCTTAATACTTTTTGGCCCTTTGCTCACTAGAAGCAGGTGCTTCAGCTCAAATATTAATGCCATTCCTGTTGGAGCACAGAATCCTGAGTAGGGAGAAAATCCATGGGGAAAAAGCAATTTACTCTGAATGTTTGCACATGCAAATTTTAGATGCATAGAACTGTTTAGTCCACTTAGTGTCTCTGATCTCTTAATTTTCATGCACTCGGTGGTTCTCTGTATTTGTTGTCTCAAGATGCTCCCTGCATGTGACCAGCCTCTGCAAGGAACAACTCTCATATTCTAGGTCTCAGTCTTTCTCGAGTTGACTCTGCATGAGAATGGACCTCTCAAACCTTTGACCTTGGAGTTTTACTTTCTACTTCTGTGTAGAAAGCCTCTTTGACAGATTGTTCTTTCAGGGCCCAGTTGGGTCATTAAGGATCAAACCAATGCACCAAGTGTGTGGTTACAGCTGCAATTTCACAATTGGGAAGTGGGGTTGGTGAGAGTGCAACTCCACCTGGCAGAGCAGTGGGAACAGATGCATCTTAACTATTCCCTGTATTCTCTGGGGTGTAAGTGACCCTGGGGGAGGTTTGCACATGTGTATTCCCACAAAGCTCTGTCCTGGCATGCCCTACTGCAATTTTTGGGTTCACTTGTCCAGCTCCCCTCCCTCCTGGTACACCAGGAGGAGGTTGGCTCCATCCCTTGACTCACCTCGTGCTTGCCTGGTGAGCAGGAGGGTCTGTTTGTGCCTTTCTGTCTCTTGGGAGTCAATTTTTATCATGGCAGTGGCTGTTTCTGCCATTTTTTAATACTTGAGATGCCACAGGGTCAGTGTCCAGTTTGCATAGTTGTCATATTTTCCTGCTCTCTCTCCATATAAACACATTTTGAGCGTGACTGAAATCTGTCCAAGAGGCAGTGGCTGTTCTAAGGGTGTCTGTCACCTCCCTAGAATATGGGCTGTTCTGTCTGCACCTCGGGGGGGACAAAAAGATGATGCAGAACACAGGAGCAATGACTTATTTATTGTCCCACCTACCAGGAGCATAGCTCTGGGCAACAGCACAAACTAGCTGCATGCTTCTGACAAAGATTTGGCATAAGATGGCATTTGGGGAATGTCTTCTGCTCAAGTGGCCCCTCGGATGAAATATTGCAAGCGAGCGACTTGGGGTTTGCTAACGAGGACGGGAGGACCTGCAGGGGGGATGAAATCTCACTTTGCTGCTCATTTCTTTGCAGCCTTGTGGATGATCGGTGTGTTGTACAGCCAGAGGCAGGGGATCTTAACAACCCACCCAAAAAATTCCGAGGTAAGTTGGTTGGGCAGCTCGTTACCCTGCTGGTTAGAAACCAGCCTTCGTTTTGTGCAGCCACCTGGAACCATTCCTGCCCTCTGTGCTTTCTGGAGCATTTTTCAGTGTCATCTGCCATGAAGGACAACTCCTGGGGGAGAAGGAACACCTAAAAAGAAAGCTTTGTAAGGGATGGAGGTGGAGTTGCCAGTTGCCTCTCGTATCTGTCCAAATTTAGAGGATTCCTGGGTATTTAATTTGTTTCTCCATTCTATCACCTGTGCCTTTTAATTACGCAGTACCAGACCTGTCTTGGAGAAGGGGAAAATAGGAAGGAGCCAATGTTTGCAACAACTATTGTTGTCTGACCTAATTGGACATTACCTACCTTAGGCTGTGCTTTTGTTCTGCCAGGAAGCTTATGCTCAGTGATAAGAGGTTGGTGCCTGCTGCTCTGCACAGCTTGGCAGGGCCTGACTTGGGTAAGAAAGGTCTCAGGCAGGAAGAGAAGCACTAACTGGGGTTTTGTTTGCAAAACCCTTGAATTCTTTTTCCTCTTTTTCACCCCTTGGATGCATCTTTTACCCAAAGGATAACTTGGCCAAATATTCTAAAATTTTGAGCAGGATTTTATTGTTGTTTCAGATGTAGCAGCAACTGTGTCTTGTTTTTTTGGATGACTCTTGTTCCTTTGGTTATGCTTTGCCTTTGTAAGGGCCTCAGAATCTGCAGAATTCCCTTCAGGTTTGGCCAGAACTGCAGGTTTTTGCCCTTGAAAATCGTGTACCTTCTGTACTGCTTCTTTTCTTGGCTGTTCTTTGGCTGGTTTGGGTTTTTGTGCCATGGCATGAAGATGTCTCACGTAATGAAACTCTTTTTAAAATATTGCTGCAGTCTGTGAGTTCTTGTTGGGTTTTTTTTCTTCTCTTTTTCCTGGTAAACTAAAGAGCTGGTAATTCAAATTCTAAAGAGGCAACCTGGGGAAGTTTCAGTGTTAAGCTCTCCAGAAAACAGAACAATGTTGTTATGTGAACCGGAGCCTTGACTGGAGGCACTTTTGGTCTTAAAGTCATAAGAAAGGATAAAGCCAGATTTGACTGGGACTACTGAGTGTAGAAGGAGGTGGAGGGAAAGAGAGAGGGAGAAAAGAATGAAAAAAAGGCACAGTTTAGGAACTGCAAGTACAGAGACATTTGTCTGACATAAAACATCGTGGTTAGACATTGTAAATGTTCTCATATTACTTATAATTTATACAGGGAGGAAGAATGGTGTGAACCTTTTCCAACCTTTGTAGTTACTTCAGTAAAGCTTTCATGGGGAAGTTTATGCTTAATGGTAAATGGCAACAAAAGCCATAAAACTTTAGCAGGCATTTCTGTTATTTATACACATACTTTGCAAGTGTAGTCTGAGATAAAATGCTTTCTACAATAAGTATGTTCAAAAGAAGTAATAATGAAGTTACTTCTTCCAAGACCAGGTTGGACAGGGCTTGGAGCACCCTGGGCTGGTGGGAGGTGTCCCTGCCATGGCAGGGGTGGGGATGGGTGGGCTGTGAGGTCCCTCCCAACCCACACCTTTCTAGGATTCATACAAGTCACCAGTGCTGATGCATCACTGCAGCTGGAGACATGAACACAGGGAACTGGGAAGGAATGGTTAAAAATCTCATTAGAGCAAGGACAAAAAAAGAGTCATATGGGAGTGACTGGCATTCTACCTTTCCAGAGGACGGGAAGAGTGGTGCTGTGGTTTATACCTGGTGTATCTCTGTGTGTTTCCTGCAAAGCAGCTGTGCTGGCAGGGCTCCAGCTGCAGGGCAGCCCCATGTGCAGTCCCTTCTGGGAGGAGCACTGCCCTTGGGCCAGCCTTGGGGCATCTTGCTTGGGGCAGTCATTTTAAGGAATGTCATTTTAAGGAATGTCATTTGGAGCTCCTTGGAGCAGATCTGTGTTCCATGGGGAGATGTAAAACACTTGCAGATATAAATTTCATGCTTAATGGAAGCGATGAGAGATCTCTAGAAGGAGGATGGAATGCTTAGATATGCAGACATAACTCCAAGAAAATTCAGTGTGAAACTAAACCTATGTATCCAGTGGCAGAAGGAATCCATCCTGCTTTTTGCTTAGCCACAGGTGTTCCAGGTTCTAAAAAGTGGTGTTGCCTAGGCTACACTTCCTGAGCTGCATCTCGTGGCAGCAGCAAGGCCCAGGGTAGAGGGTGCTGGGTTTTCTGGCTGTTTTAGACCCTTGAGCTCCAAAGAAAGGGATTAGTGCAGCACTCTCGAGTTCCTCTGAGTGTTTACCTGCAGTTTCTTCACATCCTAAATGCTGTGGTGCCTCTCACTCCTTAAAATATTCCTCTGACCACTTGAAGGTGTGAAGGCTGAATTCTTTTTGTTCTTTTCCTCATCCCAGTCAGGATTGCAGAGCACCTGAGCTTAGGGGTTTGAGGTTGGATGGTAATTATGATCTGTGAGATTTCAGCATGGCTTTTATTTTGGCTTTCTGAATTCACTTTAGAAATGGTGTTTTGGGTGTGTTTGGTTTCTCTCAAGCACAGTGTTGCTCTGGCCCTTGGTGCCTTCAGCCCCAGCTCATTCAGAAACCCTCTAAAACTGCCTTGCAAAACATTAAGGCTGAGGAGTTACTTTTATTAGGGTGTTTCTTTTTAAAAACGTTAATATGAAAGCTCTTGCGAAAGAGGCCTTTTTCCTGAACTGTTCTAAATGTGTACAGATGAGATTCCTGGAAGAAATCCTACTTGTACAAGCCTCCCAAAAAAGGAGGAGTGTGACAGTCCCTTAGTTATCTGCACTCCTCTGAACAGAGGAGATGTTCCATGTTTTGTATGAGCTGGAACCACTCTCTGATTGCTGTCTCTGAGTGTCCTTGTGTGTGAAGAGGGGCCAGAAATGAGTGTCCTCTGAGCAGGCTGGACTGGGGTGGGAAGTCCCAAGTGGAGCTACCCCTCAGCCTGGCCCAAAGGCCCTGTTTGCCTGGAAATCATCCCTGCCTGAATGCAGGGAAGACAGGCTGGGCTCTGCAGTCAGACCCAGAGCTGTGCCAGGTTCGGGTTCAGCCCCAGCTACTCTCCCGAGCCCCGTGAGCCTGTCGGGCTGTCTGGGCAGGGCTGGGTTGTGTTCATTTGTCCTGGAGCACAGCCCAACGTGTTTGTTTAGTGCAGGGCACTGCTACTACAGCAAAACAGTCTGACAGCCTTCCCAGGAAATTCCTTGCAGCTCTGTGTTTGGGATGCAGAGCTGTGTGCCAGCACCCAGGAGCTCTGCGAGAGCTGCCTGAAACTGCACAGAAAAGGGCACGTACTGGGTTAATTTGTCCAGCAGCTCCCTCCTTCCAGAACATTGTTTTAGTAGTTGCTGGGCAACACTCTTTTTTTGGCAAGATGTTCAAGGAATGAACCCATATCTTAGACTTAAAATACCCTCATGGCGAAGCAGAAGAGGAGTAGTTCAAATTCTGTTTGTTCCTGTGATCCCAGTCTGTCCTGTGTGCTCCTGCTGCCCGGAGGGGCTCAGCCCTGGAATGCAGCAGGAACCGCCTGGGGGGCACTGCAAAGCTTTCATGTGTAAATATCTGTGTGTAAAACATATATTTAGTGTGAATCTCAGAATGGTTTGGGTTGGGAAGGACCTCAAAGCCCATCCAGTGCCACCCCTGCCATGGGCAGGGACACCTCCCACCAGCCCAGGGTGCTCCAAGCCCCGTCCAGCCTGGCCTTGGGCACTCCCAGGGATCCAGGGGCAACCCCAAAGCTGGTCCAGTGCCTCATCACCCTCATAGTTTTGGTGGGTAAGTCCTAAATGATCCCCGTGCTCAGCACTGATGGAATCCAGTGTGCTTCTCCACAGCAGCAGTGTTTTGGTTTTATCCTTCCTGGCTTTGGCATTGATCTGATCTCCATCCTGCTTGCTGCTGTGTGAAGGGAACTCCATGTGAAGGAAAAGTGTGATTTATGCAGGTCTGATCGAGGCTCTGGAGCTCCACATACACATTATTTACCCTTATTTAGTCAATGCAGCCTTGTTTATGGCTTGGCATTAGGGCTGAGATTAAGGGATTTTTTCAGTTGAAGGGTCGCATACGTAGTTTTCCCAAGCACTCCAGAAAATTAAAAACCAAACTAAAATAACCAAATCCTTCTGCCTGCTAGTTTTGGGAAAGTATTAGCAGCATATGGAGAGCACTTGGCTTCATCATGGAGTTTCTAGTGCTGCTGGAATGTTTGGGTACATTCATTATGAAGGTGCCTGCGTTCCTTTAGGGGATATTTCAACTAATGTCTAAATATGACCTTTTTCACTCTGATAACCATATATTAGCAGTTCAAACAGTAGGATTCATTCTTCATGCAGGAGGCAGAACTTGTGAGGCTGTTGGAGTGCTGAGGGCAAAGCTTAGCTCAGGGATCTTGGAGAGAAACACATCAGATCCATCACTGCAATGGGAGGCTGACTCCTTTCTGCTTTGGGGCCATCCCAGACACATGGAAATGCACACTCTGAATACCAGAAGTAGTAAATGAGGTAACAACAGCAAAGACCCTTTTAAATACCTTCTCTGTTTTATGGCCAAGAAAAAAATTATACTTCTACCCCCCTTTTCATAAAAGACTGCTAATATGATGATTTAATGTAAAATCAAATAAACTTTTAGATTGGTATGATGGAAAAAACAAATGATAAAAATATAGTCTAATGTATGCCAGTAACTTTTTAAATTCAGCATTGAAGCATTGGGCATTTTGAGTAGAAAAACTCCCAAACTTTCGATCTTGCTGAATTAGGATATAGTTAAAATCTCAAATACATTTTGCTGCCTCGATGAGGAATCTTTCAGTAGCATCCTCAGTATTTATAGAACTGCACTGGAAACTGCCAACTGCTCGTACACATTTGAATGTGCTGCCCTTTCTATGATGGAGGAATCCTGAATCCTGAGCCCACTGCAGCCCACAGACAGGCAGATGTTGGGGACAATTGTCACTGTGGCATTTAGGTATTGAAAAAGCCAGCAAGCTGAAAGTGTTCCAGTTTCATCCAGCAAATGTGCTTTAATATCTGCTGAGGTTTGAGACTCTGAAACCAGACAAGTTTGCAGTGCAGGCAGAGGGGACTTGTGATGAAGCACCAGGACATCCCAAAGACATCTTGATCCTTTGTTGCCCAGAGAAGCTGTGGCTGCTCCATCCCTGGAGTGTCCCAGGCCAGGTTGGACGGGGCTTGGAGCAACCTGGGCTGGTGGGAGGGGTCCCTGCCCATGGCAGGGGTGGCACTGGGTGGGCTTTGAGGTCCCCTCCAGCCTAAACCATTCTGGGATTCTGTGCTTTTGTGCTGGGCTGAAATAGTGGATAAATGACTGGCTAAGTAATAACTGGTATGGGTTTTTTTGAGTCCTACCCAGACCAGTGGGAAGGGTCTGGTGGCACAGATTAGAAGGGTCTGCCCAGTGTTGTTGTACCAGTTTGTGGCAGTGAGCAGCAGGAGCTGGGTCTGTTGGAGCTCCAGGCACAGGCTGTAAAGATCTGCTGGGCTGTGTTTTCATGCTGCTCTGTGGCCAAACAGCTGCTGCCAACTTCTGCTTTTCGAGTGCTTTCATCTGGGATGTTTTGCATGGAGATGGAGGCAGAGCAGGGCCCCTTTGAGACAGAAAGTGCCATTAATACCCAGGACTGCAGCACTGCATGAAAACCAATCTGCTGGTCCAGGGAGTCCAGGGCAGGGAGGGGGGATTGGTTTGGTCAGTGCACTTTGTTTGCCCACCTGGAGGTGTGGGCTGGAGCTCTGTGCAGGACCAGGTGGGACCCTGTCCCAAAAAGGAAGAAATAACCAAAAGGCTG
Organism: Campylorhamphus procurvoides; assembly: GCA_013396655.1. NCBI lineage: Eukaryota > Metazoa > Chordata > Aves > Passeriformes > Dendrocolaptidae > Campylorhamphus > Campylorhamphus procurvoides. The sequence continues at coordinate 20,461 of WBMV01002034.1, read as the reverse complement.
ATTTGAGCATTTCATTCCTTCTCAACTCTCGCAGGTCTGAGTCTTTTCCCCTGTGGAAAGTTCAGGGTGTTTCAGGTAGGATCAAGGCAGGGATTGCCAAAAAGTAGTGCTGAGCTATTAAGTGGAGCAGTTCTGTTAATAAACCTACCCCAACCTTGTAGACAAAGGAATACTGTGGCTTTGTTGCCATAGTTTCAGAGCAAAACCTGACCTTAGCTACAATAACATTCGGTTAGAAAGAACTAGCTAATCAGTTTTCTAAAATTAGTGTGTTCCCCAGTACATAAGCCAGTATGAACAGGATATTTAATGAAATATTATACTTAGTCACAAGAGCCCAAGGGAGTGCAATGCCTTGATGAATTGTGGGGGTGGGGTGACATTGGTGCATATCTTTTAATATAGCAAAGTTATTAAAATTTGTGGCTGGCTTAATATTTAGGGTAGCTCAACTGTTGGGTTCTTCTGTGCACTCCATCTCTCTTTTGCTCTGTTGCTTTGGAAGGCTCTCAGAGCCTGTTCTGAGGGCTGGGAAGGTCGAGGTGCTGGGGAGTCCCAGCAATCCCAGGATCTTCCAGAGGACCTTCAGACAGAGTTCTGAGTGTCCTGTGCTTTCTGCTGGCACAGCCTGAGTGCCTTGCAGGGAAGGACTCTTGCTCACGTAGCAGGATGCAAACAGATGGATCAAGTCGTGAAGTTTGTGAGGAGGAAAAGCTGTCTGTGAGGGCAGCACAATCTCCCAGGTACTGGAGCAGCATCTTCAGCTGCTCCCTGGGTATCTGAAGGGCTGAGAGACTGAAGGGACAGGCTCAGGGGCTGCTTGGTGAGGTCTGCTGGGTAAAACAGTGTCAGGCCAGAACACCTGAAGGAGGGTGCATTTATTGTGCCCAAGGCTCCCTGACCTGGCCTTGGCTGAGATGGTACCAAGCTGTGGGTTGTTTCTTGGCATTATGGGAGCTGTGATGAGTTACTGTTTAGTGTGCAAGTTATTAGCATAAAACACATGTAATATGCTGGGGGAGCTGAGGTTCTGTGGAGCTGTGTTCCAGCACTGCTTGGGGCTTGAGAGGCCCAGATACATGGGAAGGACATTTAGGCAAGGAGCATCTCAATGATGCTCCCCAGTTTGGGGGCAGCTCTTGGGAGTTCCTGTTAGCCAGTGAGCTACCAATTAAGTGTCACCTCTTCTGGCAGGGTGTGGCAGTTAAGGTTTAAAGCAACTGTAATTAGACAAAAGTAACTGGAATTCGCCTAATGACTTTCCCAGGACTTTGCTCTGGACTGCCCTGGGTGTGTGGAATCACAAAGGTTTGGAGTCAAAGCAGCTGAGTGTCAAACCCTTCAGAGTCCATTCCTTGTCATCTCATTTCTCCTGCTTTTAGGACAGAGTGAAGTTCTGTGCTCACTGCATTAACTTACCCTAGAAACTTGCTATTTTACTTAAATAAGGCTTTATATTTTGGAAGTGGTCCCAATTCAAAAATACTTTCAATTTTGGTTATTTGCTTAAGCAGTAAATATGCTGGGTACCCACACCAAAGGAGCCCTTCCAGTCTCCAAGCACCACATGGAAGTCATTAGTCCAAGAGGAACCCAAGTTAAATAATTTCACTTCTCATTTTCTGGGCAGCCTGTTCTTCAGTGAGCAAGAGCCCTGACTGCAGCAGTGCTGTCTCAGGGAGGGAAAGCTGCAGGGATTTGTGTTTGAGAGCAGTCAGAAGGAAAAGAATGAGCCTTAAAAATGTGGGGCTGGAAAAGCCAGGCCTTGCCAGGTGTCTTCAGCAAACAGGCTGTGACACTCACTCCCATCTCCCTCCCTTCCCACTCTGCTGCTGAGATGGAGTGTCCTGTCCTTCTCCTGGCAGGGTTTGCATTCATCTCTCAGGATGAAGTGCAGTTCTAAGGGTGTCAACACCTGGGTGTGAGTTCTCCCCTTCAGTGAGGGCTGCATTTGGAGCTCCTCCAGCTGGTTCTGCACCTTGCTGGGTGGAGATCAAGGTGCCAGTGCTGATCTGTCAAGCTCCTTGTGATTTGGGGCCTGGCTGTATAAAAACCTCCAGTCTTTCCTGCATAACTTTCAAGTTTGTCATCCAAATGCCAGGAAACCAGTGAGCTGTTGGTGAGGGTTTGTGTCTCTGAGAAGTGCTTTGCATTTTTTTTGCCATCCAAAAAGCAATTTGCTGCTTTGAGGCTTGTCTTGAAAAGCACCTTCCTGGTTCTTGAGGAGTAAACTGGGAAATGAGTGTTTGTTCCCTTGCTTGGCAGCTGGCTGGCTGGGAGGAGGGAGTTGCAAAAATCCTGGATTAGCATTTAGTGACCCCTAATAAATGTGTAAAAGGAGCCTTATGTCTCACATGAGCGTTTGACACACCAGAATAGCCATTACAGATTGACACTAAATGTAGTGTGCCTCGAAAATGTTATTCTAATGAACAGCCACTCAGTCAGAGAGGGACTTCAGTGTTAGGGCCAACACTTCCTCCAGTCCTGATTTGTGACAACAGTCAGCAGCGAGTTCTGGGTGTTGGCAATTCTCATCTGTTTGGATTATGTGATGTGCAGGAGTTCAGTGGGAACACAGCTCCTTGTGCTGCGGTGGCAGAGCCTTTGGTGGCTCTGTGGGATGCTCAGGGTGAGGATGCAGCCCAGCTCTGCTGTCACAGCCACGGTGACACTGCTGGCACAGCATCCCTGGGCTGTGCAGAGTCAGTCTGGTAGCACTGAGACCTTTGGTGAATGTCAGCCCTTCTATTTGTCGAGGTTAAAAATTATCCACGGCAAAAATAAACACGACTCGCAGGCATGAGGAAGTGAGGGAGCTGCATGAGGGAGCAGCCGTCCTGAAAAGGAAAAAATCTGAGCTAGAGCTACAAAAATCCTTTCCCTCCCCTCGAGAGCAGCACGTGATGTGGACGCAGCGCCACTTGGCTTTAAAGAGCCCCAGGAGGCCGAGCTGGGGCTGGGGGTGGCCCAGGGCTCTCTGGGCTGCTTTGGGTTCAGGAGTCCAGGCCCCAGCTCCTAAAGCTGGGCTTTATTGTCAGGGAATCAGGGATAGATCCTGGTGTAAGTGGTCCCTCTGGATCAAGAGGGGAAGTTGTGGGAGCTGGGGATGGATGGGGCCAGGCATCGCTGGGCTTGACGTCAGTGTGGTCCCAACTCCTCCCAGGAGCAGCACTTGCGTTTGCTCTTCTGGCAAAGGCCCCATCTCAGAGTCCTGGCTCACAGCTTGGATTTACCAGCCCCAAAGGCTTCTGAGAGAGGCTGAAGGACCAGGAGGTGGATCTGGGATGCTGCTTGGGCAGAACTTTGGCATTTTGATGTCATTTTAACTGGATGTTCTTGGCAAAAACAAGGCTTTGACTTCTCACTTGTGTCTTAACTTTGGTGTTGAGCGAAGATGCTCTTTGGAGCAGACACATACCTGCAATTTTGTTGGGGTGGTGGTGGCTTATTTAGTTCTGTCCCTCAAAAGTGCATTTTCCATCCTGATTAAAAAGCAGATAATGTGTCCTGTTCTCATGCAGTTGCCACAAAAGCTGCTCAGAACTTGAGGTCCTGTAAAAGTAACTCAATTATTTTTCTGGGAAATAAAACCCATGTCGTTGCTGGCTGGTGGGGGAGAGTTTGCCAGTGGAAAAGGGCTGGTGTGGAAGGAGCCTTTCCCTGCTGCAGAATGCACCCTCTGTGAACAGCACCAGGAGCTCCTGGCTGAGGGGGTGCAAGGGAAATCTGAAGGCAATCTGGATTTTACAGATAATGCTCGTGGTTAGTATTGACAGCTTTTAAAATAAGTGATGAAGTTCCATCCTCCCACTGCTTGTCAGGCCTTGGTCATGAAGGATGACAATGAGGAGAAGATCTTCAAGTGTGAGCTAGAGGATTTAATTCCAGATATAATCTCTTCCATATGCAGTCAATATGTGCTGGAAGTTTCTGTGTTTTGTGAAGGTTTGGGGGACTTGACAGATGATAATTCTGAGTTGGGATCAGAATTTGCCTGCAGAGAACAATTGGAGCTTAACAGCTTATTTGTCTTACAGTTTCATGTTTATATATACATATGTACAAATAAACATTGCAGGAGAAAGGAGTGCACTATATATAGGTTATTTTATATTTAATTGTAGCAGCTTATGGTAGGAATATCCACTAATATATCAGCTGCTTTTAATCTTAATTTTATGTCTGACATTTAATTTCTGATTTTTATTTGAGGCAAAAAAAGTGGAGAGGATGTTTTATGTTTATTTTTCAGTATTTAGCTGGAGTGGAAATCAGAAGAGTTGGTTCTTGTTTTCAGACCTGCTCCAGGGAGAGGGGATTTCTATTTGCATTCATTTCATCCTTTCAGCTCTCCCTGTTAAAGTTTCATACCTGGTGGCTCTGTGAGGCTCTTTGGGCTGTTTCCCTGAGGTTTGGTCCTGCCTAGACCTGGGCAGGGATTGAGTGGAGCTCTCTGCATCTCACACTGAATGAATTCCATCTTGCTGTACCTTGTGCTGCCTTCAGCTAATCCCAATATTTACATTTGCTGTTTTCTTTCTTGTGCCTTTTCTATGCAGAATCTACTGGATTTGCTTGTCTGGGTTTTTAGAAGTCTGGTGAGCCTGGTCCTTGCTCTGATGTCTGATGCAGGATTGAAGTTAAACATCATGTTGGGAACTAGATATCAAAGTATTCAAACCCCAAAAATAAAAGGGGAACAAAGTGCCAGGAAATGAACTGCAGCCTCAGACTTAAAAACTGGGTAACTTTAAAAGCAAAACTTTTATCCCTCAGAGATTTTGAAGTGCCTGTCAATGTTCCATCCTTCAAGTCGTGGTTGAAGCTCCTTTCAGAAAGCCCCAGTGAGTCAGCTCCTTTGAATATCTGCTCCGTGGTGTGTGTTGGAAGTTCCAAGAGTTTCTCCCGCCTCCAAAGGTGCTTTTTATTGGTGGGTAATTCACTGGCAGTACCTTTTGCACTGTGCTAATTTGAAGCATACTCTCAATATTTAGATTTTTCAAGTGTAAAGGCATAGTGCCCTGATATTGGTGAGTGGAAGGGAGAACAGTTGTTTATAAATATTTATTATCTTGCAAGTGCAAAGGTAAGTTTATCTAGATTCTTTCTCAGATAGATGCTGTGTTACTCTGCACAGCCCTGCATGTTCCTGAGGACAGGGCCTGCCTTGTGCTGTGCTGTGGATGGCATGGAGAGAGCTGGTTGTGGACAGAGCTGATGAATCAGAGGTGACCTGGTGAGGGTTGGGTTTGAATGCAGCCAAGGGAATTTCTCAGTGTCAATACACAAAACTGAACTGGTGGCTTGTGCAGGGAGGAACTGTGTGACTGTTCTCCAGTGTGGCTGGGCTGCAATAACCTTCTCCTCCCTGTTTGGTGGCCAGAAGCTCCAGGGTGGCGGGCAGGGGTGGGAAAGGAGGGTGCTCAGTGGGATAACCTTTGCACGAGGCATGGGGCTCTGCAGGACTCTGTGGCAGGGCCTGAGCTTGGGCAGGCAGAGCCCTGGGTGGGGTGTCTGGGCACCACCAGCTGCCAGGTTGGGCTGTCCAGATTCACTTGGAGCCAGTCCAGCCTCCCAGAGCAAACTGGGGCATCTTCCCTGGCTGCTGGAGTGGCCACGGTGCTCTGCAGTGGTTCCTGGTGACTCCGTGGAGCTGGAGCTGAGGACACAAATGATGCCTGGCTGGGTTTTCTCCGTATTTCCCCGGTGTTGCCATGGAGGAGAGCGTGGGGTGGAGTGGGCAGGAAGCAGCAGCTGCTTTGGGGAGGCTGGGGGAGGATGACACACCGAGGCAGCTCCTGCAGGCAGCCCAAGGAGCTTGGCGCTGTCAGGCGTTGAGTGCGTTCTTGGGGAAGAGCTGTGGGGGCACCTTGGGGAGGCTGGAGCTCCTAAAGAGGGCAGGTTGGCTTTCTCTGGGCTTTGGGGAGAGCCCACAGGCACTGGAGGGACCTTTGTGGCCTTTGGGTGCTGTGGAGTTCCTTGGCAATCCCGTGGGTGTCTCTGCACTTTTCATGCTGCTCATCCATGGTGTGGCCTCCAAGGATGAGCAGAGCCCTATTACATCTTCAAAAATGGTTGGCAGAGTTTTAATCTAGCCCTCCTGATGAGTTTGTCAGCTAACTAACACTGCTTTACCTGGCATATGCTGGTGAGCTTGCCAGTTGGGTTTGTGCTTGTATTGACACACGGGTTCTGTGTGTGTTGTCCCTTCTCATCTTGTCAGTGTTCCCCCAGTCCCCTTTGGGTGACTTTGTGCTCATTGAGGGTGAGGTTCTTTGTGCTGGTCTTACCCCACAGAGCAGCAGATTGGCAGTGCAGGGCTGGATGTGGTGGTGGAATTAGATGGGGCACACTGGGCAATGATAACCCTTTGTCTGCCCTCTGATCTTGTTGTAAATACTATGTAAGGTCAGTCATGGGGATGACGAGTCAGGTCTGATGCAACAAGTGCTCCTCTTCCACTCCATGCATCAGGAACTGGAAATCCAGGGTACCAAGAGATCAGGGGAGGGTGTGATGGGAGGTATCCCTGGAAGTGCCCAAGGCCAGCTTGGACAGGGCTTGGAGCAACCTGGGCTGGTGGGAGATGACCTTGCCCAGGGCAGGGGATGGAACTGGCTGATGGTGAATGGCCCTTCCAACCCAAACCATTCTGGGATATTCTTTCTGGCATCTCTCATTGCCATCATTCTGACCCTTTTTTGTTACCCTTTTCCAATGACTTCTGAAAACTCTCCTCATTAATCTCCCAGCCCTTAACCAATGGAAACTGTAGGAATAGTTTCTTCACGGGACTTGGTTAGAGTAGAGCAAAAGGGTGTTGTGTTGCTGCACTGAAGGAAGGATCCATCTGCTCCATCACAGTGGGTGCATCAGCAGTCTCCATTTAAACATTTTTAGTGAAAAACAAGAGTTGATTTGTACACATAACAGGCATATGGCTTAAGGCTTCTACTCAGCAGCTATTTGGGTGTATTTATTAGTAAAAGTACCACATGTGTGACGAGGAAAACTTGTTCTCTGGAGCGGGGCTGGGCTTTTTGAAGGCAGGCAGTTGAGTGAAGGCTGAGAGCTTTCTGATTTTAGCGGTCATTTGTGTCCCCAAACGTGGGACACCATGTCTGAGAGCGTGGGCTGGCTGATGACAACTTTAAAGACGTGTTATGTCAAAGAAGTGGAGATAATGTGCATGGGAATGACAATATTTGGCAGTGTTTGTAGCAGTGCAAGTTCAGGGCTGGAATACCAAGTGTCTGCTGTATCCCTGCTCTGCAGCTCGTGTGCTCTGAGCTGCCACCACAGCCCCAGCCCCAGCATTTCCTTGGAAAAGCAGTGTGAGTGTTCTCCCAGGCTCTTCCCTCGAGCAGCTCATCTGTTTCTCTTCAAACATTGAGTTTTTGGGACATTTTTAACCACACTTTCAGTGGCTTCACCTTGTAAAAGCCTTCAAAGCTTTTTGAATGACCTGGAGGGCAAAACTGCACAGTGGAAGCACCTCAGGGCAGGAGTGGCCACTGCAGGTCTTTAATAGCTCTGTTTCTCTTGCAGCTGAAGTTTCTGGGAATGTCATTCACTGCAGATGAGTTTGTACCAGGCACTGGTCTTTGGTCAAGTCTCATAATCCTCCTTTAAAAAGTTTTTCATTTAACTTAATGTATAGTATTGTTAGTGCCATGATCTTTAGGAGGAAAATAATGGCTTTGTTCTGGAAATACCTAATGTGCAGTCTGTGGATTTGAATGGAAAAGTAGCAGATTTGGGGAGTATTTTCAGTGGGAGAAGGGAAGACATGGCTGGGATTTGCAGAGACATGGAAGACAAGATTTACCCCACTGCTTCCAGTGGGAAATCAGTCTGGCACCTGATCCAGCTCGTGTGAAACCTGCAATCCTGGAAGTCAAGGATGAAGCTGACGTAGATCTGGAAGTAGAAGCTGGACCACCTGACACAACCAGGAAATGGTTTTAATGCAATTATGAGACAAGTAATAATGGGAAATAAAGACAGTGATTGAAACAAATGAAGGAAGAGAAGGCAGTCAATGTTTTAAGGGGGCCTTGGTGTGTTTTTCTGAACTTGGAAGGTTATTGCTGCTCTGAGGCTGCTGGCAAAGGTGGTATTGGTGAGCCAGGGCGGGTGTCTTTGCTGACTCGGGGTGGATGTGAGTGTAGGATGCACTTGGTGCTGCAGCTGGTGCTATTTTATAGCTCTCACCAGCCCATCCATCACTTCTGGATCCAGCTTTCTCTCTCTCTGATTGATGTGTTATCATTGCAGCAGTAAGGCAGCTTGAAAATGGCTTAAACCAGTGAAAATACCTAATTATTGTTCTATATGGGAAAGGAACATTTTTAAATGGCTGTAGCACAAAGCAGTTGAATCCATTTATTTTCCCTAGTCTTTCCAGACCCAGACCCAGGTCAGCAGCTGTGTGGGGGTGACACTGGTCATGCCTTGAAGGTGAGAAGGGATGTCCTTTTTGCCAATCCAAATGCCTTTTTGTTGCATTTTCGTTGTGTTCCAAGGGCTTCCACCGCAGGGAGCAATTAAAGAATAACCTGATCAGTGTTGCAGGAATGGGTAAAGGTTTGATCATCCCTTTTCCCCTCCTGTTTTCCAGTTGATTCAGCACACTGTGAAGGCCTCCCAGCTGGAACTGTCCAAGGCCACATTAATGCACACATCTACTCCTCTCTGCAGCTGGCAGGAGAGGCAGAAATGAATGGAGCTGTTGGTTCATGCACCCCTGAGAAGGCAGCAATTAATGGGCTTTGAGAGTCAATGGCTGATAAATATTGTGGGTTTGAAGGTAAATTGGGTTAGGAAGCAAGTGGAGCTCAGGATGGGACACAGGTGGATCCTCCTGGCTTGGCTTGTCTGTGTGGCTGCTGCAGGGAGGGAGCACAGGCTGTAGAGCCCAGTATTGCAGAGCTGGGGCACCTGTGGGCCAGGGGAGCCTTTGCTTTGGCTGCTGCAGAAGGGAGAGAAGCCTGGGGGTCAGTTGCTTCTGTAGGATCAGCACAATAGTGCTTTTCTGGCTGTTTTTGTCTCAAGGATTTCAGGGCAGTAAGGGTGGCATTGCCAAGTGCAATTACAGCACCCAAACCTCCCTGCTTTGTAGTTGGACAGGGGGTTAAAGAAACCAAACCAATGGATTTCTCTAAGGGTGTGTTTCACCTCCCTGATTTATTCCCTGAAGTGCTGGTGTTCCTGTGGGCTCTTCCCATGCATATTCCAGGGATATAAATGGGATAAGCTGAGGAGTTGGAGAAGCTGCTCTTCCTGTTGGAAAATAGACCCTGAGCTAACTGTTTATTCCTGCAGAAGGCTTGCACTTGGATGGAGCCTGCATGAAACATCCCTGAGAGATGGATGACAGCGTGGTCTGCTTCTCTTTTGCTGCAAGACAACAAAGTAGTAGAGCAGGAGAAAATAAATGGAGTGACATCCATGCGCTTAAAAAAGAGAGGAGAGGGAAAAAACAACTCTGAAAAAGGAGCAGTTTCTCTTCAGCAGCCCCAGGTTGTGCTCTGCATGTGTAGCAGCACCTTGGCAGCTCTGTGCAAGGGGTGGAAGGTGCCCCTGTGGGGCAGAGGGGGCACTCCCAGGATTTGCAGTGTGCAGGCCCTGTGCCTGGTGCTGGAGGTGCCTGCTCAGTGTGGGATGGCACCAAACCCCCAGACCCAGTGGGACAGAGGGCTGTGGGGCTGTGCTGGCAGGCTCTGCTCCCTCCCTGGTGCTGAGCTGTTCTGCCCAGCTGCAGGCCAGTCCTGGCTCCCCTTCCCTTCTCCAGCTGTGGCTCTGCTGCTCCACATCCAGCCTGGCTCTGCTGCCTTGGCTCCCAGCGCTCCCTTCCCTTATTTGGTAGCACTGAACTCTTCAGCTTTCCTGGAAGGGACTGCTTTACTACTTGAGGGCCTATTTTCCACTTTCATTTTTGCTCTCCAAAGCCGTGGATTGCTTTCTGCAGCAGTGCTGGCACAGTGTAACTCCTCGGTGCTGTCAGCCTTTGGGAAGGGCTGCATGTCTGGTTGCTGCTGCACAGGCAGTGTATGGCAGCACCGGTGTTTCTGGGGGTGATACCTTGTCACACAGTGCTCAGTGCAGTGCAGAGTGCAGCCTCAGTGCCCTGGGCAGGCCACACTTCAATTAGCTCTGTGATTTGTTGGCCTTTGCCGTGCTCTGTTCCCCAGCAGGGAGCAGTGATGGAGAGAGCTTGGGCAGACTGAGCTGCATCACTTGATAGGCCTCAGTGAGAGCGTCCCTGGTGCCCTGCCAGAAGGATGGGGACTGTTTAAAGTAGGGAGAGGCCTCAGCAAGTGAGGTGGGAGGCTCAAGCCAAGCCTGGGAGCAGAAAGCAAGCCTAGGAACAGATGTGCTTTGCTGGCTCTGCCTGGGAGTGCAGCACAGTTGGGCAGCAGGGCTCTGCTCTGCTCAGCTCCAGGGGGATTCTCCCTGTCACTAGGCAGGCCTGGGTTTTCTGCATCTGTCTTGGCTTTATTAATGCAGCCTGTGGAGGTCTGAGCATGTGTGGCAGGGGGTGTCTGCAGCACACAGCTGCTCAGCCATCCCCACAGCTGGCTCTGGAGGAGATACCAGCTTGGCAATTCCCTCAGGGTTTGCCCAGGACCTCTCTTAGCTGGCTGCTGCCAGGGAGGAGGAGGAGGAGGAGGGTGGGCTCACAGCAGTTCCATGGGAAGGCTCTGGGGACTGCGGGAATCACGGCTTGAATAGGAGATGTTGTGCAGTGACAAAATGTGCAACTGCTGCCTTGGAATATAGAAAAAGAAACATTGCCAAAAGACAGAGGGATTGTTTTTTCCAGTTTTACTTGCTGGCAGAGCCTCAAGTGAAGTTTTTGATTTAGGACCTCATAGATGCAGAAGGATATGAACTGCCAGCCCTGCCCCTGTGCCCTGGAGAGGGAAGGGAGCAAATGAGCATTTCAGGGAAGGGATCCCGAGTGCTTCATTAGTGCAAGAAAAACTGAACCACCGAGTTCACTTTTATTATTTCTTCCATTCTTCCAAATTAGACCTCAATAATACTGTCAAATATTTATTTAAAGGCCCTGTGTCTTTTTTTGGCAATGTGGTTTTTCTTTAAGCCAAATGTGTTTCAGAGCCGAAAAGGGAATTACTTTATTGAACAGCTGAAAAATGTGCTTTTTCTTTTGTGTGATGCTGTAGTGGTTTATTTCTTATGACATATACACAAAACATTCTGAAACAGAGATGACCCTTACTGTGCTGTGGAGTCCTGTCAGCTCCAGCAGCACAACTGTGTCCTTTCCATGCTGGTCAACACTGACGCTTCCAGAGGGGTTTGAAATTTGATCTGCCTTGTTCTTCCTGTGCTCAGACTGTCCAAGCTTTCCCTGCCTCCTACCCCCGCTTCCTGCCCTGTTTTCAGCAGGAACTTCCAGCCAGAAAAGCAGCAGCAAATGTGGAAAAAGAAATTCAAGGGGTGAGCAGCTGAAAGAAAATTAAATTGGGCCTGAAAAGGAACATGTTTTGGTTTGCTGCTGGGTTAAAAAGCAGACTGAAAAGACCCCAAGATTTTGAGAAAGAATGTCCCAGGGTTCCTGTCCTGACCATTGTGTTATAATGCTGTGCAGGGATGATTTATCATGGAAATTATGAAAAGGGAGATAGGGGATGGTTTCCTGAGTCAAGGATCCAGCTCTCAAAGCTGGCACAAAGGCTAAAGCCACAACATTTACTTGAAATTGCTTCTGTAACTCCTCTGCGCGTCAGTTTGCTTCATATGAAGAACAAACCCTTCTCCTTGTAGAGTGTAAAAGTTGAGTTTCAGGGGTTGGCTTTCGGGTTGGTCTCTTGGTCCAGGGTTTGTTTTGGTGCTGGAGCTGAGCTAAGAGAGTCAGTGGAAGCAGGTGCTGTGCTGGGGTGGCCCCAGTTGGTGTGTGCAGGGCTCAGCTCTTCCTGCAAGGACTGCTCTCCTCTTTTCCTCCCTCCTCAGCATTGGGAGGTTTCTCTTCTGCCTGGAGCCAGCATGGTGCCTTGGCAGTTCCTAAAGGGATCATTCTGAAGTAGCTTCTCTTGGTCTGTTATCCATTGTGCCATAAATGAGACTGTTCTGCACACTTCCAAGGATACCTGGTGCATTCACGCTGTCCTTTACAGCTCTCCCTGTTTTCTGCCTTCCCAGGTCTCTTGTAGCCCTTGTTTTGCCCCTCCAGGGTCTCATTATCCACGGTGGTGACAAGGAGCCTGCTGGTTTGCTGCCTTTCACCTGACCCCCTGGATGTCAAACGGGATACATTGCATGTAAATGCATCTGTGGGTTTTGGGTTTTTCCTTTCTCCTTGTGCTGCTCTCCCTTTTGGCTTTGTGTTTCCACGCAGCATCTTCCCCCAGTCCCAGAGATAGAAAAAAGCAGCTGGTCTTTCCTGCAAATGTTTCCTTTTGGAGCTGCCTGTGTATGCAGTGTCTAAATATTTCTCTCTTTTCGAGTAGCAGTTTTCTTTTTGAAGGAGACCAAAGAGGTTACGTGGAGAAGTAAAACAAACACTGGTGTATCCTGAACTCTCTGGTACCAGAGATGATCACTTAAAGGTGTATTTCTTGAGTTGTTTTTGGGTACTGATGTTGTGGGGGGGTGAGTTGTCTGTGCTGGCTCTCTGAGTTTACCCTGAGGTGTCACAGCATGTCCAGAGCCTCATGAGATCATTCCCTTCAGGTGGGGAGGGAGGGGTTTGCTCCTTTTTCCTTGCTGGCATAAAATCCTCCTGTGCAGCTTCCACGGGAGGTTGGGCAGGGCTTGGAGCAACCAGGTCTGGTGGGAGGGTCCCTGCCCATGGAAGGGAAGTGGAATGAGATGCTCCTGAAGGTCCCTTCCAACCCAAACCCTCCTGTGAGTCCTGATTCCAGGGGCAGCTTTTCCCACAGTAAATTTCACTACATCTAAAGTGCTGTGTTTATTCTTTACTAGTTACTAACAGGGTAATATGGAGTCATATGATAATTATGTGGCCAAAAAGCCATTGCTTTTTAATGATTGTTTCTTTAGCAGGCATTGCTGTTCAGTGTCCAGCTCTGAGGTGTATAATTTCCCCCTCTCTGAAATCCCTGTTGCAGTTGTCTCCCTTTGGTTGGATACCTCAGCCCCAAGGTAACAGCAAAGACATTATTTCCTGTGTTGTTACAGCTCCAACAAACGAGCAGCAATTCCCATTGGCAGGACTTGGCATAAATGAATAGAATACAAGAGGGTGGTTACCCCTGTGTCTTGCAGATGGGAGTTGAGGGTGGTTATTTTAACATGAAAATTCAAATATATTTAGATCACAAATGTGCACGCTCTCTATTTAAATGTTGGTTGCAAGGGTGATTTTCCTCCTTTATTCTGCTTTAAAAAGCAAATGGGGGATGGAGCTCCATCAGGACAGCAGGACAGGACCCTGCTGGAAAGGAGCTGCTGTGCTCCCAGCAAAGGGGAAATGAAAGGATGCCTTCCCAGCACCCAGAGTTGTTCAGGAGGATCAGGTTCTTTTCTTCTCCCTCTTCATGGAAATGCAGGAATGATTAATAATCAACACATTCCTGGAGCCGCTTTTGTTCTTTATTCTTTGAACCTCTGAGCTGTCATCTATTAATTTTAAATCTCAGGAGGAACAGGTATAGAAATAGATGATGGAGTAATCCAAGGGCTTCTGAGGAGGTGAAACCTGCCTGGGATTGAATAGAGGCATTCTGTATTCTTCTCTAGGCCTCCTGCATGAAAATATTGCATTTAAGCACAAAAGGGGTGTTCGTTTTGTCTTTAAATAAACAAACTCTTCATCCTGTGAAGTGTTACCGTCCTTGGGAGTGTATTAAATCTGGGCAATTTCATAAATAAGAAGTGGAGAGGTCTATTTGCAGCATTTCTGTCATTGCCAGCTATGTTACTTCTTCATTGCAGCTACTTTTTAATATTTAAATTAAAAAGAAAAGATACTCTTGGTATGGTTATTCTCTCCTGTGAGCAGGCTTTGGCCTTGGGGAAATATCAGGTACCTAAGTATAGAAAAGTCTGGAGAGAAACTGCTAAATTTCAAAAGGGAATTGCTAATTTTCTTTTAATTTTAGTATTGCTGTGCAAAGAGGAATTTGGATTTTTCCAAGTAATGAAGAAACAACTGTGTTGGTGCTAAATATTCAGTGGATTTGGAAGTGACTTATTTAAAGATCTTCATCTTTATAGATTTCCCTCATTGGAGAGCACCCTAAAGTATGATTTTGGTGAGGGGGAGTAATTTCTCTTGGTTCTTACCTTTCTCCAGTTGGCATTTTGCAGAGTCTGGGTTTAAAAACCGAAATACCGACACACCTTTTTGTTGCCAGCAAAGTATTTGGTTCCTGGTTTCTCCAACTGCAGCAAAGTTGGGGAAGACTTTCTACTAAATGCTTAAAATAGGCAGTGGAGATGTGGAAAAAGTGATGAGCTGTGGATTACACAACCAACCTGGCTGGGGCTGGAAGTGGTTCCAGATCCTTTGGGAATGGGCACGGTGGGGAATGGCAGGGGGAGGAAGAGGGAGCTGATGTGACTGGGGGATGTCTTGGGTGGGCTCTGAAATACTTTCCTCCCTTCTCTACTTCATTCCAGCCTCTCTAAACTTGGTATTTGCTGTTTTGGACAGGTCTTGCATTATATTTTATAGTCATCTTATTAACGTGCTATCTAAATGTGACTTAAATTCCCATATGATAGAGGCAATTTTAAGCAAAAGCTCAGCCTGGTCAGGTTTTTATTGTGCTGTGAGAGCAAAAATTGGGCATTGGGAATGTGTCTGGCAGGATGGGCTGGACATTTGGGCACTGTGCTGGGTAGGGAAACAGCAAGGTCTAGACCAGGAGAAGGGAATGGGAAAAGAAGAGAATGTGAGAAACATGGAGTAGAAGGAATTGTAGCTGGAATAACGTTGCTGGTAAGTTCCTCTTGGTTGAACCCCAGAGTACAGAGCACGGGATTTCCTGGCATTCCCAGTATCCTGTGAGCTCTGTGGGAGCTGCAGGGCCCATGTGGGATCTCAGTGTCCCACTAATCCCTCCCGTGGGCCGCTCCTGCCTCATCCCGTGCGGGGAAAGTGCTGATGGGAGAGTGGGATTGAGCCTGGCACTGCTGAAATGCACATTTTCTGGGTTCAGCATCCTGCTGGGGTGGGCTGGCATTATGCAATCCCTCTTTCCTACAGGACCTTCCTGGGGAGTTTGGGCTTGATGTATCATCATTTCATCAACAGTGACGGCGTGCTTTATTTTTATACTTGTTCGTTGTACCATTCTGCCATTTTTCACTGGATATCATGAGGATCTGAAAGGGAAATGCATTCCTTCCTGGTTAATATTCAACAAACAGTCTATAAAAAGATGTTGTTACTGTGCAGTAATTGCACAGTATTATTTATCACCTTTCCTATGTGGCTAAAGCTGCTCAGAGCAGGGAGAGCTGATGGCTTGGGCTGCTTTGCCTTCAGTTTGGACCTTAGACCTTCATTCCAAGAGCTGGTTTGTCCTACACAGTCCCCACCACTGGGAGTTGCAGATCCCTGGCCAAGGTGGTGCTCAGGTAGCACATCCTTGATGATGTAAACATCCAAACCCATGGCACCTGGAGATCTGAACATCTGCTGGCCACAGAGTTTGCTGTGTTTTGACCCCTAGTGAAATACCTTCAGTACAAATCAACCCTTGGTGGGCATATTGAAGGGAATAAGGCAAAGTTTAACTTCTCAGCCACTTCAGAAATAGATTTCATAGAACAAATACTAGAAATAAAAGTATCAAGTGCTTTTTGTTGTTTGTTTTAGGTCTGCAGCTTTGTAACTAGGATGGAAACCTAAGAAAAACATGTTCTGTTTTCCCTTCTTGCCTTGGACAAGGTCAAACACTTGTAGAGCTCTCGAGGGAGGAGAGGGGGCTGCTTGCATTAACAATTGAGAAGTTAAGCCCAACTTGACAACTTTCTTCACTGAAAAGGGTGGAAAGAAGTGCACTGTGACTAAATCTAGCATACAATTAATTCTTCTCTGCAGTTCTGTGTGTTAATTGCTGTCATTGTGTGAACTGATGGTTTCAGCAAAAATAGAAGATTTTATAAGTGGTGTGTTGCTTACAATGCAGTCTTAGTTTGAAGTGCCAGCCCGCAGTGGCTTTTTGAGTCTCTTCTGAACTGTCAATCTCTGTGAATCATCTTTATGGAAATGAAAAAACACTGAAGAGAGCAAACCTGGAAAGTGCAGTTTGCACTTTTGCTGGTGCTTCAGAAGCTTTAGGGTGGTGGTGGTGGTGGCAGAGTGGAGGGGAGTGTTTCTGGGGGCTGCACTTCAGCCTCCTCCACGTGCCCTCAGCTCTCCCTGCTGCCCCAGTGCCATAGCTGTGTACTGGGCATGTACTGGTACGTGGCTGCCATACTGGTGTGCTCCTGACTGGGCAGCTCTCCCCAACTGGGCAGGCTGCTGGAGTCACTGCTGGTTTGGGCCAGGCTGATCAGTCCCTTTGACAGTCAGTGCCTCACTTGGAGAGGAAAGCACAACCTGCTGCTTCATCCACCCTGTGAGGAGGGGGTTTGGTCTTTAGGAGAGGCTTTGGGGACTGTCCTGCTGGGAGGGTGGGCAGGCCCTGGCACAGGGTGCCCAGAGAAGCTGTGGCTGCCTCTGGATCCCTGGGAGTGTCCAAGGCCAGGTTGGACGGGGCTTGGAGCACCCTGGGCTGGTGGGAGGTGTCCCTGCCCATGGCAGGGGTGGAACTGGGTGGGCTTTGAGGTCCCTCCCAACCCACACCTCCCTGTGGATTGATGGTTCTTTGTCCTCCCGTGGAAGGTGTTTGATATTGCCTGCTGTGCTCTGAGGATGGATGAAGATAAACCCCCAGGTCGGTGTCTCCTCACCCTCTGCTTCCCAAATGTCTGTGGGGATGCACCAGGAGCTGGAGCAAGGCCCTGTGAGCTGGGCCTGGAGTGTGACATCCCTGCCATTGCCAGAGGGGCTGGAACAGCCTCCTGGCTCCTTTGGCACTTGGGTTGAACTCCTGAGCTGCTCCTTCAGGCGCTGCCTTGGAATAGCTGGATTTATTTTCCTGCGTGTTGCGTTGCTTGGAGACAGGCAAGAGGAGGAACAGTCACTGCAGCTCACTTGGGTTTATTACTGATAAGTTAGCATCTCTAATACAGAAATGTATTTTTAATGAGACTAATGAGCTGTGATTCCTGGCCTTTGCCAGGCAGGATGTTAAATAACCTGTCGGGGGACTGGGTATAGAACCTGACACCCTGAGGGCTTTGATGTTACCTCGAGCAATGCCTTGAAGCTCTGTGCTTGTGCAGGCTGTTCTTTGGGGGATTTTGTGCTGCTGCCACTTTGGTAGATGAGATTCTCCTACTTCTTTGCCCTCTTTTCCCAGGCAGTAGAAGGGATTGATTAAGAAACGAACCAGACAACAACAGCAGCACAAAACCCACACCAAAGCCCCCAGGCTGACATTGTGTACCTGCTGAAGGACAAAAACTGCAGGCTCCAAGTGCCTCAACCAAATCTGTTTGCCTGGGAAAGCTCTGGAACATGTTCCCCTTTTAGTCTGGTACCGTTTTTGACTGGGACAAGTTATAAATTTTCTGCTCTTGCATCAGATGTTGGCAGCAGCAGTTAATTTTTATCATTCATGGGGCAGCGTTCCTGTGGCTCAAAAAAGCATTTGTCTGATCAAGAGCTTTTTGGAATTTGTTTATAAACCTTCCCTTGCCGCTGCAATCCTTGGACAGCGTTAGCAGCAGAAGCCCAGATCATTCTGACTGGCCATCTCTGTGTTCCTTGCCTGTTTTCTAGATTGCCTGTTCAAGCTGTGCCCCATGAACCGGTACTCTGCTCAGAAGCAGTTCTGGAAGGCAGCAAAGCCCGGAGCCAACAGCACCACGGACGCCGTGCTGCTCAACAAACTGCACGTGAGTGCCCCCCTTCAGGGCCCTCCCCACCACCAGCACTCTTCTCTCTGGCTTTGGGAAGGATTTCCAGTCAGCTCCACACCACTGATGAGGGGACACCAAGATTTGGAGATGTTCTCTGAGCTCTAACTCTTTAAACATCCTCTGATCAATGTAAAATGCTGTTCAAGGGCTGTGCCCCCCAGTACTGGTGTCCATGGTACTGGTTTAGAGCCATGGTGGCCCTGGAAGGTCCTGGCATTAGCCCTGTGATGCTCTGAGTGGGCATTTTGAGTGGTAACAACATAAAAAGGCACCCTTGAAACAGCCAGAGGATTCTCAGGCATCAAATCAGGATCAATCTATTGGGATTCCTTAA
The DNA here is from genome assembly GCA_013396655.1 of Campylorhamphus procurvoides. Lineage (NCBI taxonomy): Eukaryota > Metazoa > Chordata > Aves > Passeriformes > Dendrocolaptidae > Campylorhamphus > Campylorhamphus procurvoides. The sequence goes on along the minus strand of WBMV01002034.1, from coordinate 2,157 downwards.
ACAAACATAGCTGCTGTTAACACATGTAAAGGTTGATGGGTAATTATGAGTAATTAGAAGGCCAGACAGCCTCTGCTTCCATATTAGCTTGCAGTATTTAATATTTTCTGGGTAAAATGTTGACATTCAGCAGCTGAAAACTCAGTAAGGCAGTTGATTGCTGTTTTTAGAGCTCCTATATAAAAAAAAAAGCCAACTTAAATACCATCTGTTGACTTTAGAGTTAAATAAACTCCGTGTTTATGTTAAAATTACATAGCTGGAGTACTTCATGTCAGAATTACAATTGAGTATTTTTAGTTCCCCTAAGCCTATATTAAGCTCATTGTAGCCTGAAATATGAAATGGCCCCGTAGGAGAGTGTCACTTGCTGATTGCCATATGGCTGCCTTGCTCCTGCTCTGCACAAAGACCCACTGTAGGACTTATTTTGCTTCTGAAAATATAATTTTATAAGCCAGAAGTATTGGAATTTCCCTGGATTGCAGTTGTCTTCTCTTCCCTCAGTCCTTCCCAGGGCAGGTGGTTGGGCTCTGTCCCTGCTCCTCTGACACTTCTGTTGCAGGCTCCTGGAAATGCAGCATCAGGTTTTTCCAGAAGTAGCCCCATCTGAGGGATGTTTGCACAGAAATGTCCCACCATGAGCTGCTTGATTTGGGTTTGGATGCTTTACAGTTTTATTGGGGATTATTTCAGCTCCATCACTTGGACATAAAGGTGGATGGGCTGAACCAGTGACCTGGGCTTGGCAATAACTGGGTCCCACGTGCATCACTCGTGTCCAAACTTCCTTTTCTGCCTCTCACGTGGGCCCAGGGCTCCTCTTTTGCATTTGCTGCACCAGGGGTGTGTTCTGTGGGGACCCTGCCTGTGCCCCCAGAGCTGTCAGCTCTGCCCAGGGCTGCTCACCAGCACCTTTCATCTCCAGCACCATCGATGGGCTCAGCACCACTTGCCTTTTTTGGCTCCTGTTTGTGTGCTGGTGGAATTTCTCGTGTGCCACGGAGCCCTCGGTGCTGAGGTCGGGTTATTTTAAGTTAATGCCATTTAAGGGATTTAAAATCTGGGACACTTGTCTCTCCCTCGTCCCACCTCGGTGCTGGTTGAGGAGCTGACATCTAGTGGCCAGAGAAATGGTTCTTCTGGCATGATTGGCACATTTGGAAGCACATCCCAGGTACTAATGGTATTTTCACAGGCTGCATTGGTTTCTGTATTTGTAACAAATGCAGCACCCAGTGTGGCAGGCAGGGGAGTCCTGTGTGTGATTGCTGGGAGATGAGAGGAATTTGGTGCCTTAAAAATATTCTTTCTTGGCAGAATACTTGGAAATCAAGCAAAAAGAGTTGTCTTTCAGTAATAAAGAGAAAATTGTGTGCTGCTGACTACACTGTTCATGCAGCGTGAGGAAGAATTTCTGAAGCAAACGAAGTAGTTTAAAAACAGCCTGGGCAAAATAGCTTTTAAAACAACAAGAGCAAGAGGCTCATTATAAATTGTTTGTCACCCTGTTAGCACAGAGCATCCAGCAGCCCCAGGAATGGTGCTGGGAGCTGGGAATTCAGGTGTCCAGAGCTGCAGTGGCCATTTGTCCGTGTCCTCTCAATGATCCTGCTGCGCAGGGAGGGGTTTTGGATTTGCCATAAAAAGACAGGCTGGAGAAGGGTTGGGGCCTGTGTTGGCAAAGGAAAATAAAGAAGCAAAGTTGAGGTTCTTTTCTTTCAATTTGTACAGAAGTCAGTAGACAGGAATATAGAATAGCTGTTACCCATCCCTTTTCATCTTCCCCCCCATAGGCACTTGCCTTCTGTTTTGTCTGAGACTTTTATTTCCTATTTTATTTCTAAATGGTGTCAAATTGTCCCCTGATTACTTAAGTGATATGTGTCTGTCTTCCTAAACAGTTGAAAAAGAGAATTGGAAGTCACGCTGCTGGAAGCTGGCAAAAAGGCAATGAGGCTGTTTCAGATGCTTTCTGGTTTCCCAGCTCTTTGAAATGCTCTCCAGGAGCTCAGGGCTTTGGCCACCCTTTTATAGAAAGCCAGGCCATTGAATTATTGTCCCTTGATTTCAGCATGCAGCCGATTTGGAGAAGAAACAGAATGAGACCGAGAACAGGAAACTGCTGGGAACTGTCATCCAGTATGGGAATGTGAT
>WBMV01002033.1:0-24736 GCA_013396655.1 Campylorhamphus procurvoides | reverse complement strand
ATCAAAATACTTTTGGGCTCATCAATGCTTTTTTCCTCCTTCACTGTTTTAACCCTGTATGTCTTCTGTGAACTGGTCTGTTCACAGCACTCTGAGCAGCTACAGTGCATCTCCTCTCTGCTGCTGTTCCTTACGCACACAAAGCAGTCAGCAGCCTCTAAACTGACCCTGGCATTTGGTTGCAGACCTCACTTGGAGCTAAAACATGTCAAAGGTCAGAAGAAAGCCGTGTACCAAGAAAAGAGTAAGACTAGAGAAGTGTTCATCACCCAACCAAACAAAACTATCTAGAGATAACAGAAGGAACCAGAGCAGTTCTTCCTCTCTCTCAGGCTGCTCCCCTAGTAGCAATTTTAATGATCCAAGAGGCTGATCCCAAAGAGACCTGAGAAAGGAGAACACACAGTCCAGCCAATTACACAGCCTGTTCTGAAACTCCAAAAGGGCTGTGTGCTGCTGGAGAGAGGAAAGATCCCACACAGAGAAACTAAGATCAAAGAACATCCTAGAGTGGTAAGAAAACAGTCTGAAAGAGTAAATGTTTTATTTTTCACTGTAAGTATCAGATCCTCTGAAGATGAAAGGGGTTTGAAAGCTTCATATAACTTGTGCAACACATGCACAGTTTACATGTCCAGGAAGAAATGAACACAACAGGATGACCACAAGTCTGAACTTATAGTAGGGTTTCCTGAACTGCCACCATCATTCCTCTCTAGCACTGTACGGGAAATATACCAGTGGCAGGAAACAAAAAAATAGCAAAGATGCTACCCAGACTAAGAACTTAAATGTGCAGAGGGCCAGCATGATAGGATTCAAACACCCCGTATTGTGTTGGAAACTGGCCACTATGATATATAGCTGAATTGTTGAAATATGTTTATCTGAAAATTCAAGGGCATTTCTTAAGCATTACATTTGTGGGTTTTTTTGAGGAATGTCATGCTTCTAAACCAACATGTTTTAGCAAAACAATTCCAAGGTCTAAGGTTACAGACAAACTGTACATAAAGTTAACAAAAATAATAGTTCACTGAATTAGAGCTTAGAGACTGCAAAATAATCCTGCAAATAGTGCATTTGATATAGGGAAGTTTGACCCATTTTGAACTACAATCTTGCAAAAATTGTCCTACTACACTGAAATAGGAAAATTTGTGTATTATACCAGAATGATATCAAATTGCCACAGTCTAAAAGTCAGTAGGACATTTCTCTCCCTTTACACAGTAACTCATATAAAATGCATGTTTATAATTTTGAAAGTTGATATTTATAAGAAGTTTAAATACCGATAGAGTACACAAGTAGTCTAATAACTGACATGGAGAAAGAAGGCAGAGTCAGGAAAACTGAAGCAGTCCAAAGAGCAGTTTTGGATTGTGTATGTAAATAAAGTCATATAACTAATGGTACCATGATGCAGTGAGAACTTGTAATTATACACATGAATGAATGCTTGACATTAAAAGGCAGTATTGCAGCTGCAGTTCCCAAACCTAGCTTAGCTTTTCTATTTGTATTTCTTTGTAACTGTAATAATACATTACTCATCATACTGTTACAATATTTTAGCAATTCCACACCCAGACACAAAAAAAGAAAAAAAAGAAATTAATACAAGTAGCAGAACTCACAGATGGGTCTTACTTTATTTCTTTTATCCTTATATTTTTGTTCTACAGTCATATTTCATGTAAGAGAAGATGAAAAAGAATTTTTCTCGACACCTTTGACCCTTTGTCTTTGCAAAACAACATTTCTTAAGAATGCACCACCTGTCCATTTCCCTAGTCTTTACCCTTATGAGCTTGTTCTGCCAGAAAGTACTAAAAGTACCATGCAGATTATAACATAACATTCCACACAGGTGACTAACTGTGAATGCCATTTCAAATTATGTCCAAGGACACTATGCTGTTGCTTACACTATGCTTGTGCTCCAAAAAATGTCCAAGTCCTACTAAATGAAATTTATGTGTTGTTTTCAATCCTTTCACATTTAGAGAAAAAATCTGAGAAATAAAGCTGAAGGGGGAAAACCAAATAATTAAATAAAGCCCAGAAAACAGCCTGCAAGTCAAAAATGATGCTAAGAGCTTATTTCTGTACTATAATATTGACATAAGATGTCATTGTGAACTAAATGTCCTGAGTTCTGTTTTGGCCCAATAGTGTACATAACCTTTTCAATACCTGGATGATCAGAGGAAGTATGTGGTTTTGGTTTGTTTGCTTATTCAGCTTTGAGGGCGGGTTTAGAAAGAAACAGATAAGATGGAAAAATAGGTTTCTTTTACATATTTTTATATTGAATTTGCATATTAGCCATGCCATTTTGATAAAAAGCAAGATGTTGTATCAAGGCATCAGCTGTAAAGCCTTCATTAGGTTATTGTTATTAATGATATTCTGGCATATTAAGTAAGCCAGAACTACCACAGCCTGTGGCTTCTGACCAAACATGAGAAACTAGATTTCAGCACAACTGTGATGACCTCCAAAGTGCTGAGGGGCTGTCCAAGCCCAGGTTTCAGCTCTGGCTCCTCTTTAATTGAGACAGGGCTGAGATCCCATGGCTCCCCCTCCTCCCCTCTGCAACTCAGTTTGCTTTTTTCCTGCCTCCCTACTGCAGCACAGTGCTTCAAGCTACAGAGGCAAACCCCTTCATGGTGCATACATTAAACTGCCTTTAGTTAAGACGGAGAAAACAAAAAATCCTCCACGATATTTTTGCAATTACTACTGTTCATGGCCCCGTATTGTTACAAATGTAGTCTTAGAGACAAATTCTTTCTCTGCAATAGTTGCAAGTCACTGTTTACTTTATGGGCAAGATAGCTATTTACCAGAAAAAATGAGTCATGAGCATGGGCATATTTGTAAATCTGTGGTAATTTGCTTTTTGGTGATCTGTGACACTTGAGTGTGCATTTTGTCACTTACCTCCACCTAAGCAAACATCCAGAGTTCACAGACTATAGCTAAGGAGATCTTTTCTACCTTTTTGTAGACCCACTAAGTAAACCACAGGGTTTTGGGGTTTTTTTGGCTTACAAGTATAAATAATTCATTGTTAGAGTTTAAAACTAAGCCAAACTTGCTAGAAATATATCCAAGAAATGAACATACTATTTTCTTTTACAGCTCCCCAGCCAGTTACATAGCAGACAGTTCCATGAAGAAATACTCTAGAGATGCTGGGTAAAAAAATGGGCTGTACCAGCTCACTGAAGAATAGGTGTCTCCATTTCCAGTAGGGCAATGTCATAGTCTGAGACAGATTGGACAGATTGGCTGCTTCCAAAAGTTGTCTGGAATACATTCTCACATTTTTCCCTCCTTCCAAACACAGTTCTTTGACTGCATTTCATTCAGCTCCAAGAAGAACTAAGACCTTCCAACTTCCAACTGGAAGTGTGCATTACTTGAAATAAGTCATCACACACAGAATGAATGAGTACATTTAAAAGAAAGTGCAAAATTCAAGACAGATATTTTCATAGAAATGCTACTGGGATTTTTTTTTTGACTTACATTTGATTTAGTCAATTGTTAATCCAATAGTGCTTGACTGTAACAAGTTCATGACTCAGTTTCCCAAGTCATAAACTAATTTTTACATAAATGTTACCACACCACAGTTTATTTAATCAGATCCATCTGCACAGTCTCTCTTCCCATCACACTCAGGATTTGGTTTCAGCAAGCACTTTCCATTGAGGCATTTATATGCATAACAGGAACAATCTTTATAGGCTGAAATAAGTGCGAGAAGATAATGCCATGTGTTTCCAATTATTAAAAAAACTCTTGCACATGCAACAAGTTGTTCAAAACTACACATTCCAGTATGCTTGAAGCTGTAGTCTGTACTGGTGTAAACTGGTGCCTCTACAGAGAAGGCACAGGGAAATGTTTTACTCTGATTAATGATCATACTAATTTCAGTCTTCACTATCCATGAGAAAAAGGAAAAGCATCCAACTGTTTTCATCACCATTTTACTTAACTCTAAACTGAGTAAGCTAGGCTTGTCAGATCTGTTCTTTTACCTTCACCAGCACTAGTGGCATTATGACTCTTCACAGCACCTTTGCATTCTTAAGGGAAATTGAAAAAATTGTGGAAGAACTTTATACTTCCCTCCAATAAATTTTTTCTAAGGACTCTCAAAGTTTGCTATGTGAGAATGCTGACATATCTCAGCAATAGGCTTCCATTGCTGTTGTTCTTATCACCAGTTGTTTACCCTGACCTCTAAACAGAGGGAGGGAGGGGTTTTTTTCAACAAAGACACACTCCTGGCTACCTCAAGGACCTAAAATTCAAAGTAAGCCAAGAATTATGAAGGCAAAATGTAGCAAGTCACTAGGGAGACTGGCAATGTCCATAACCATTGTGAACCTACAGTAAAAAGACCATAAATGTGGCATAAGTCCCCAACCTACTTTATTTCTCTCCCTTACATTATTTTGTACCAATCTGGCAGCACTTGAGGAAAAAGTGATCTTCCAATAGGATCACCAGCAAGATGTGGTTTGGTCATCTTTCTAAAATCACTGTTATCTTGGATTTCATGTTATTAATTTTCAGGCTCTCCAAGAACTGGTTACATTCTGCATGTTTTATTTTCACTATTATGAAACTTAGTGCCATGGAAAAGAAATATTTAGAACCAACACATTTATCCACTAAAATAAGCATATTCCTGCTTCTGCCTTCCACTATCTTTTGGATGATATATATATATCATGTATATATGATATATATACTACAGCAGTTGTTTTCATCACTGTCCTCCCCACAGTCGTCAGCATCTTTACAAGGCTTATACTGATACTTGCACTTCCCATCACCACAGTTCAACTGTTCTGGATTACAGCCTGAAGAAGAAAGGTCTGTAAATGCTTTGTAACTCAAATACCAGGCTAGCAGCTGTGAGCTACAAACCCTACCAGAGGTCACCTCGATATTGCTGTGCCATCTCTGTCAGACATTAATTTACCACGGTTTTGATAGCATTCAGACTTGTTTCATTACCTATCTAGTGCTGACCTTGAATTACCTTCTGGTCACTCCTTCTGGCATCTCTTCAATGTTCCTTATCTTTGAGGTGCAGTGCCCAATTTGGGTACAGTATTCTGGCTGAAGCCTTCCCACTGATGACTGGGAAGACATTTTCAAACTCCTGCTTTATGTCCTAGTGTGACACTTAAAAACCCCACAAAACAAAACAAAGGCAACCAAACAACAGAACACCAAACACACATAAACCACACAAAGAATATTTTATGACTTTGACTCACAAGTCAGCTTTTGAGCAACTATCATCCCCCAAGCCATTTTTTAGCAAAAAAAGCAACTTAGGCAATCCACTTGTCTATTTGATCCGCTATGTTCAGATCCTCTTTTTATTTTTCTACGTTCTCCAGCTTGTCAGGAGCATTTATAAATATGTCCCTCCTAAATACATCCCTTTGCCTATTGTGTAGCACTTTCCCTATATAATAAACATCTACTTTAGCCTATCATTTAGATCATGAACAAAATTTTGTGACATTCCATAACAGATATTGGCAGAAAAACAATAAAAATATCCTTCCAGTTTGGTAATCATTCTTGGCCAACTGCTTCTGGAAATAGTTTTCTGTATTTTTTCTTACCACTCACCGATAAGCTTGTCACACAAGACAGCACCAAAGTACAACTTCTCCTCTATTTATCCTCTCACAGCAGGGAATTAAAACAAAATTTTAAAACTCCATGCTGGTTTGTAATATTTTCACTGTTTACAAATAGTTTACTTGTGCATTATTTCTTTTTCCTTTGGAAGATTACTTATAAAGATTGGTGTAAAATTCCCTCTTGATTTTTTTGTTCTCCCACTCTTTAAAGATATGCATTGCACAACCTGTTCTCCAGATTTTTACATCTTCACCCACATCCTTCATGTGATCTTAAAGATCACCACCAATATTTTAGAGAACTTTAGGCAGTTTCTAAACTATGTAGAACGAACTCTTTACAGAAGAGAACAAACAAGAAATAATTGCTCTACCACGATTTAGTTCATCACTACCATCTGAGCATCCTTTCCAGCCTTCAGACATTTTGCTTGAAGGAATGTATTTCTATTTGCATATTTAAGGACAAGCTAGAAAAATAAGAAATCAATGGCACTAGAAATGCTGTTACAGTCTAAATGCATTGATGTAGGACTATATAATGAAGAAATATTAAAGTGGCTATTAAAAATCAAAGCTAGTATCATTTATAAAATAAATTGAATGTTAAAAAAGGAAATTGTATCTTACTTGGCCAAATTTGCCAAAGATTTTTTATCAAGCCATCTGATTCAGATGTATCAATGTTTACCTAAATGGAAATTAGCAAATTAATCTCACATTAACTGCCTTACTCTAAGGGTCGAAAGTGATTCAGCACAGATACATAACAACTACTGATAGAAAACACTTGATTTGTTAAGGGAATCTACTTTATACAGGAACATCTAAGGAGAAGGAAAATAAAAATCAAAACTAGGCACCCTCTTCAATATTATAAATACATATTTCCTGATATTAAAATGTTGTAGAAACTAATCTGTGCTACTACATTCAGCTTAATGTCTGATGTGAATAAATGCCTTATGAAACATTTTTCAGATCCAGCAATCTCGTTATGACACAGCCTTTCACCAAGAACTTCTTTCACTATCACTTAGACTAATAACTACTATAGAAGATCAGTTGTTCCTTTGCAATATATAAAAAATGTTTGCTCTCTTCCACTTTTTCAGATGTGCCAGGAAAAAAAAAATAAAAAATTATCTGTGGAAAAATAAGTAGCCAAAATTTCTCCTCTTTCTGCCCAAGTCAAGTCAAATGAAACTTTTTCCCATTTAGCACCATAGGCAAATTAAGAGCTACATCAGATTGAAGAACTAAACACATTTGTCCCATAGTTGTGTTATCAGTTCCAATCTGGAGTAATTTAGTCCTCTTCACTGCCTTGCACATGATGCCAGTAGGAGGAAAGCCCACACTAGGCAGCCAGAAGTGTCTCCATTTTCTCTTCACCACTCCCAAGTTCTTCAGCTGATGGTTGGCACTTGCTTTCCAGGTCAACTCAGAGCAGTGTCTGTGATTTTTAATAACTGTGCTTTAATAGATACCCAACAGTGAGTCACAACTTGATACTGACGTATCACAGCTATTCTCCTGCTCCTGGCAAATCTCAATTCAGCTCCTTATGACTGTGACTAAGACTTGATTAAATAACTTTGAGGCATCTGCTTGCTGCTCAGTGCTAGAAGCAGAGCACACAGGTACTACTACACCTCGACACATTGGAGTGCTGGGCAATCAGAAGCCACAGGAAGCTGAACAAGGGAAAGTGCCAGATCTGCACCTGGGAGGGGGCAACCCTTGTAGTGTGCATTGGCTGAGGAACAAGAGACTGGAGAGCTGTGCTGCAGAAAGGGACATGGGGGTCCTGGTCCAGGGCAAATTGAATGTGGGTCAGCAGTGCCCTGGCAGCNTGAACAAGGGAAAGTGCCAGATCTGCACCTGGGAGGGGGCAACCCTTGTAGTGTGCATTGGCTGAGGAACAAGAGACTGGAGAGCTGTGCTGCAGAAAGGGACATGGGGGTCCTGGTCCAGGGCAAATTGAATGTGGGTCAGCAGTGCCCTGGCAGCCAGGAGGGCCACCCCTGTCCTGGGGGGCATCAGGCACAGCATCACCAGCTGGTCAAGAGAGATGATTGCCCTGCTCTGATCTGTGCTGGGAGTGGGACGTGAGCCTCACCTCAAGTCCTGCGTGCAGTTTTGGCCACCATAATATAAAAATGACACTAAGCTCTTAGAGAGTGTCCAAAGGAGGGTCACAAGGATGGTGAAGGGAACTGAGGGTATGAGGAGCAGCTGAGGGCACTTGGTCCGTTCAACCTGGAGAAGAGGAGATTGAGGGGAGACCTCATTGCAGAAACAACTTCCTCATGAGGGGAAGAGGAGGGGCAGGCACTGATCTCTTCTCTGTGGTGAGCAGGGACAGGATCCAAAGGAATGACCTGAAGCTGAGTCAGGGAAGGTTTAGGCTGGATATCAGGACAAGTTTTTTCACCCAGAGGGTGGTTTAGTGCTAGGACAGAGTCCCCAGGGAAGTGGTCAGAGGATCAAGCCTTCCAGAGTTCAAGAAGTGTTTGGACATCTCTTTCAGGCACGTGGTGTGACTCTTGGGGTGTCCTGTGCAAGGCCAAAAGTTGGACTTGATGATCCTGATGGGTCCCTTCCAATTCAGTATATTCCATGGTTCTAATAAAGACTGGGAATTTTCTCTGTTAAAAAGTGTATTCTTAGGCTTAGACTCATCTTTAGCCTGTTTTTGAGTCACTAAACAGAGAAACCATAGCACATGGTATAGTTTGTAACTTTTTCTTATAGAAAGAGACACACACTGGGGAAGGAGAAATCAATAAAAAATGTTTGATCCTATAGAATGAAACGAGAATCTTTACCAGAGACCTTAATACATAAATGATTCTTTGTCAACAAAGAACAGTTACATTCAGTCAAGCAAGCTGAGGATCTGAAGAGGTTTCAAAAACTCCCCTGATCTCTTGATATCACAGAGAACTTTAGCTATCTACACCTTAGTTGGGTACAGGAGATAAAGGCAAAGAAGAAATGAGATATTCACTCTTTTCTAAGAAATGTCACACATAAATCTGTGTACCTGCTGAAAATTCTGGTTTCACCCACAGAAGCCCCCCAAAATCTAACTATGCACTGATCCAGAAGTGCATAGACTAGGGAATTAGGAGAGGGCTATAAGAAACTGAGTCATATTTCTGCACTATCTGCTAGCAAGGGATCCTCTTCAACTGTTGGTGAAAACTTAAACAGCTTTCGAAACCTGGACACTGATCTAGAGCAAGCTGCAATGTGATTTTAGAGAGAAGACTAAGTATTCATGATTAACTTCTGCTGGCAGAAGAGTCATGCTCCGAGGCTCTCTGCCATACTATTTTCATATTGCCGCTTGGCTATTTTAAGGTGTTAGCAAAGTGCCATATAATCACATCTACAGAAATTGAGAATTTTTTTTTTATCACCATTTTACAGAAGTGTTGATAAAAGCTAGAAAATAAGCCTTTAAAAGCATTTTATATCTAAATGTGTACATCTCTTTGTTCAATTAAAGACATAATGACACTTTAAACATTTATCTCTTGAAATTAGGTTAAGAATAAAACACAGGTTGATTTGTATATGCTTGGCCTGTCTAGCATGGTTTCTCAAAACCTTTTCCTTAAAAATTAAAGTATGTGCTCAATAACTTAGGGTCTGTGTGACTGAAGGCTTTGTATTCAATATAAAACCCTCTGTGGGTGATCAATTCATCCAAATGGAAGTTGATTGCAACAGAATAGCCATATTCTCTGCTTCTGTTGCTTTCTGAAAGAGCTTTACAGTATCTAGCAAGGCAGAAGTGAGAATTATTAATTTCTAACCAAACTGACCATTAGCACCCAGCTACATCTACTTTTGAAAGGTAATGACACTGCAAAGCTTTATGACAATGCAGTAAAGATCAGTCATATTTTGGTATTAAAACCAGCCTGACAGAAGTGTTAGAAAGCCTGTTTACAAATGCCTTCTACTGCATAGCTTTTCTGGAAATAGCAGACTTAGGTACAAAATACAGCAAGATGATGCATGTCTGGAACTACCTTATAAATACAAAGTGCTTTAAGCATGCTTGATTTCAGATTTCCTATTTAGGTTGTGTAGGGTGATAGACCAATTTAAGGCCCTGCTGACCACTCTGATCGGTGACAGGACACACCTCAGCACCTGGAAGGGGCAGTCCCAGAAATCAATTGGCAGAGGATAATGCATGGCACAAAAAAGGGACAAAGAGACCCCACTGGCTTCCAAAAAATCCTCAACAAAATGAGGAGACTTCTCAGCAACAGACTGATAGGATTAACAAAGTGTTATGGAAATACCATGGCCTTTCTTCACAACGTTCGAAGGGAACACAGGGAGCCGACCCTCAGGCCTATGCCATCTGTCTATCACCCCAAAAATTATTAGTGACTATAGTCACTCAAACTGCCTAAGAGAAAAAAATGTATAAAAAGGGATTAGACATGAGCAAAATCGAAGAGAAGTTCCATCATATCTGTGGGCCAACTAATGAGTTGCCTGGTCTCCTCCCACTCCTCTGGACATCGTAGGGGTGAGCAGCCATTTACTCTGCTTTTCTGTACCTTGACCTTACTTTATGCCTTATGCTTTACACCTGATGCCTTATAGATTACCTTCTTTCACCCTTACCCCATAGATACCTTATTTACTAATTGTACTTTGCTACTTTGATACTAATTTTACCTTGCCCTGCACCTCGTAACTTACCAGGTATATATCTTATTTTATATTCTTTGTTGTTGCTATTGTTATCCTCCATTGTACTTTATTGTGGACTCCTTGTCCGTGGTTTTGCTTTAAGGTGTACAGTGCCTCATTTTGGTGAGTTAAAATGTGTGCTAATGGGAAGCAGCTATATTCTTTCTTTTTGTGTTAACAAGTGTGTTTAGATTTTGCCAATTTGTCTGTCATGGGAGGAGGTTGCTGAGTTTTGTATTGAGGCTTACGTAGCTGTACTGTGTTGCAGAGTGTGTTTCTGGGTTTTGGGGTTTTGTTTATTAGTTAAGCGCAATCATGCAGTTGAACGTTATCACCGGCAACGTGAACCATATAGCAGTTTGTCACATACTTGTATTAATAAAAGTTATTTTGTGAATTACTAGAGTTAGTCTGGTTTGTTTCTGGTGCTAGCAGGCTCATAACATGTAGGAGGACTTTATGGAGAAGGTTCTCCCTTGCTATTAAGTGCAGTCCCCATATTAGGGTATCAAGAGTCCTGTCCATTGCAGTGAATCTGTCTAGCAAAGGGTCTCTTGAGGTGAGATATGGACAGACTGTTTTGGGCTTTAAAAGGCTTTTGATATTCAGGGGACACTGATAGCCAATTAAAGATATATTAATACAGATAAGACAAGAAATATTTGCATTTCTGCCCCTTTTTCACGTGACAGTTTGCAAACCCAAAAGCTACAAATCCAGGAACAGATTAAGTCATAAACCCAAATCCAAGAGCTGTTGCTTATTTCAATATGCTCCTTCCCAGAGACAAATTACTCTGAATAGGTTTTTTCAGTGTCAGTGTAACAATTACAATCACTAAAGGGTAAGTGGTACAGAAAGTGAAAGTTCTGATGATGCAAGCTCTTCACCCACAACAAGGCTCCTGTCAGGAATTTACAGTTCAGCTGCATAAAATCCTGTAGTTTTCTATATTATTGCTCTTAAGTGAAATGAAAGAGTAAGTAAATGCCTGCAGAAAAAACGGGGTTCCTAAATTAATGTAATGACAAATGTTCAATACTAAGGCAGGATTAAGAACATTCTTCTGCCAAAGTTCTTTGGAAGCATGATGATTTTCTCTTGAAAGTTATCTTTCTGCACTGTAAATGGTGATGCATTTTTCCTTAAGTACAGTACTTTGTGCAGAATATCAAAGTGCAAATTAATATCTCAGAAAATAATGTATTTACGCACCTAACTCCATCAGTTTCTAACCAGTTTATCACATTTACTGGACCCTAGAGACTTGAATTTGTATGACAAGGATTTTTAGTGACAGCTTGTAGCCAGACAATGGTGCCTAGAAATCAAAGGATAAATATCCTGATACACATAATCACAAAGTGATAAAAGTCTGTGCTTCCAAGATGGCAAATCTTGGGTTAGTTATTATCAGATTGAAAGCACTGCATTTCTATTGTGCAAATTAGTGCTTTTGAAGAACCAAAAAACTTTGCTAATTTAAAAATCCATATAAATATTTTTAGACCTAACTTTGGCCTTATTGTGCTAGATAAAGGAGTTGTGAGCATTTCTGCAGTCAGCATAAAGCACTACATCGGAAGTTCATGCTATGTTTGTACTGCCACGTATTCCTATTCTTTTCCTGCACAGAGATGAGAATTTTGTGCTACAAGCTGCTAATAATTTTCATTGAGCACACTAAAGGTAGAGACTGTTACCAAGTCATATATGTGAAAAGCTTCCTTTGCCAGGGAAAGTAAAAAAGGACTTAAAAGCTTAATGGAGCAGCAGGCAAACACACTGGGGAGTTGGTAGAAATCATGAGTAGATTCTAAGCCCTGCCAAAGGACTTGCTGAGAATTCAGGCCTACACTTCTGAGCCAGAGAAGGGCCTATTTCTGCAGAATTCAGGGAAACACAGTGAAGTATTCATCATATGAGGCTTGATTTATATTGACATTTTTTCTTTCTGATATAGAAGAAAAGTGTGAATTATTACTGATTTTTTTCTGACTGCTAGGAGTTGTCACCTTACCCACTAATTTTTTTCTGTCATAGTTAATACTCAAACTTTTGGAAGTTGGCAATGTTTCCCTCCCATGGCTGGCACCTGTGCATAAGGCAGGAAAGAAATGGGTGCCTGAAAAGAAGTCAGGTGCCATAGTCTCACTAGGTTTTCTCTCTGTTTCACCCACATCAAAAGTAATTTTTCCCATTTTTTTGTCTAATTAACATAAAACAAAGTCATCAGTACAGAGAAGAGTTCCCAGAACTTACTCTGATGATCCAGCTGCAGTCAGTGTTTGGCAGGTAGTAACGTGGGTAGGATGAGGAACTCAGTGTCCCATTCCAGGAGATATAATGACCACCACACACTGGGAGAGAAATACATGAGCAAGAACACAGTTATCTCAGCTGGATTAAAGTGTGGAGACTACTTCACTTGCTAGGACCCTTCTCTATCTACACAGTTAGAAGAATGAGTTGTGACAGGATTGAACTCACATTTTGACTGTGTTAACAGAAAATCACTTAAACCACCTCACCATCACACTGAATTTCTCTTATTAAATTGCAGCTAAGGGTAAGTACAAAACACCTCTGACTGAAGTTTTTAAAAAATGTTCTTTCATGCTAAGTGGAAGCAACCAAATGTAGATGCAACAAAACTCTCCTTTCCAATTTACTTTTGACCTTTCTGTAGGCATTCTCAAAAATTCAAAAGCAATCAGCCCAATGAAGTGAAACCCTGTTTAATTTGACATGAACCAGGAAGTTTGTGTGTCAGTTCTCAATCTGAAAATTCATGCCACATTTGAACAATATTTTTGAGATTTTATTTTCTAGGAAGCACTACCCCAGATATCCAGTTGTTAGTGCCTTTGGTTCCCTTTATGTAACATCATGAATGCAAACATGAATATAAGAGAAATTAAGACAATTTTGAAAGTAGCAATGTTTTGTGGCAAAACCTGGAACGCCCATCTTCAGAAAAATGATGCCATTCTAGTTAGCAATGTGCATGGGACCAGTATTTGCCTAAGCAGCATCCACAGAGACTTAAGCTGAAGTGGGTAAGCTTTAGAGAAGTTTATCCCCTGTGATTTGTTCCACAACTTAAAAAAAAGTCACTTAATTGTTAAAATTCTTTCACTTAGGCCTTACCAAACAACTTTGCTAAACTTGACCTTGTGAAGCCTTTATCTCATCTAAAATACTACAGTTTATCATAACTCAAAATATTTCACTAATCACCCAGAACTCATGCAAAATTCATAGTACCCCATGGGTTTGGAATATACTTCTTAGGTCTAGAAACACTTTTCTTATACATTTAACTGCACCAAACAGTGCTTTCAGTAAAGGAAAAAAGACATACCGTGTGTTCTTGTTTTCCATTTTCTTGAAACACACATTCTACAAGCTGGGGATAAATTGCCAAAACTGATAAAAGTGCTAATAGTGGGACTATCCAGCCTTGCCTAGACATAAAGTGGCTGCAGTGCAATCTGGCTGGCTGCTCTGCTGCCACTGCTCAGTGTTACCCAGGCATTAAAGCAATGGCTGGCAAGTATGGTTTGAGAAGTTAAGAGAAAGACCAGTCTCCCAGGATTTTTTCTATTCTTTGTTCAGTTCTCAGACTCTTTAAAAATTGGATTAGAATGACAATGCCCTGATTAGTATGCCAACATTCCCTTCCACAAATATGTTCAAAGCAATATCAACCTTTTTAGAGGCAAAACCAAGAATAAGTGTGCTTACATCTGATGGCTGTTTCTATTAACTACTTATTGATTTTAGGAATGGCTTGAAAGTGAGCTTTTAATATGCTTCTTTCTTCTCTTTGGTCCAGTGAGAAGGTAAGCAACATTATGTTACTAGATGAAGTTAAACGTACAACAGAAGGAATCCAGATCTCATGTCCACCCCACCCAAAAAATGCACTAAAAATCCTAAAATCTTTCCCACATTTCAGTCATCTTTGCTGAGAAACCAGGCAGAAGAGACATGGATGGATCATCGATGTTTCAAAAACATTCCTTTGGCTACTGCTTCCCTTCTATTCTTCCACCTAGCTGATAGCACACAAGACACTAGTTTCCCATCATTGAGGCTAAGTCACTAAAGGTGAAAATCACCCTTTTTCTTGCTTAGCAAGTGCCCTGGAGTTTTCAGACCTGCAGAAGTATTATATAGTGCCAGATTATGTCACTTCAGTAGCAATAGTGGCCCTGAGTACCAGAGGTTAAGTCTGAAATGGCAACAAGTGCTAGTGCAGCAGTGTTGTGCAGCATCTGTGCAACAGATAAAAGCCCAAACATTTCCAATCTATACACTCACTTTAGTTTCATGTAACAAAAGCTACCACACAAAATGTGAAGCTGTAAGCATGGAGACTATTACTTCTCATTGTTTTTCTACTTAAATTATAAGTTAATTTATATCCTGATGCTAAAAAATTACTTCCACTTATAGTTTGAGATGCTGTATCTTGTATCCATAAATTCAGTCATGTATATTCCCTTTTGAAACCCACAGCGTATTTTGAATTTCTCTTCATTCATTGCTAAATCTGTGTGTTAAGAAATTTTAGCAGTTTTCTCTTTTTCCACACACGCCAAATGGAAACAGTTAAGACCTCACAGTAACATAATATTTCCATTACAGACCTACCGCTATCAGTGAGATCCAGACTGGCAGCATTAAAATAAAATTTTTGAACCTTAAACTGAAAGTAGTTGTCTTGTGCATTAGAACAGGCTATTCCTTGCTCCCATTTCCTGTGAGACACTAGAGAATGAATATGTGATTTGCCTCTCTCGCAGACATTATTAACCCTTTTTTATCATAATAGCAGAGAAAAGCTTTATAAAACAACGATTTGAGTCCTATCTGCACTGCCACATGGAAATCTCTCAGCACCTTGATCAACCCAGCTGATAGCCTGGCTTATCTTTAGCTCTATCTTTTGTCACAGCATCATCAGAATAGCAGGGCAAGCCATGAGAAGAGTTGTCCCTATGACGTGCTTATTCTTACGCTACACCTCACCATCACAGCTTGCTCAGTCTTTAGTGTTTGCCCGTCTCCATGCAAAGAGAACACTAAGTACACAAAGCTAATCTCAAGGTCTGCTTGATATGGAGAAATCAGACAAAGTGAATTAAAGCCAAAACTGTCTAATCACAAGACAAGTAAATTATATATAATTTTGTAGAGTTGTTTTTTTGAAGATGCCAAGAACAGGAGCCACAGCTTACTGCAATTCAGTGCGAACTGTTAAATTTCAACCCTTTTAGTCAGAACATCAGAATAAACACTCTAAGGTATTTTCATCCAGCCTTTATTTGGAACACGAGCCAAGGAGATCCCTAGTCTGGTTTAATTCATAGACCCTACACATACATAAGGAAACTGCCATTTTCCTGTTACAGGATTCCCCCAACCCCCAAATGATATCAGTTGGGATTGAAGCATAGTTAGCTGATTTTAGCATCACATCATATTCTGTGGAATCTGAAACTGAAAGTTAATAACTATCAGCTACACAAGCCAAAGACGCAAACAGATGAAAGAAATAGACAGAAGAGGTATTAAATGACAGGTACATTGCTACCAAAAATCTCCATTGTATCAAGATCAAAATCTTTCTCCCCAGAAGAACTGAACAAGTGAGTTGCTTGTTTACTACAGATTTCTTTTTGTTCTAGTGGGGTTCATTTCTTAAGAGAAGCAACCATATCTTGTGGTGCCCAGAATGTATTCCATTAGCAAGCTCGAAGTCCAAATTTCCATTCACTGTGAAAGAAAAAAATTGCATGATAAATACACTCTAATTACTATTTTGGACATGATTTCCATTGGTCTACATGTTTGCCTGGCAAAGTTTCATGGTCAGTTGAACTCCTGTGCAAAGAGTTGCAGATGAATATGGGGGCAAAAAGCTCTCTTGTTTAACAATTGGTTTTACTATACAGTAGAAATGCTTTGAAAACATGCTGCTTAAAAAGTTACACCCTGAGACTGAAAACTACCCTTTACAAAATCCTTGCAATAATTTTTATGGAATTGGATGTTTCTATTTCTGCTGTATAATTATACAGTTTTCATGTTACAACTTCAAAAACTTTGTACTTCTTATTTTTTTCACTGAGGTTAGCATCATATGGCAACACAATTTTATGGCCATACCCTGATACAGCATTTCACAGAATTGTTGTTGAAAGAAACAATCTTTTTGTGCATATATGGAAGTATTACTTCAGTGATTCAAAGAGATAATTCATTACACTCCTTTCAAAACAGCCTGTGGACTGACCTTTCAGAGTTTTCAGAAACTACCATGGTAGTAGTAGCCGTCTGCTCAATGTATTTATGCCTCTCACCAGGGGCTTAAGTGGAATGTCTTGCCCAAAATTATACATTTAATTTTTATTTTGATAGGTTAAAAAGGATCTTAATTTCAATAGACAAAACCAAAATAAGATTCTGCAAGTGCTGAATTGTTATTTCCAAAGTTAGAAGTAGATGAATAGGCTACAAAACAATCCATAAAACAAGGAACAATTAATCAGACTTGATTTCTCTCACCAATTCTACAAGGCAAGACAGGAATCACTCTATTAGCTTAGCTCATATACTTAAGTTCATTTCTGCATTTTTAATTCTCTTATGGAGATCTGCATGTTCTTCCAGATAACTGAAAGAGTACCCACCTGAAAGCAGCCACTACACACTTCAAGTAGTACTTTCCCAAGAAGGAAGGCTCATATGTTTCTGCCAACTGATGATGAAATAGTGGTAAAAGAAAATGCAAAGCATTATATTTTAGTGCCAATATAATCTCTTATGCTATGAAGCATTTGTCTTTTTCTTCCTTTCCTCTTCCTTACACCCCCACACACACCACAAGCACTCTTCATCACTTTCACAAAATATATCAAATAAGGATCATAAATGTGCATTAAATTCCACTAAAATAAAAAAAGTGCGTCTAAGTTACATCACATTTCAAGGCTATTGAGATAGCTCTCAATAATTAGCCATGAAAAACAAGCCTTTATTAATACATTTATATTTTTTGTTTCAGTCTTTAATTTTCCAGCACATAATCTGGGCATGAGCCACTTGTATTGGCTATGCACAAAGCCGCTTTGAGACACTAGATTAGCTCTTTTGGGAAATACAGGCTGACAGAGAACTGCTTTGTCTTTGAGACTGCTGTT
The DNA here is from genome assembly GCA_013396655.1 of Campylorhamphus procurvoides. Taxonomy (NCBI): domain Eukaryota; kingdom Metazoa; phylum Chordata; class Aves; order Passeriformes; family Dendrocolaptidae; genus Campylorhamphus; species Campylorhamphus procurvoides. The sequence goes on along the minus strand of WBMV01002033.1, from coordinate 7,110 downwards.
CACATGTACCTAGGAAACAGTATTGATCTCAGAAATAGAAACTCATAAGAAGTGCAAGAAAGCATCATTGTTGTGAGTGATAAAGGAAAATAAAAGTTTAAGCATTGAACTGGAGATATTATTAAAAAAAAGAGAAAAATGTAGAAGGAAGAGAGTTTGAATAAAGTAAAACAAAACCACTTGATTTCCTTCAAGATAAGTAATTTTTCTATAACCTTGAAAGCCACAGGTTTACTGTCTAGAAAACATTGACCTTACTATAACACACACAGCCCTATCTGTCTAGCTATATTCCTAAATCTGAAAACTGCCAAGGCTCTTGCTAGCTTTAAGCTAACTAGTTTGAAGGGGAAAAAAAGGGTTACGACTATCTGGAATCCCCTCCTCTTTCCCAGTCTGATTCTGTAAAAAATATTTATAAATAATTGCTCTATTTGTGTGGGAACTTACATAACTTTGGACTGCTTCTGCTTGCATGAGGAATTTCTGTGATGTTGGATCATTGAGGCCATTTGTGTAAGTCAAATTAGGAATTTCTAGACTTCCACCAATATAAAGAAAGAAGAAAGCTGGAGCTGAGAAAAAAACAACCTTAGAAATGATCCCCCCCTCTCCTCCAAAAAACCCCCCAAGATAAAAAAAATTAGCACATCTAATAATGTTACAGAAAAGCCTCCAGCACAAGAGGCTTGCAGAAGTATTTGTACTTTGTAGGTATTATTTCTTAGGAGAAACATGCAGTAATAGCCAGAGCACTGAGTCAGTCTCGCTGACAGTAGGGCCCAGCAGATAAGGAGAGGAAGGAGGTATAGGTTCAGACAGGCATTTTGACTAGGAAGATTTAATTGTTAAGCTTCTGCTTTTTGCTGTGCTATCCACCTGAAGAGCCATGGATTTAATGGCTATGTGCTGAGATTTGGGAAGGTAAGTTAGCATAAGTTAGGTTCACATTCTGTTTTTTAAAAGGGAAGTAGAAGATAAACAACTAATTCCTGTAGGTTCTTGAGAAAGATGACAATTATAATAGTTATGATAATCAGAGTAGAAAAAACAGATATAAAATGCATACCTTCAATATTCTTGTGCAACTCTTAGCTGCTAAGTGTGGTGCATTTTGTTGCTTTAGCAAAGACAATAAGGAGAAGGGAAAGTCAAAAGTTTAGCTGCACATTATGTGCTCAGCTGCTTAGTGCAGAGTTTTTCACAGTGCAAAATAATCCCCAGTGTGGTCTGGATAGGATGAGTAACACAGAATGAATAGTGCCAGATGAGCAGATTACTGAACTGTTAAAGAAACTACAGGCAATATGCCCAGGGGCCACCTCCTCCAGAAACACAACTTTATCTATTTGAAGAAATTATACTTTTGACATAAGCCATCTTGGTAGGATGGGTAGTAGCAAATATGCAGACTTTTCTAGAGAATGACACAGGAGGGCATCAATTAGTAAAACAGCAAAGAATAACTATTGTATCACATTTTAGTACATTTATCTTTTAGTTTTAAAGAGGTTACAAATGAGGTAATATGTTACGTGTTATCAGCTACATCACATATGAAACCCACATCTTTCTTGACTGCTTGCTTGCTGCATGCATTTCAATCTATGGAAGGCGGGGGTGGGAAATTATTATCAGTTTGCTTAGGAGCAATTTATAAAGAACAGAAGTCAATGCACACCAGAGTGGACAGGGAGTTTATTTACTGTGTTTCTGCAATAAAACTTAGCTGGTGCCTCTTACTTGCCCTGCAGTGCACTCAGTGTCTGGAGCTGGTGTGTACACAGAAATCCTGCTGGAGGGGAGAGCCCATATCATGATGCTGTGACACAAATGCCTTTTGGCAAACCTAGTAACAAACCCCTAAATGAGACTCATTTCTTATGACTCAGAATAGCACACTCCCCTCCCCACCACTCACACTGGGCTTATTTCCCCTTTGCCATACTGCTTGAAGTTGGAGCCAGCTGATCTGCAATCAAAGAAAGTGGGGTGGAAAAATTACCGTCACTGTAACTCTTTGTTTTCCTAACTGGCTAGGCAGGATATGGATCCCATAATTTCAAAACAGATCATGTCTTTCAGAAAAAAATAGAGTACAGAAATAATTTATCACGCAATGCAAAGGTCATGCAAGCCATTTACAAAGTCCCAGAGCAGCATATATGAGACAGCTTCTAATAAACACCCTGTGGAATTCACAGAATGTTGATGAGAGAGAAGAAATGCTCTATTCCACAGACCACCCAAATGTTCCAGTCTCAAGCTGATAAATGTAACTGCAAAGCAATTCATGTTCACATTTCTTGTTGGAAAGAAAAACTAGTTTTAAGTAAGCAAATCAACAAGTTCAGCCTATTTTGCTTGTAAAATAGGAAAATTAAGGATGCATGTGGGCTAACAACATATTTTATACGTGTTGAGAAAGACAGCACAAAGAATAAAACCTAGAAAACTAAAACAGGCCCAAGAAACCTCACCCCATAAAAAAACCCTCAAAAAAACCAACCAAACAAAAACCCTCAAAAAAACCACAAAGGGCACAAAAAAGTCCCAACACAGACTGCAAAAGGGATTGATTGGAGGGCAATCCTCACAGCTCAGAAACTCAAGCTACAACTGCAGACAGATGGCTTTGTTTAAGTCCTCTTTCCTTCAACAGCCTGTCTGCTCCGCACACAACCTGCTGACTGATACTTTGCCCCTTCCTTTATGGAAAAGAAAAAATAACACAGAAAAAGCCTAGAGGAAACCAAACCACTTTTGCCTAAAAAATTTATCAGGATCTTTCAGAAGCATCAGTTTTACTTGGGCAAGGGCAAGATCATTGCAAAAACTCACATGATTGTATTTACTCATCTTGTTTAGGTTGCCTGTAGCTAAAGAATTCAAATTCTTAGGTGGATGAACTTGAATATAAAGAAATGAAGGCAGGAAATAAAAGAGTTAGTAGCTCCAAATCATGCAGTTAATTAAAGCTGGAGAAGGAACAAGCATGGAACAAATCACTACTCATAAATCTTCAAAAATTAGGGCCCTAGGGATTTGAAAGGATAGAGTTAATTTCCTGCAATGCCTCCTCTCCCCTTCTGCCTGTCAGCTATTCTTGGCGGACAAGACAGAGAAAGTAGTATTTGCAAGAGTGCAAATAGTTGATTGCTGCTCCACAGTTACTTCTGTATTGACCATACACATCTCAGGAGAAAGGACTGAGTAAGCCTTAAGCTCTCTCTGTGATCAATTGTATCTTCAGCTCCCTGACAGGATTGCACATGCACTTACGTGCCACATGGAAAAGGATGCAAAGTGCCAGAAGTTCATTATTGCAGCCCCTCCCGTGTCTCCAGACATCTGTACAGAACAACCGTCACAAGGAACAGCCTCTTCCTTATCCACCAAGGTTTGAGAAGAGGGTAGTTATTACTCCCATGTGTGAATTCCAGAATCAGCAAGAGACACGCAAAGAAATTCCACCACTGATCAGCTTTTCCAAGTATGATTTTTAATGATGATATCCAGGACATGCTTTATTCCACAAAAACATTTTTCAAGCTATAAGACAGAAGGCACATATTTGTGAATCCATGGTGCAAAATTTGACACTCTTGTGTAGACACCTGGGAAATTTGGTCTTCCACATCCATAACCCCAGCTCACAATGCCAGTCAAAAACCATTTTCCGTCTCCATTGCTTTGACACGACAATGGTCCGCCAGAATCACCCTAAAAGGAACAGATTGAGTTGTATGTGTTTACAATGAAATATAAAAACTGGGGGAAAATCCACAGGAGATATTTTGTCTGAGTAATTTCAACAGTGATTACATTTTCATATTCACATACTTAAAACCAGTAATAGTTTGGGTTTTTTTAAAGCAGATAAGACTGCACAGTTGTACCAAAGCTTTCTCTTTCACAAGAAAGAAGGTTGGCTCTCATTCTAGAGAGACACTAATAAAGATATTGCTTTTCATGGATTAGATATGAATTTTTTTTTCCTGGCCTCAAACTTACAGCTAAACCCCAAATCTGCTACTTACCATGTATGTACATTCACAGCTTACACAGTAAAAACTCAAAAAAAGTAAGATTTAAAAAAACCCCTATGAATGCAATAAATAAAATATTTAACAATTATATAACTTTTTTCAAAATAAGGTAAGTGGAAACAGATGGAATCGTTCAATTGTTCTATGTTTGTGGTTTATTTAGTTTAAAGAAGGCAAAAGAGCCTAAGTGTTCTCCTCTAGTAGATACAAATCAGCATGTAATGTTTAGGCACATGTAGTGCCTTTGTAATTAAATCAGTTAAACTGAAGTCTGTAATAGACTTCAGAGTTTTATACAGTATGTCATAATGCCATAATGTAGGACAAAACAACTAGGACTCTTTCTTTATAGGGTGTTCTTGTACAAACACATTGGCAAAGCTTCAGGTAAAAAATGTGTGCCACAATTTGGGGAAAATTTCTTGGTTGAAGCTTGTCCTTTCCTGTCAGGCTCTGCTGTACACACAATATCTCTGAAAAAGGCACCTAGTACCAAGATAAATTTTACCAAAACATTCGATGCAAGAAACAACTTCTGAAAGTGAAAGGTGAGTTGGCAAAATTCTAATGTTTTGCAAGAGAAATGCCTCCCTTCTAGAGCTAGAAAAGTGTCTTAACTTTATAGGATGTTAGAAATGCAGGTTGGAAGGGACCTCTTCCTAGGTGCCTAAGTGGTACCTGCTGCTCAAAGTAGGATTAACTTCAAATGCCTCACAAAAATGTTAAGAATTTAGAAGAAAATTTTTTCCTTCTTTGACAACAAAGATTTTACATTTAGTAAGTCAAATTTTCGATTTTTTCCCCCTCTAATTTCTAGGACAAAAGGAAAATGCACCAGCAATTTTCCCAAAACAGGAATACCACATTTTGATCAGTTCCAACTGCCAGACACAGCCACGAATCATTTGTTCTTACAAAAATGCAGCCAGAAGACCTGTAAATGATGCTTTTCCTTGGCTATATTTTGAGTGGCCATGCAGATAACTGCAGAAACAAATTCTCCAGTTAGTGAAAACAATGCTTAATATCAATGGTCTTGCTAACCTCTAAAAAGCAGCTGGTGCATTGTACTCCCTCAGAGCTCTCAGACCCATTGTAGTCTCTTTTACATAGATCAATGAAAGCTAGAATATTCCAGGTCTCCATCATAAAAAAATGGGTTCATTATTATTTTAGCAGAAAATTTACTACTGTTTTAGTAGTAGGTTTATATAAGTTCAATATAATATAACATGGCATTTAACAGCTCTAATATAAAATGTTATATAAATACATNTTCTACCTCTGCTTTCTGAAGAACTGCTGAACCTTCATCATCTGGAAAACAAATTCAGAGAAAGGTGATTCAACAGAGGTTAGCATTTTACTCATCTATTGAAATACAAAACAAGAAGTCTTCAGAAAACATCCACAGATACTTTAGGCCACCGAGTTTATTCCAGATTCCAAACAACTGCAACAGAGTAGAAAGCTTCTTCTAAAAGGCAATTGTATAATGTAGTCCTGGTCCTTTAGGCACACCAAATACAATGGCATAACCACTAGGCTTGGGCAAGAGTTTTTTCTTTGCTTTTTCAAGATGTCTCAAGACTCCTTAATTTCTTTTCTTTTTATTTTTGAAAGGAAAGAGGATTTTACAAAGATATTTGGATCATCACGTGACAGATTTGCAGTTAAGGCAGTATATCTGAAGGAGTCAAATCCAAGATTAAGATTATGAGTCAGAGTTTCAGAATGCAAGTTTTGGCAACATAAAGAACTTGGGCATTTCTCAAAATTTGGTTCTCTCTGTCTGAAAGATTTGGTAAAACACCTCTTTTCCTGTAAGCTATGTGTTTTCAGAAAAACAGGATTAAACTGAATTGTCCTCTCTTTTTAATAGAAAAGGTCCAATCTCACCACCGCTTGATCCTCTCGAAATCTGGGTATAGCCAAAGAAACTCCACCTATATTCAATTATGCAAGTGCTGTTTACATCACAACACTGTTTCAGTATTTGATAAAGCTAGTATGTAATAAGGTATGTTTTAGAATTACTTAAAAGACTGATTTGGCACTGGTATTGTGTAGAATGATGAAGCAAATAGAGGAAAACAGGGAAAAAGAAATTCTCCTTCTTTTTTTTGGCATTGCATTTATTTTTCAAGGAACCAGCTTTTAAATTTCACATATGACTAACCAGCAGCCCAAAGACAGAAGCCATACCATGTGTCCTATCTCAATCAGGTGATTGCCATTGGTTTTCAACCATATATTCTCTCACAGCTATTTACAGAGAGACTGAATGTAGTTAAGCATGTGGGAGTCCTGTCTGTGAAGATAACCTGAAGGTTAATTACCCACTGCTGCCACCTTGCACCATGCACTTGCCTCTCCTACAACCTGCCAAGAGCAGTGGGGTGGCTGGGCCAGCACAGTGCCAGCAGCCCCAAGAGGGCAAGTGCAGACAAACCATCTGGACCACGTCCCTGCAGGCAGACCAAGCGAAGCCATCACACCTACCCTGGAGGGGCTTTAGGAAGGTGGCTGTGGGAGGGGCAGAAGGTACCACCACTCACACAAGGGAAGAGGTAGGTCTGGACAAGCTGATGGGATGGCCAGACCTACCCCTGCCATGGGGCAGTCCACAATTACAGTGTGGCTGTTCTGTCAAGACACATTCCAAGGATGGAGCTGTAAACCTCACAACCAGGATTGGCACTACAGGGCAATTCAGCCTGCTGAGGCTGAAGGTGGGAGAAGGGAGACTTAGCAACTTCATCTCCCTGCAGCAAGTAGCAAAGGCTCCATTTAGGCATGCTAACACACCTCCCAGGGTAACAAAGGCAGAAAACAACACCATGTTAATTCAGATTAAGTGTAGATCCCTGCAAGTCTTAGCTAAAAATACGAGCCAGAAGGCCTTCATATCTATGGGACCAGTAGCCAATTTTCCTGAATGTATGAAGGTACATGCACAAGGCACCTACTTACATAGACAGAAAACTCAGAACACTATTATTTTCTGCACACCTTAGCAATGCACAAAAGCTGCTGTCCTGCATGCACACACACACACACA
>WBMV01002031.1:97034-112365 GCA_013396655.1 Campylorhamphus procurvoides | reverse complement strand
CGCTCCCGAGCCGCGCGCGTCTTCTTCTCCTCCACGTTCAGGCGCACCTCGCCCCGGAACATTATGGGCTTGGGGGGAAAAGGGGTCAGGGCACACGTTAGTCACCGCCTCCCCACAGCCACTGGGGCTGCTCAGGGCTCCCTGCAGCCTCGGCCCCACTGAACAGCACCGGTACCTCCTCATGGCATGCAGGGAGCAAAGGGCCTGTCTCCAGTAACAGCAGGGCTGCCTTCAGCCTCTTTCACTTCAGGGTTAGGGCTCCTGAACAACTGCTCTACCAGGTCTCGCTCCCACATCACAGAAATGGACACTGCTGCTTTCTCCTCTCCAGTTCCTCCAGTGCAAACTGCAATAACCCCGCTCCTTGCTCTCACCCCCAGTGTGCAGAATGCCCACATCCAGGCGATGCCCTGTGACAGGTTACCTGCTCTGCTTTCATCTCACAGGGCTCTCTAAGAGCAAGCACTGAGCGATGTGTGGTGCGTGTGTGGAGGTATGAGACCAGAATTCCCTATGATGCGTTTTGAGGAACGCTGGCACAGCTCTGGTGAGCTACACAGCACTTCTGACAGAATGACTATGACAAAACTCTGCTTTTCTTACAGCTGTTTTGTGGATGCCAGATGGAACTAGGAAGGCCCACATTACTTGGGGTTTCAGCCATTTGGTCTGTCCCTGGAAGGGGATACTCAATGCCAATACTTACTTTAGCAACTAAAATTCGCTGGACTGGCTCAGAATCATCAAATACCACGAAACCAAAATTAGGCAGTTTTCCTCCCACTCCTTTGGTGTTGATACGAAGTTCTACCACATTTCCAAAGCCTGGGGAGACAAAGCAAGAGCCACTTGATCAAAACCCACCATGCCAGCTGTATCACAGCTCTCCCTGCTGCAGACAAGCTCTATGTAAAGGCCTCTCCAAGCCCCACAGTGTGCCCAAGGGCCTGCTATGTGGCTTTGTAACAGGGCCTTTGCCTCAGCCTCCCCCGCTGAAATGGCACTTACTCATGAAGAACTCCTTCAGTTCACTCTCATCGATATCATGCGGCAGGTTGCCGACGAAGAGCTGGTGGCTGTCGGGATAGCGGATGATCCGACGGTTATCCGACTCGTTCTGCTCCATGTCCCCTCTCCCTGCGGGCACAAGGAAGGTACAACCACTGAGCTGAGAACATGTGTGTGCATTTGGATGAACACACATCTGTGGGCAGCACCAAGCACGTTCACTCAAACCAGCCCGGCCTCCAGCTCATATTCCCTCCTTCCCAGTGTTAATTAGCAGCCAAACAGAGCACAGGCACAGACAGGGCCTGTCCAGGAGACAGCCCTCGCTAACCACTCCCAAGCAGGCACACGAGCTGATCCACAGTACCTGGGCGAGGGCCTCGGGGTGGGAAACCCGGCCGTTCCCTGGGGCGCTGCTCCCGGACACGAGGAGGCTGAGACTGAGCTTCAGGTTTGGTTTCCACTCTCGGCTAAAACAGGAGAATGTGCATTACTGACCATGGGCCCCATCAAACCCACCCCAAGCCCCCAAACTCACCAAACCAAACCCCCACAACACAAGACACAGTAAGTGGCATGCACAAAACGAACTGCAGCAGATATACATCCATGTCAATGTGTTTGGGAATATGTTCTCTTCACCTCTATGAATTCCTCTGTACCAATCCAGGACTGCAGTGTTCAGTTATCTCTGTTAAAAGGTGCAAGGCAAACACCTCTCAACCAGAGCACCTCCCCAAAACATGGCTAAGGGGAATTTTCCATGTTTGGCGAGGCATTGAGACCCCAGTGCTGTGTTATGCACAAATCCCTCCACCTGACCTAAACCACAGAGGACATAAAGCTTCCTCATGCCAAGCTCAAACTTCAGGGGTTAGGAGGCAGCCCAAGATGAACACAGAGAGGGGAAAAATCACATTTGCTGTCCAAATCCCTGAGGAATTCTCTTCCTCCAGTACAGAACAACTATATAAAAACTACCAAAGAGAAAGAGAAGAATGAAACAAAATCCTTTGGAAGTGTAGTAAGTAATTCTCGTGTAATAAAGCCCCCTGCAATTACTACCTGCTGAGGATACTGTTCAACTTTCCTGATGCTTTAAGTACATCCCTTCATAGTCAGGTACTACAACACCAATTTATTTTTTCTGCCCAGAAAAAAATGCTTCTAAAGATAATTTGAGAAATAGAGACAGAACAATCATAAATATTTCTATGCTGAAGCAATTCCAGCATTTTAAACTCCATTTGCTGTACAACAGTTAAGTAGTCACTGCTGAGCTGGGTTCTTATCTTAGAAAAACAAAATTATCCTTAGGGACAAAAATACAGGACCAGCCTGCAAGTAAGATGAAACCCAAGGTGAACAGCTCTAGGCCCAGACTGCTGGGGAGAAGTAGTTTATGTTAAACAGCTCCCTTGTTTTCCTTTAAGGACTCAAGACAACTGGCAGTTCCAGCCAGAGAGTACTTCCCGGGGGAAAAGACTGCATTTTACATGAACTATGCAGGTATTTTGCACCAAATGAATGTTTCAGCCCTCCTATCGCTCGTGCTCTACACAGCTAAGCCTCAGTCTGTCCTTAGAACACTTCTAGGATCACTTTTTACTTCCAAGATTAAGGTAGAAAAATCAGCCTTCCTGTTACATCTTGTTCTATTATATTTCCTCATGGCTCACTGGAACTCCTCTGTCATCTACTCACACATCTTTCATGTTTTATGAATTATATCTCAAAAGTAAAACTGAATACATTCAGGCTCCCATTCCTCAGATACTCAGTGTCCTTCTATTAAATGCCAGGTACCAGTTAACTTGTAGCTGCTTGCTTTGCATTTCCCTGCACTTCTCCCCCAGCACAGACACCTTATCTCATTAGCTGTTTGCTAACCAGCATGCTCCCTTTCTACACAGAAAGCCTGCCTCGGGAGGGAAAGGGACTCATCCCTTCCAAGCCAGAAGGCAAGACTGAAGGAGCCCTCTGCCTGCCTCTGCCCCTCTGCACCCCCATGACAGCTGATATGTTAATAATCATGGGACATTACCTGACAGTGCTATAAAGCAAAGTCCTATTTATGAATGCAGGCAGGTTGATTTCTAATCATCCACATTAGAACAAGAGGAAGAAAGCTGACCTGTTTCACTCCACAGCTGTAAATAAACAGAACTGAGCTGGTTTATATCCAATACAATATGTGTGCAGGCCTTGGAGGGGTTCTGAGTTACCTCTACAGGGGCTGTACTGTCAACTTGATAGAACAGGAGGGACAAACTGGAGTGAGGCAGAGAAAGGAACAGCAGGACAGTTAACAACTGCTCTGCAGCATCACTGACAGCAGTAGCACAGCATCCCAAAGCAGCCACCCACCCCGCAGTGCAGCCTCTGTCCTGGGTTACATGCACACTGTCTGCCACTCATGGCTCCATGAGAACAGGACAAAGCTGCTCCTGACCTGCAGCCCCCTGTGGAAATGGTCCAGGTGCCTTTCCCACCAGACTGGTGTACAGCACTTGTGAAAGGTGTGCAAGGCAGGGAGCTCAGACCTGAGTCACTCTGGCTGCAGGAGAGCTGAAATGCCTGCCATGTCAGCATTGCTCAGGAACTACCCCCCAGGACCACCTGAACACAAAGTCCCAGCACAGGTAATCCCAAAGGCACAAAGCAGGACAAGCAGCAGAGGCAAGACATAAGTGTTTAAGGGGACATCTGTAAGCCATCTTCTGCTCTCTTGTACACATCATTTGAAATGGTTTCTGCACGTACATTACAAAAATCCACCCTCTCCATGGCAAATAAATTAAAACAATTTTGGTTCTGCATGAGGAAATTCTGACCTGTCCCAGAACCCCCCAGGTTTTACAGGTCAAACACCACCTACACTTTCAAAGCCCTGTGTAAGCTGATGCAGAGAGACAGGCTGCCCAACCCATTACACAGACATTATCTGATGTCCATGGCAGTCCCAGCAAACACCATACAAGGTGCTGGAATTTGGTTAGTTGGGGTTTCTGTTTTGTTGGTCCTGTTTTCTCTTCTAACCTGCTTTTGGCTGAAGGCTAATCCCAGACAGGTTCCTCTCTGTCAGTGAGAAATGGAGAAGAAAGCAGTGCAAAAACAAGAGCTGCAGTAACCCAGCTGCTCCACTGAAAGCTGAAGTCTTCTAGAAAGGTAGGACAGGAGCTACCACAACACACAGTGCTCAGGCACAGGGTCAGGACTAGAGGTTCAAGGACACACTCAATGTTTTCAGGACTGTTATATTGATGGAGGAAGCTGAATGGAGTCTCAGAGTGTCTCACACCAACTTGGCATGTGCAGGACACAAACTAGCACCTGGTCAAACTGTCTTTGGTCTCTCTCCTCACCCAGGCAGCACAGGAATGGGAAGATGGCATCGTCCTGGCAAGGAAATGTGAATCCTTCCATTCCTTACACAGTCATAAGTTGGTACAGGGTTCTGTGACAAGCTAAATATACATGGATAATGACATCCAGCATATTTCTGTGGATGTCAGCCTTCCAAGGCAACCTGGCACCTCAGAAATGGTGTTGTCCCTTTTTACTGCTGGGGCACTTGCACCAATGCCCTTTTCCAAGGTCCTTCAGAAAAGTGACAGTTTGTGGGGAATTGGCATTTTGTTTCCCGCTGTAAACCAAACCACATCCCATTACAATAGGTACAAACAACCTTCAGCAGCCATTTCCTGTTTCCACATGAATTTCAACATGACCATCACCCAAAGTTACACCTGTTACGTGTACGTGCCTGCGCTTGCGACAAGGTGAGTGCATCAACATTTAACACACAATTAATTTGTGCAATTTAAGTCAATCTGTTAATTTAAAGAACTGAAGCAGTTTGCAGAAGTAATGAGACAATCCAAGGTGTTCACAGATGGGTTACCTGTGAGACTGGTGCTTTAACATGGGGTGGAATTCCAGAGGAAGAAACAGTACCACTAGGAGGCAGGTTTTTACTGGTCACTGAAGCCCAAGAGAAAGCCTGCAGGAAATGCAACAAACCTAGGCTACTAATCATGGCAAACCACTGACATTCCTACAGGGACACTCGTCTGCTGCAAATACACTCTGAGTTCATGTCTGACTTTGAGGGCATTGCTGTGCAAGCATCACAAGGGAGGCAGAGCAGGCTGTGCAGCTCCAGCTGCCTGTGGGCTCCAGCAGCATGGAGCAAGTACTGTGTACTGTGCTACCTGAGCGAGCCCCGCTCCCTCAGCACCCCCAGAGTGCTGCTTCCAGGGCAGCCAAACCTTCCCAGGGCAGCCAAACCCAGGACTGCAGCCCTGGAGTGCTGAGAGCCTTCTGCACCAAGAAAGGAAGGGCGTGCCAAACTCCCAAGGGAAAATGCCAAAGAGAAAAGAATTGGGGAAAAAAAGTACTGGAGACAAGCTGGAGCCAGCAAATGGGCTCGCTCCAGCTGTCCCTGGGTCTCCCAGCATTGCACTCCTCCCAGGTGCCACCACGGCAGGCGAGGCACGCTGTGTGCTGCAGTTTTTAACATGAGGCACCCCATCCCCAGAGCAGACAGCCAGTGCCCCCGTTCTGGCCTGACCCCATGGTGCCAGCAAGTTGGCACATGGCAGGGTGCTGTGTTTGGGTTTGGTTGTTTCTCAAGGAAGAGCAGTGGTTCCCACTGTAGGAGATTTTTGGTGGTGGTAGCTCGAGGTGTTTTCTTAACATATGTTAACTCCACGTATAAAAATGTCTACACATGCACAAAACCACACACACACAGTTCACAAGCAGAGCATAAAAGTTACAACAGGTGATGAGCAGTGCTTAAAAATAACACTTTTTCCTTTTTTAGTGAAACTTCACATTTTTACATGGTCAAGACTCACGTCTGGCTGTTCATACAGCAGGACACTAAAGAGAGGGACCAGTATGGCCACTCAAAAAGGCAAAGCTCAAAAGCAAATCTCTTTTACCATCTGCACCCAGTAGCACAGATATGAGTTCGAACTAACCTTTGGCGGTTCTTGTGGTAGCGAAACGGGTTCTACGGGAGGTGGAGATGGAGACTTCTCTTCGAGCTCCTCAAGGGTCTTCTCTTCCACCTCAGCTTTCAGCTCCTCAGGTTTTGTTTCAGATTCCAATTCTGGCTCAGGTTCATGAGATGATTCTTCCAGTGCCTCCTCTATGCCATTGCTACAACAATCAAATGCATTTTATGAGCTTATCAACTGCTTTGTATTTTGTGACTTTTGGTAAGCTAAGCTATGGTAACAGCTGGTATGAAAAAGATCACTGATGCACTCAGCAGACATCATAACTGTTCTTTTTAACAGAGGAACCAGGAAGCCATTTCTGGCCCTTATGAAGCCATTCCTATGTTTCAAAAAAAGCACAAGGGTTCGCTGTTGTTTGTTTGCTTGTGGGTGCTGTTTTTTCGTTTTGCTCCCTTTTCACCTCACTTTTGAGACCAGGAGTGAAAATCACTAACAAACATAAGAATATACTCCATTTCCTCTCTCCAATAAAGCAGCAATATTTCCAAATAATGTAACATCAAGGTAACACACACCCCTCTATCAAGTGTATTTTACTTGAACCACTTGTTAAATCACACCCAGAACCCAAAGCCAAAGGAATTTTGTTTTTTTTCTTAAAAAAGCAGCTTCAAAGAGGATGCCTTACGTTACAGGATGGTTCTCATAGTATGTACTGCTTGCATTCTCTTGCACAGGTTCAGGGGATGGTTGTCTTTCCTCCTGCTCTTCTTCCACCTCTTCCTCAGACTCTGACACAAAAACAAAACCTTCCTTATACATCTCTATAAGTGTACACAAGCTGCACTCAAAATAAAAGCATATTAAACTAGCAGCAATCAAAATAAAGCTTCCTCAACAAAACAAGGTAAAATTAGCTGCAAGGAAAGATGGAAGACCCTTCCTCTCGCTCAAGAGGCCTGGTTGCTTCCAATTTTCACAGAAAGAGGCAGCTGGAGACAGCTGTGCACACGTCAGAGGAACAAGAACCAGACAAACTCCTTCTCACCTTCGTCAAGTTCTCCTTCTGAATCGCCAAACACTTCATCTTCGTATCTGAAGATATCATTATGGACATAGAACTTGTTTGGAACAGACCCCTGTGGAAGAGCAACAGGCAGAGTTCAGCAGATAGGGATTACCAGCAGCCCACAGGCAGGATGGATTGGAGAGAAGCTGTGGGTACACCCCAACATTCCACAACAGGACTGTGTCACTACAGGTGCTTTCCAGGGGCAGCTCTTCCCTAAGCACACAGCTGGGACACAGGCAGTGACAGCCTCCAACCCATGTGTGTTTTCTAAAGCCACAGCTCATCTTCTGTCCCAGCATGGCAGCTCCAGGCCAGGTTCCATCCCCCCTCCTGGAAGGTGGACACCATCTCGCCCATACTTACCTCTGGAGCAAGCACAAAGGTCTGCATGAACTTCCTCATGGGCTGCCCGTTGTTGGAGAGCTCTCCCATGACCTGCACGACCACGCCGTCGCTCAGGGTGGCGTGGGCATCCACGTGGCGGATCTTGGTGTGGCACTCGCTGAACTGCAGGGACATCACCTTCTTGTGGATCTCCTACAGACACAGACACACCTTTGGCTACAGAGCTTCTGAACGCCTCTGAGATACCTGAGCCTGAGCTCACTGGATAGGAAAAAGCACCCTCCTGGATCTCAAAAGGTAACTAGAGGAACTAAGAAGTGTTTTGCACTGACAAGAGCCTACCTGAGCTCATCTAACCTTTAACCTGAAATTTTACACTGGGATTCAAGTACTCCTCAGAATAGTCAAATAGCATACCACTTGCTATGTAATTTTTCCAGCTGTATGAAAATCCATGACCTATTTTAAGGCTTTCATTTTTTAAAGCACCTGGTAAAGGGACAGGATTTACCTTGTGTTAAAAAATAAAGAAACCCCAAAAACTCCCAAAAATACATTATTTACCAGATAAAGTCAAAGCCACTGGTAAAGAAAAAACCTGTTTTATTCCCAATGTTAATGAGAATTACATGACTTGACTTTGATACTCACAGCTTGACCATACACTGCTTCTTGTGGTTTCCCACTGGCATCCAGTCCTCCATGGACATAAGAAGAATTCCTGCCATAAAACCTGCCAATAAAGAGACATAAAGGTCATAGAAGTGGAAAAAAATAGAACCACATCCACCCAATATTTTAATCAAGAGCTGCAGAGCTCAACGTATCAGGAATTTCTGCACCACCAGCAATTCAAGGGGCTCCAGGAACACACCCTTAGTGTTCAGTATTCCAGTTTGCCCCAGGTCACGCAGCCAACTCCTAAACCAACCTCTCCCTTGTGTCCCTTATAGGGCCAGCCAGCCAGGGCACCAGCCCAGAGTGCAACAAGGCAGCTGCCTCTGCTCTGAACCCCACTCTCTTCAAAGCTCATGGTTTCCACAGGCAATTCTGTACACCTGCCTCCTGTACTTTTCTTACATTTTCCTTACATTTCAGACATCCTTTGGTACTTGCATTCCACTTCCAAATTTGGAGCCTATAATAGCCCAAGTTTTGATTTGGATTTTTACTGCCAGCTTATAAAGCATGTGACAAATGCTTACTATTTTCAGTACAAGAAAAAGGGGGCATCAGTAGCAGGCTGGCAGCACCTAGAAGGCATTTCATACCAGCAGCTCAAGGACTGGATAGGATTCAACCAAACCAGACCAAAACCTCTTGGACTCTTCTGTGCAGGGGTATTTAAGAAAAATTCCAGAGATGCTGCCACTAGTGACACTTAAGCCACCTTTCCAGTGGACAGAGAATATTGCTGAGCCTGCTCACCAGTGTCTCCCCAGCCTCAGCAAGGATTTCTGGCTCTGTCCATGCTACAGTTTTACCAGCTGAGGAACAGCTCACTCTTCCACAGAGGAAGTGCCCTGAGAGCATGCCATATATCTGTGTGATTAGTCAGTTCTACAGCCTAAGGGATTTTCAGTTAGCCAGGGCCATTTCCTCCCCTCCTCAGAAGTTAATGCACAAGCACAGTACACGCTCCTGTCCCAAAGCATCAGTCCCCCAGGGTGGCAGTGTCACCTGTGCAGGAAGTCAGGAGCCTTGTTGAGCAGAGTGTAGTACTGCCTGACAAACTCCCGCCCCACGAGCAGGGGACTTGGCTTCTCCATCACCATTTCTTTGGTACACAGTGTCAAACGCTGCAAGCAAAAACACTCACGTTAGTTTGAGGACACCCCGATGTATCACAGCCTCCCCGTGACAGGATGAACACAGCGATTTGGAATTGAAACCATTATGTGAACACGGACTTCATTCCCCAGAAACTACTGCAGCAACTCAGGACACCCTCCCCCGTCTCATTTGAGTAAATAAAAAGATTTCAGTCAACTCATGTATTACTTTGACACGCAGGGAACAGTGGATACACAGTCTCTTACAGAAGAGGTGCTTTAAAAAAACCAAACAAAAACCCTGCTAAAAACCTCTTGCACCATTTCTTTAAGCCTCTGGCAGTAAAGTGATGAACATTTAATAATGAAAGTTCTGCAGCACTGCAAAGCAAACAGGAACACACTGTCCTAAGGCAGCTGGTACCATTCCCTCCTCTGAAAGCATGCCTGCCCCAAAAGGTTATGTCACATCAGCAACATGAAAATGGGAGCACCAACATTCTGAAGTAGCTGTGTGGGCTGGGTTCACCTTCCCTGAAGGCTGAGAGGGGAAACCTGTCTGCCTCAGAGATGACCCAAGGCTTACATTCTGTTTGTCCAACATAACTGCATTTCACATTTGGCATAGAACAATTTAGGTTGGAAAGCACTTCTGGGGATGGCCTGGTTCAACTCCTGGCTGCTGCACTCCCACCCACCCATGTGTCCTGCAGGTCACCCATGTCACACAATGATCCTCAGTGCTCTGGAAGACTTTGTGATGGCTCATCAGCAGACAACACACTGCTTTTCCAGCTCATTGAAGATCACCAGCGTCTGCAATCATGACATGCCCTCCAGTTCTCACGCAGAGGCTTCATCCACCTTCCCCTCTCCAAAAACTAACATGGAGGCAAGGCAGCAGGCAAAGAAGACCAAGTCAACACCCCAAGTTTCCAACTTGGGAGATAAGCCCAGAGTTTTGTTTTCCTCCCAAAATAATGCTGACCCATCAATGTAAGTCAAGGGCCAATACAAGGGCCTGTTTGCAATTACAGCCCAGCAGGACATAAAGCACTTGAAGTGAAATAATAAAGGTAAGACACACACACAGGAACGGTGCCACAAACGTGTCAGATCCTGCATCATCATCATCATAATTGAACTCTGAAAGAAAAAGCCCAAGTACTTAGCAAAAATAGTTTACACTTACTGGACAGTCAAAATAATCTCAAACCAGCAATCCAAGCCACAAGACCTTGTTCCTTAATACAGTAAGAGCTTGTTCCTTAATACAGTAAGTCAGGAATCACACCTGAAGCAACAGTTTCACAAACTTGTACGCAAGACCTGAAGCACAACTCTTGAACTTGGGGGTAAGAAATCAGCAAACTTACTTTAGGCTTATCCAAAATTTTCAGTATGTCCTTCCCAGACTCTGGAACACAGTAACAGTTGAGCCTGTGGGAAGCCCCAAGGGAAGTAATTGTGCTAATGAGACCCAAAAACAAATGCCAAGAACACTAAGGGACATCAAAGGTTTGAGCCCTGTGCACCTTCAAATGGGGAACAAAGGAACGAAAACAATCTGAGCGATTTGAGGATCTTCCCAGCATGACTCACACTACAGCAATGGCACACACATGGGAATTTTACTGAGGAACCAGCCTTAAAAGAACAAGGACATCTCAGTTTCTCCTGGTGAGACTGTTCTTTTTTTTTTCTCCCCTGCCGCCTAAATAGATGATGAGAACAGAACTGGTGACAGGATCTTCAGCACAAGCCCTTGTGAGAATACCCAAGGATGAGGGGTTTTAAGAACCTATTAAAAAGCAGGTGATAGCCACCACACATTCTTATCAATACAGCAATAAGCAAAGTATTTGTTAACAAAAGGCTGGCACACCCCAAGGAACACTGAAAATACACCTGAGTACAAAACACAACAATCTGTGACAAGTCATTACACTACATGAGATCTGTATCACACTACATCTTCCTTCACTGGAGGCTGCCCTGTTTCAGGAAGGGCTGCCAAAACCTTTCAGAACACCTGGAGAAGGCAGGTATGCAGTGATCACACACAGCCAGTTCTCTTCTAATGACTTCAAAGAGAAGTTTAAATGCTCACACCTTGCACCTCTCTGCATGTTTCAAGGGACAGCATTATTGACTGACACCACACACTCACAGCATGTCTCAGTACAGTTCACCTGTCTCATATGATTTCACTCTCTTCAGAGCTCTCGGGAGGGGTAGCAGAGGCTGAATGAAGTGCTCAGGTCCCCCTGGTCATTAAAAGGCAGTAAAATGAGGCTGCAGGTACTCCTTGCTAGCAATGTGGGTGCCATGAAACCAGGTTTCCAAAAGGTTAGAATCTCCACGTGTCCCAGTTAGTGCAGCACACCCCTAAAGTGCAAGACCTGAGTCTTAGCAGGCCCAAGGGGTTTGGAGGTAAAGGCACCAGTGAAATTTAAGCCAGACCTCAGGGCATCACCATCAACAATTTAAACAGGCCAAACACAGAAAAAACCCTATCTTCATGATTTCCCAGGCACCAAGGGAAGCCACATCGACACATATACTCACTCTATAAAAAGTGTATCTCCAGTTTTCTTCAGTACCTACTGAAGAGAAAATGACTAACAGCTACAAAAGAAGAACCTGAGGGCTCTTCTCACTTGAATGAAATGAGCCACATTCTTAGATCAGCCTGAGCAGCCATAGGGGAAGTGTCTTAGAATTTAAGGCTCAAGGCACTCATGCACACACTGGCCAGAAACAAAATGCTGAACCTGACATGGCAAACACCAGAAATTGAACACATTTATCTGCTGGTTTCTTTATAGTGCACCTGTACTGTTAAAAACCCCACCATGCACACGACTGAATAAGGGAAACATGCAATCTTTCTTCCCCAAACTCAGGGGTGAGGGGCCCAAGGGACCCAACTCCACAAGTAAAGGAGCATACACCCATGCCAGTGCAACACTTTTTGCAGCTTCAATAGGTGAGACACAAGTTCATAACTTCAGCCTACAGGTGGCACTTCTTTCAAGAGAACAAAAACAATGGGAGAGCTGGCACAGAAAGGAATTATTTGTTACTTGCAGACAAAGATAAGCAAATGAACAAAAGCAGAAAGGATATTTCCCTCCAAAGCACAGCTGCAGGGTAGTGCTGAGATTTATTTAACATCTTTGGAAGGCCATGACAAATAAAGGAGGAAGCCAGGCCTTGCAAGGAGGTGAAAGTGCTGTGGGCTGCAGGGATGAGGCAGGGCTCATGTCAGGATCACCGTGCTGAGGCATGAGAGAACCAACTGCTGCAATAATTTCTCCAGTGCACACTGAAGTAGGAGCATGCAAATCCATTCAGCCTGCAATCACTTTTACACACACAACTTTATTAGGCTGTGTTTGTCCCTTCACCTAAATGAATAAAATACCACCCAAAAGCCAACCCCAAAATCATCACCCATCGGTCTGCCCAGGAGGGCAGCAGCAATCTGTTTGTGAAGCAGTGCTGCAGACAGCCTGGGGCTGGGCAGTGCAAGCGTTCCCTGGCATGCACTGTGCTCCATAAGCAGCTCTCACACTGGGGAAGCCTTTTTTCCCCATAATACACGTGAGCATTCTCATTATTATCTCCCCTGCCCTGGAGAAATAAGAAATGTGACTACTCACCTGTGGCAGGGCACTGTTACCTGAGGCAATGACTAAGCTACTCAATGGTGCCTATGTGCTCAAATTTAGGTATCCAGAGAATAAACTTGGGCACAAAGACTTGGGCTGTGCCCAAAGAGGGAGTTCAAAGCCACTTCATCCTGTTTTGAGACACACCAACAACGGTGATGCTGCCTGGATGTCACCAACTGTACTTGGAAAAAAACCCAAAAAATGATTGAACTGAGTTCTGACAGCAGCTCTAGAAAATGCCACCTGAAGTTGAAGGTAACTTTCATCAAGACAACTTTTGAGCTTTGCAAAGGACACATGGGCTCCACTACTTGTTTTAATAAAAAACTATAAGCAAGTAGCGTTTTGTTTTATTGACAAGCAAATTTTACCCTCCAAACAGTTCATGTACAAAGCAATTTGTCCATAACTAAAGGCACACAGACATCAAGCCACCCTTCTACATAAATCTGTAACAGTGTGGCTTATTCTTACATTTCAAAGTCTGCAATTCCTGTCCAAATTGCTGATCAGATTTGAATTTACCTCTTCAACTGAAAATAAAATTGGGTAAAATGCTCTTGCAACTCAGAAAGATGCTCCCCACAGCATGAACACACTAGGCAAAGCCACAAGAGACACCATGCCACTTCCCCCACCACAGGAGACCAGGGAGAAGAGAAGGGAAGAGCCCCTTTGGCCACCTTGGACAGGCTTCTCCTGACTCCAGGTGATCACTATTACACTGCATTTCCCACTGCAGATAAGCCAGTAACACCTTACAGAGTGTGTCTGCCCCCACATGCATGACTGAGATCCCACCATGCCACACGTTGAGTGAGGCTAACAATCCAACTGGCACCTGAGGACAGCCCTGCAGAGCCTGGTGGGTACTTCATGGAAAAGCAACTTTAGTACGGACTGCCAGGAAAGGAATCCAGAAAGAACAACTCAAAGTCCCCAACAACCCCTTTCAGTACCAAAACCACCGTCCCACTGCCACGGCCTGCAAGGTAAGCTCTCGGCTCATCTTCCATCTGCAATAAGGCCCAGCAAAGCTGTGTAATCTCCCAGAATCCCTTTAGTTGGTTGGGTTTTGGTTTGTGGCTGGGTTTTTTGGGAGGAGTTCAAGAGCACTCTGTATTTTAGGCCCATGACCACAGGGGCCCAGGTTCTGGGCGGTTAAGCCATGTCATCCAGAAGGGCCAATCCCCACCTGAACTGCAAGAACAGTGACTTGATGTGGGGAACACTCTATGTCCACTCCATCTCTGTGTCATCACCCAACACCAGGCTCAGTGCCTTTCCTCCAGTGTCTCATTAGGCACATCTAGGAGTTGGACTTATTCATCTTTTCACATATTACATGAGTTGCAATGCAGTTCTCCATTTGACAAATACTCTCAAAAGCAATGATACCCAGTACCACAACTGCTACAGTAGAAGGAAGACTCAAATCCTATGCTGTGCATTTAAGGTACTGTGCTTCCTCAGCGTGTTTACAGTGCTATGAAACAATCCTGAGTGTGAGGGAAGATGCCCAATTTGAAACCTCAGCTCCATGAGGAAAAATGTGTTATCTACAGGGACATTGGCAGCCAAGCAGATGGATGGCCAGCTCATTCAGCCTTCTCTTCAGTCTGAGCTAGTTTTCACAGCAAACATGTCACCACAGACACAGAATGCCTCTCTAATGATAAACCAGCTCCAGGAGCTAAAGCAACATGAGTCTGTCAGCAAGCACAACTGCTCAGCTCAGGGTCCAAGCTGACAAATCCTATACCCACTTGCAGTGCTCCAGTAACACAGACATGCTACCTCCAGAAACCCTGGGTGTGGAGAGACACAACCTACCCTATCTCCCAGCAGCTCAGAAGTACCTCGGGTATCTTTACACTCCTTTCTGTACCAGAACAGCACATTTGCACACTGACTTGAGGTACCTAGAACATACAGAGGGCTTGGGAACTGCTCAAGCAGCATGGGAGGCCACAATAACAAAATCTGCACGAATGACTAAGACTTTCTGGTTGAAATCAAACAACAATCCCGTATGCTGTTGTTCTCCCCTGTGGCAGTTCTTTCATGCAGTGGTACTGGGCACCAAGCTCCAGTCCCGGGGTCACCCAGCTGCCCAAGGGATTTAAAACCGTTTTTGTGGAGATGGTCCTGGGCACCCCCACTGGAAGTTCAGTGACCCCCGAGGCGAGGGGGGGCAAAAGCCTGAGAACGCCCCAAGCTCGACTCAGGCGAAAAAGATCTACTTAAGTCGTCCAGCTCTGCAGAATAAAAGGTGCTGGCAACAACCCCTGCCCTCTCCCTGCGTGTGCAAACAGAGCAGCGCGGGTCGGGGCTGGGGCGGGGGGAGCCCTGCGGGGCTGGCGGAACCCGGGGAGCCGGCGGTGCGGGGACAGTGCCCCCTCGCAGGGCAGCGGAGGGGCCGGGGCGCCCGGGCCGGGCCCCGCACACGGCGCTGGGGCACCGATGGGCGGGCAGGGCCGAGGGGCT
>WBMV01002031.1:0-96743 GCA_013396655.1 Campylorhamphus procurvoides | reverse complement strand
GGGGGAGGCAGGGAGGGCGCGCGGCCGCGGCTCCCGTGCGTGCCCTGCGTCACCGCGTGCGTGCGCGCGCCTGCGCGGCAACAGCGCGCGGAAGGGGTGGGGCCAGGAGCGGGCGGGGCCTTCACTCCCCACACCGGGCGCGCTCCGCCAATCCCCGCCCGCCGCGCACAGTGACGTCATCGGAGCGCGCCTGACTCCGGCAGCGGGAATGGCGCCCTGGGATCCAGGGGTGGGAGCCCGGGATGGGAGCCCGGGATGGGAGTGATCCCAGCCCGGGATCCAGGGGTGGGAGTCCGGGGTGGGATCCTGCCCTGTGATCCCACCCTGTGATCCTGGTGTGGGATCCCACCCTGTGATCCTGGTGTGGGATCCCACCCTGTGATCCTGGTGTGGGATCCCACCCTGTGATCCTGGTGTGGGATCCCACCCTGTGATCCCGGGGTGGGATCCTGCCTTGTGCTCTCTGTGTGGGATTCTGCCTTCTGATCCCAGCCCTGTGATCCCGGGGTGGGATCCCGCCCTCTGATCCCAGCCCTGTGATCCCAGTGTGGGATCCTGCCCTGTGATCCCACCCTGTGATCCCGGGGTGGGATCCTGCCCTGTGACCCCAGCCCTGTGATCCCTGTGTGGGATCCTGCGCTGTGATCCCAGCCCTGTGATCCCTGTGTGGGATCCTGGTTTGTGACCCCAGCCCTGTGATCCTGGTGTGGGATCCTGCCCTGTGATCCTGGTGTGGGATCCCACCCTGTGATCCTGGTGTGGGAACCTGCCCTGTGACCCCAGCCCTGTGATCCCAATGTCCATCTCCATAGGGACGCCTGGGTTCCCCAGTTCCTGCTCCAGGCTGGGTTACTTGTGCCATTTGGCCCCGAACAGCCCTCCCCTCGCTGGCACTGCCCCTCCACAGCCGCTGAATCCACTGGATCCCCTGCCTGGACATGTTCTAGCCACCCTCAGGGCCAGCAGTGTGGGCAGCATTGAGATGCAGCACTGGGATGCAGCACTGGGATGCAGTGCTGGATATGCTGCAGGGCCCCGGTCCGGTCCATAGAACAAGTGCAAGTTCAGAGCTTCCCCCTGGAACAGCAGTTTTCTCCAGTTGTGCTCAGATACAAAGTCATCCAAGGGTGCAGGCTGAGCACCAAATCATCCCTTCCCAAGGTACCAAAGCTGCCCCCTGCAGTGTGTGGGCAGCTGGAGGGTGCAAACAACTCTTCAACAAGCAGCTCACCTCCTCTCCCCTGGGCTGTATGTGCAGGGATGGAAATATTTGGAAACAAATAAATTTTCCTTGGTGGAAGAACCTTGTTTTGGCTGTTTCTTGGTCAGGAGCAGAACACCTTATGGCTGGCTCATGTGTTTCAGGTGAGTTCTGGTGTGTGCACTGGCCTGGAAAGTTCAGCACCTTCAGCCACCCCTGTTGGGAAAGGGGATCCTCTTTTAACTCTATGGTATCTGAAGCCCTTTGATTTAGAAGGAGAACTTCAGTTTTCTTTGCGGGAAAAGCCAACACATTTCGCTGCCACTGAACCCTGAAGTATAAGAGCATCCTGAGAACTTCCAGACTGTTGTGAGTGAGCTGGCCCAGCTCAGTTTGGGGCACCAGTGCCCAGCCCAGGGGCTGTCCTGCTGTGGCTCACACAGCTGCTGCCACGGCCCTGGTTGTGTCAAGCACGTGGCTCTTGAGTGCCCACACCTGGCTGAAGGTTTCCTTGTTGCCCAGCCATATAAAAACCCTCCGGGGCCTTCCTTGTGCTGGGCAGTGAAAAAGCAGAGCTATAGTTAGTTGTGAGGTTTGGTAGGTCTTGAAGAACTGTGGGTGTTCAGGGCTTCAGCTCCTGGTGTTTCAAGAATTGCACTCAGAGATTAATGTAAGTGCTTGACTTAAAGCTTGTTTTGTAAAGTCTGTTATGGTATTTTGTCTTTTTAGATTCAGTACATCAGTTTTTGGTGCTTGTCATCAGAGGGGGGAGGAAGATATTACTTTTAGAACACAGAAAGAGTAAATGTTCACTTTTGCTTGCAAGTTTCTGATTAAAATATTGTTTTTGTTCTTTAGTTGAGGAAAGCCAAGTCCCTGAAACTCTTAATATAAGTTGTGATATGAGAGGAGTTTTCTCCCTGAAAGGAAATTAAGCAGTTTCAGGAACTGGTCATCCTAGCTGGAGCTTTCTGTGCTCATTTGTTATAGTTGGAATTAAAACTGCTTTAATTAGATATGTGGAATAAGCCAAACCCTAACTCCTACTAATAAACATCAGGAGGGCAGTATCAGGCTGTGGTCTGGTGTCTGGATGCAGTGTCTGAAGGGTTCAGAGTGCTGGTTCTTGACTGTTGCTCCTCAGCAGGAATCTGGGAAGTGCTGCCTTAGGGTCCAACGTGTGGAAGTTCAGCACCCAAAAGAAACTTAACTTCTTCATGCTCTTCCCTTGGACTGAGCCATCACTGTTATCGGGGTAAGCTCCAGGCTCTCTCCAAGGTGATTGAGTTCTAAAGATGTGTTTTTGTACCTGGGTAAGCTCCTGGTTCTCTCCAAGGTGACTGAGTTCTAAAGATGTGTTTTTGTACCTGGGTAAGCTCCTGGTTCTCTCCAAGGTGACTGAGTTCTAAAGATGTGTTTTTGTACTTGCAGTTAAAACGGAAAAGGTGCCAGCTACACTGAGGTAGCTTCCCGAATTCCAGGTGTTGGTGTTGTTCCGGCTGCACCGGGAAGCCTGTTGGGAGCTGGCTCCCAGGGCTGTGCGGGCTTTGTTTCCCACCCAGGTTCGTGTCCCCACACCTGCATGCCTGCCTTGCCGTGCGAGCCAACACGCCACAAACCCGCCCTGTTCGTCCCCAGCGGGGAGCGGTGCCCGTGTCCCTGTGTGTGTGTGTGTGTCCCGAGGGCGGGGTGATCCCGGTATTCCCGGCCCCGCCCCGCCGCGTCGGCGCCACGTTGCAGCGCAGGCGCGCCGGCGCTTCCGCGGTGGGGCGGGAGGGGGACAGCGACGGGGGACAGGGACACAGCCCGGCCCCGCCGCCCACCGCCGGCATGAACTTCCTCAGGGGCGTCATGGGCGGCCCCAGCGCCGGCCCGCAGCCCTCGGGGGCCGACACGGTGAGCGGGGCCCGCCGCGATGGGGTGGGGTGGGATGGGCAGGCCGGGATGGGCCGGGACGGGGTGGTGGCGATTTGGGAAGGGGCAGCTCTGCTGGGGTGGTGGCAATTTGGGAAGGGGCGGTTGTGCCGGGGTGGTGATTTGGGAAGAGGTGGCGATGGTTTGGGAAGGGGCAGCTCTTCCTGCTAGGGTGGTGATTTGAGAAGGGGTGCCGATGATTTGGGAAGGGGCAGCTCTCCCTGCCGGGATGGTGGAGATTTGGGAAGGGGTGTGGGGAGCCCCTGTCGGGATCCTGTCCCCCCTTACCTCTCCCGGATGCCGTGTGCCTTCCCAGATCCAGAAGCTGTGTGACCGGGTGGCCTCGTCCACGTTGCTGGATGACCGGCGGGATGCTGTTCGTGCTCTCAAGTCTCTGTCGAAGGTAAGTGCCCGGCTGCCCGTGGGTTTTAAGGACCTGTCATGCATTATTAAGAACACCCTGTTAGGTGCTCGGGCTCAGAGCACTGACAATTCCCCTTCTCCCCGTGCAGAAGTACCGGTTGGAGGTCGGCATACAGGCCATGGAGCACCTCATCCACGTTCTGCAGACAGACCGGTGAGTGTCCCAGCCACCCTGCCCTGCCCAAACAACACGTACAGGCTCTCTGTGCAGGCAAGGTTTGTGGGGGAGCTTGGGGTTCTCATAACTCCTCTGTCATGGTGGCTTTTGTGATGGTGAACTTTATCAGGGCATATTCAGAAGGACAGCATTCCAGGGATGTGGATGAGGGATAGAAACACCAGCTACAGAGTGAAGGTAGTACCACAGTGTGTCCTGATGCTTCTCAGTGGTTCCTTTCCACTGCTGTGGGTAGGTGAGTCCAGAATGACTATGTTAATTAAGTACAGGGTTTGGAATAACCCAGATCAGGCTGTCATTGTGCAAAAAGTGAAGTAGATGCAGTAAGAGGAGTTGAATGTAGTCAGCAGGTGTGTGTTAAAAATGAAATGGTAGCACAATTCTGCAGGTGTATTTGGACAGGCTTTCAGTCTGGGTTTGAGCAATTAAGGTGACAAATTGATATGAAGCAGCCTTGAAGGTTTATGTGGGATACCTGGATGTGTGTACAGTGGAAGGAGGAGTGTGTCTGGATGTGAGGACAGAGAACAGTTAGGGAAGCAGCAGCTGTGTGTCTGGAAGGAGGCCTCATGCTCCATTTGTGGATATAGGACATGAAACCCTGCAGTGCTCAGCCCAAGGCTGCTGGTTGAGGCCTTCCTTGCCCAGCCAGTTATGCCAGCTGGGAAGAAGGTGTGGGGCTGCTGTCTAGGTGAGTCCGTGTTATTCCTATTCCCCTGCCTGAGTAGTTAAAATGGAATGTGTGACCTGGTGCAAAGGCAGGGGTAGAGGAGTAGCTGTCACTGAGGTGCTGGGGAAGCCCTGCAAAACAACCACGTGAAGGGCCCTGCTTTCATGCAGTTTGTTGCTCTTGAGGGCAGGTTTGAACTGGGAGAGGGGAGGTGGGGCCCCACTCATCTCCTAATTGAGATGCCAGCCTGAACCTCTCAGGGCAGGGCCTTGAGGCTTTTCTGTGCCTTTTGGGCTCTAGTTGATCCTTTGGAATTTGTGTATGCTGGGCCTCTGCAAGTGTCTTTGTGCCTCAGGCTGCAGCCCAAAGAGCTGGTAAATCTGTGTTGATGTGTTGGGTTTGCAGCTGAAGAAATGCTGTCTGTCACAAGGAGTTGGTAGATGGGTTGCTGTTGCCAGCATGTCAGCTGGCCCAGTGCTGTGTGCCAGGGCTTCTTTGGGAGAGAGGTGCAGTCCCTGAAGGTGCTGGGGTGCTCTGTTTGCTGTCACTGACTGTACAGGTGAAGCTTTGGGGTTTCTGTCAACACAAACCCAGGCCAGCTCATCTGAAGAACTGGTTGGTCAGTGAGTCCAGGCTCAGCTGTCCCCTGTGCCTGTTGTGACAGGTGTGGTGAACTGAGGCAGGTTGGCTGACAGAGGGCAGTGCTGTGGCTGCTCTTTCAGTGTGTGACCTTTGGACCTCTCCCGTGTCCACCTGAGGCACGCTGAAGCTTTCTGCAGCAGTAGAAAAGGTGCTTTTCCACCTGTTGTTCCCTTTCTTGGCAGGGCAGCAGCTTAGGATGAGAAAAGAGAAGTCTGTGACTGACTCAAGTTGTCATCTCACATGTCACTATTCATCTGAGTCACTCCTGTGCTGGCTCTGCACATTGACTGTGTTGCTGTGAAGTTTGAGATTGCAGGAGATTTAATTTGCTTAGATAAGTGAAGGTGCTTCTTGTGTCCTGTTCTCATTTCTGTTCTTGGATCTTGGGCTGCTGCTTCAGATTAATTACAACCTTTATCCTGGAACAGCAATATACCATTTCCTAAATGGAAAACAGCACTCTACTTGTTAAACAGTTTTAGACTGCCTGAAGCTCTGTCTTGTGCTTGAGTGCTTAAAACTTGTTCTTTAGCAAACTGACTTCTTGGACTAGTTTTCCAGCGCTGGGTATCAGCCATCCTGGAGCCTGAGTCAGCTTTTACATGTTCCAAGCCCTTGCACACACTAGAGTTCTTATGCCATATGTTTATTTGGTAATATGAAGTAGGATGTGGTAGAGGGTTTCTCCTGACTTGCTGTCTAGATGTTGCTGCATCCCACCAGGGATTATTTTGAAATAAATTTGGCTTTGACTGTAGAACAGGCCAGCACCACTTAACTGTTGGTGTGGGAGAAGGCACCGGAGTGAGGAGCCAATTTGATCTTTGACTACTTTGTTTCTATGTAGATTAGAAGGCTTTTGAATTTCAGTGTGACACTGGAAAGAGTTTGGAGCCTCATCTGTGGCCCTAAGAGAATTACTTTTCCTGAGGCACAAGGAAAACATATAACTATATATTTGTGAGTTATATATGTGTAGGACAGCCCATGTGTGGGTGCCTTCTCTTGCTTGTGGTTTGTGGGCTCAGAGCATGGCCCTGGCCCCTCCTTGGAGTGCCCTGTCAAATGACAGTGGGCAGAGGCAGGAAGGGTGCTGGGGGTGGTGTGTGCCAGGCAACAATCCAGCACAAGGGTTGCATCTCTCCTGGATGAGAATAAAGTGTCATTTTGTGACTGGTGCTTAGTAGAGAGCAGAAGCAGGACAGGTTCAGTGTGAACAGAACAATAATCCATGATGTGGTGTGTGCTGAACAGCAGATGGTAGCAAGGCAGTGAACAGCAGAGGTGGGATGCTGCTGTCCTCATTTTGTGATGTGTTCTCTTTCAGCAAGGGAAAAAAGGCCTGCTTTTAACCATGTGTATGTGATATTTGCTTATTCCTTTGTAGCTGCTGTGATTCCCTTAGCAGGGAAAGGAAAAGCAAGGCCACAGCTTGGTGGGTGGTTTTAGGTTTCCAGGAAACTGTTTTTTGAGCTGTTTCACTTCTGTGTAAAGGAACGCACAGACTTCATAGTAGTGTATAGAAGATCTAAAATGACAACAAAGGGACTACATAAGCAGGCTGGAGATGTGATCATACCTGCTGGATGAGACCATTTCCATGGGCTAAAAGGTGAGGTGGCAGTTCAGGCCTCTGCTCTGAACTGGCCTAGCAGGCTCTTGAGATGCAGATGTGGCTTTGGTGGGGAGGCCTTGCTTGTGGAGCCTTGGAGATCACTGGAAGCTGCCATGAGGTCTTCTGACAGTGTGCTTGGCCAAGACATGCTAGTGCTGTGAGGTGCCTTTCTGTGCTTGGAGGTACCTTCCTCTGTGATCTTAGGGTTTATTTTCCTTTGGTTTTGGACCAGCTGTACTTTGCTTTCTGGTTTAAGAGCAACACAGCAAGCAGCAGAGAAATAGCTGCACTCTTCTCCCAGACTCCTGGCTGTGCACTGGGTGTAGTGCAGGGTTTGCAGGTGGTTTTGTGATGGTAATGCAGAACAACCAGGCCTGTCCTGAAGCAGGGCTGGGTGTGAGCAGCTCAACTGATGCTTTGTGCATTCCTCTGGAGCTCCAGGGGTTGGGGCTGGTGGTGTAGTGGGGAGGGTCTGTCCTGGGATGGGGCTGAAGGTTCCTTGGGTGGTTTGAGGCCTTCCCAGAGCTTTCTCCTGGCACACTTGAGGAACAGGTTGGAGGGAGTGACTCAGGAAATGAGACACACCTCCAGTGAAGCTTCCTGTGGTCATCTTGTGTCAGCAGACTTGCTGAGGCTCACCTGAGGGGAGAGCACTGAGAAAAGGGGTTTGACTCCACTCAGGGCCTGGGCAGCTCATGGTTATGTGGTATTGCAGTAAATCTGTGCCTCCCAAAGGGAACTGCCTGGGCAGAAAAACGATGTTGTAAGAGTAGCTGGAAATAAGGCATTAAAGAAAAGTGGTTCTTTCATTTGCAGTTCAGATTCTGAAATAATTGGCTATGCCTTGGACACTCTCTACAATGTGATATCAAATGACCTGGAAGAGGAGGAACAAGGTAAGCACTTGGTAGTAATAGCTGTATGAACTGTGAGGCTCCTTTCCTTGGGGCTTGGGTCAAATTACCAACTGTAATAGTATGATTTACTATTGCTGAGACTTGCTTTGTTACTGTGTAGCTGTTAGGACAATGCTAAAAATCTTGTTGGATGCAGCTTGCATTAAAATAACACTCATCTCTTGCTTTTTAGTGTTAAAAGCTATGTTCTGTGACCAGCAGTCAGGGTGGAATGGGATAATTGTTCTAGTTTTGCAAGTTAATAATCAAGTAATGATTTGCTGTTGGGAGAGGATAATTCTGGCTGAGACTGTCAGATGGGACACCGCCATCTGATGATTTAACAAGGATGTTGAGATGTCAGATCTCAGGTACCTGTGATAAGGTGCTAACCCAAGTATGAGGGTGCTTTTTAGCCCTGCTGTGGCACTTTGCAGAGGGATTCTGCCAGTCCTTCCTAGGGAGTCCAAGCAGACACTGTACGGCTGGGCTGTGAAAATCTGTGCCACTTTCTTGCTAGGCCATCAGTGCTGGTCTCAGAGGCCTGTGAATATTATCCTGAACCACTATCAGGGTGCTGCTTGGCTTACTTGCCTTTCTTTTCCCTGTTCATGCAGTTCCCTGATCTTAATGAAGGATGTTTTAACCAAGGTCAGGGTCTTACAGTGCTGGTGAATCCATGTTGGTGGCAGTGGCCTTGATTTTGGACTGGACAAGAGTGTCATTGGCACTGTATTGACTCTTACACAGAGGCAAGAGTTGCCAAGCTGGGGCTGTGTGAGAGATCACCAGTGTTGTAAGAGGAGGGGGTGATTTGGTTCAGCCCCTTCCATAAGAACTGCCCAAAGGAGTCAGAGTAGGAAGCTGGGATGGCTGCTTGGAAAACCTGAGCTTGTGCTGTCATGGGTTGTGCTGTGTGGAAAGCTGTTCAACTTGTAAACCTGTCTCTTCTTTCTTTTTATTTTATCTGCACTGACAGATGACTCTGAAGGTAAAAGAACCTCTACTTGTATGATTATTAGCCCTAGCTGCTTCTCACACCAGTAACACTTGCTGCCATTTAAAATGGACACTGTAAAAACCTGATCTGGAGCTCAGGGGAAGCACCTGGCCTTCTCTGTCTATTCCTTGGGGCTCAAGTGTGCTTCCAATTGGATTTCTCCTGTGACTTGGCATGTTGAGTGCCAGCAGATCTGCAGAGACTGCACGCTCAGTCCTTGATCAGGATGTCACAGCAGTGTGCAGCCCCAGAGCTGGTGGGATGTTAATGGGCTGATGTCTGTGAACAGAGTGTGTTGGCAAGAAGCCCTGAGGCTGCACACAAATGCATGAGCTGCACACCAGCATCCTTCACAGTGTCTTTTTTAAGCAATGCATGTTAAAGTAGTGTTCACTTCTACTCCAAGTCACCACTAATTCTTTTCATGTTCTCTTTTTTTAAACTGATCTTAGCAAAAGGCACTTCACCTGTTTATTTTGGGATTAAATTCTAGTTTGCTGTGCTGCTTGTTAGTGAATTGCTATGAGCTGATCTTACTAGATAGAAGTTTTTCTTTTGTTTGAGAGAACCCTGTGAATGTGTGGATTCAAAAAGCAATTATGGGTAGAAGGCTGGTTGCAAGACCTGTGGTGTATCCATGCAAGTGGAAGATGCAGTTTCCCTTTGCCTGTTTTTGTCCAGCTCCCTCTCTTCTTTAAATGTAGTAGAATAAATACCTAGAGGAAAGGGCAAGAGTTGAGCGAGTTAAAAGGTGATTTGGCCCTTTTCCTGGAAGAATGCTGAACTAGAGTAAATCAGAGCTGCAGGAGGCTGTGTGTGCTGCTCAGGTTCTGCCTTAGCACCTGGAGCTTGTGCAAGGACAACAGCTGGGACTGAGTGTTCAAACACTTGGTATTTACAGCTGGGCTTGGGAAAAAGGACAAGATGGTCAGTCACAGCTCATGGAAAAGTCCAAGTGAAATGTTTTGAGCCGATTTTCAAAGTAAAATGTTTAAGGTTTTGGGCTCTTTCCCCTTGGCTTGCAGCAAACTCCAGTGTGTGCAGTCCAGGTATGGTTGATTCCCAACTGAGTTGCCTCTTATCCTACAGTAGCAAGTGTAGAAGCTCAACTTGTGTGGAGTCTTTATTTTCATTGCTGTAAGCCAGCAGTGACCCACCCTTGCTGAGACCCTCAGCTTCAGAGAGCTCGAGGGGACATGCAGCTGTGTGACATGGGCAGGGCTCAGCTGCTCTGTCTGGAAGGCCAAACAAGAGACTTGTGCTGCACTGGAAATGCTGAACAAGCTGATGTTACTGCTACCTTGCAGGCAGTCACCAGGGCCAGCAGTTTGAGTTAGGTTCACTGGACTGAAATAGTGTTCTTGACACCAGATTTCTCTGCCAGTCCTTTGATTTGTGTTTTGCCATACCCCAGCAAGGTGCAGAGCCTGGACATGGGGTGTGGGCTTTGACCCTCTTTATAGCTGCTCAGCTCTTAATAGTTTGTGAGTGTGTCCTTGATAAGGCTCTAAATCCTGCACTTCAAGTGGGAGGAAAGATCTTAAGACTTCTGGATTTAGTCAGAAATTCATTGGCTTGACTGTTTATTTTCTGTTCATTTCTACGATTAAAAAAGCCCTTTCCTCTGGAATTCGGATTCTCTTCCTGAGTCTTTGAGCTGACATTCCCTAACTATGCCAAGCAGTAGAGCCTCCATGCTATTGCTTTGTGGGGCAGTTATGTAAATTGCCACTCAGCCTAGAAAAGCAGCAGTGGTGCAGAGGTGCTGCCTGCATGTTCCTGTCACCTTGTGGGACACTTCTGCATTTGTTTTGGGTTCATGCAGCAGTGGTGTCAAGTGTGCTTTGCTTTTACACACCAGGGAATGGTCCTTGTGGGGAGCTGCTCTCCTGGATCAGTTTTGCTGCATGGGGATGTACAGCTCTGAGACCCAGAAGTTATATTGGGAATAATGCAGGGGTTTTGTTTTGTGAGAAGTTTGGCTTGGTGTTTGTCCTGAAAATAATTCCATTAACATTATAGCAGTGACTCAAAATCTGTTGGTCACCCCCAGCCTTACTTTAGTAAGAATCAAAATCACAGCTGCTGAAGTTGTTCCAATTGTGCTGTAATGTGTTGCTTTTTACTATTCCAGAAGAGAACTCAGCAAAACAAGTTGATGATTTGGGCAGTCAGTTCACAGAGATTTTCATTAAGCAGCAAGAAAATGTCACCCTGCTGTTGACTCTTGTAGAGGTGAGTAACAGTGTCACAGCTGGCATGGAGAGAGCCCTGGTTTGCCCTTCCAGTGGGGTGTGTGCCAGATGTGGGGAGTGCTGGCATCTGCCAAGGGTAGGCTTGGGGGTGAGTCAGGACTGACCTGGAGCAACACCATCAGGGCAGCATGGGATAGAATCACAGAGCCTTTTAGGCTGGAAAAACCTCCAAGATCAGTGTCTCCTGCTCCCCCAGCACCACCACATTTGCCACTACACCATGTCCCATGGTGCCACATCCACGTGTTTGTGAACACTTCCAGGGATGGGGACTCCACCACTACCCTGGGCAGCCTGTTCAGTGCCTCCCCACCTTCTCAGTGGTGGAATTTCCCCTAATGGCTAATGAGCTAAACCTCCTGTGGTGCACCTTGAGGCCACTTCCTCTCTTCCTGTTACCTGGGGAAGGGTTTTAGATACTTAGAAACAATAAAAACTGTTGTTCCCCAAACAGCAGTAGTTGTGACTAGTGCAAGGATAATTTTTCAGGTGACCATTAAATGATCGTGAGACAGTAATGTCTGAGTTGCATTTCAAGTAGCAAGGGTGGCTGCTTTCCTGAGTTTAGCTCATTTTCTAGTGGTTTTGGCCTCAAGGACTGCCCCTTCACTCACAGCAGTTAAAAACTGTGTGCCCAAAGTACAAGTGTGATTGTGCTTGAAGAGAGCAACACAAATACTACTTTTGCTAGTCCAGCTTCAGTATGATACTGGACTTCTCCTGTATGGACCCATGTTAGGCCCTCAGCAGTGTCCAGCATCTCTCAGTGAAACCCTGAGGGATGGATTCCCTAATGCACTGCTCTCCCTCCCTGCAGGAATTTGATTTCCACGTCCGCTGGCCTGGAGTGAAGCTGCTGACATCTCTCCTGAAGCAGCAGGGGCCTCAAGTGCAGCAGATCATTCTGGTCAGCCCCATGGGTGAGTGGTTGAGCTCACTGCTGACAAATGTGGGGCTGGAGGCTCAGCAGACATGGCAGAGGGCTAGAGGAGTCTGGAGCAAGGGCTCTTCATTAAGAAGCTGCACCTTTTAATGCCCCTTTTTAAAAGAAATGTGTATCTTGCAGGTGTTTCCAGACTCATGGATTTACTAGCAGACTCCAGGGAGGTTATACGCAATGATGTAAGTACACAAGGAACTTAGCCCTTGATTCTCTTGGCCACTTGCATCCTCGGTGTGGTGCAGTGAGGCATGAGGGGACCTCTGCCTGCTGTCCCTGGTGGGGTTTGTGAGATGTGCTGAGTGGCAGGGTGTGAAGTCCAGCCCTGTGATCCTGCCTGAGGATTGTGCTGTTCATTCAGCATCCTTCTAAAAGCTGTGGCTTGAGAAAAGCAATGCAGTTCTACAAAAACTAAGTTTAATTTCTCCTCTCCCCCTCCTGTCAAGGGAGTCTTGTTGTTACAGCAATTGACCAAAAGTAATGCAGCCATACAGAAAATAGTTGCCTTTGAAAATGCCTTTGAGAGACTTCTGGATATCATCACAGAGGAAGGAAACAGCGATGGAGGTACAGTAAAGTCTAAGCCTTAGCCCTGTGTTTGTTGGAGTGTGTGTGACTGAGTTAGTGTGTTGTGGCTTGGCTTAGGCCTGGCAGTGTGCACACTGGGAATGGCAGTGTCAGGTGTGTGTGCTGCAGTTGTCACTTACAGGGTTAAGTGTCTGCATTCCTTCCCAGAGATCCTTGGATGCTTGCTGAGCTCCTTCAGCTGCTGTATTAACTTCAGTGTTGTGGTCAGCTCCTTAGCAAGTGATTTACCTGTTGGGAGGGAAAGAGTATAAAAAAGTATGAGCAAAAACAGTGCAGCACTTTGGGGCTCTTCTTTTACAAGCAGCACACGATGACTTTGATCAGTCAGTTTACTACACGATTTATTTCAGTAACATGACAGGCTGCTGTTCATGACCTCTTTGTGGGCTGCAGGAGCAGCTAATGCCTCTCTCCCAGCTCACTTATTCCAGGTATGTTGGCATGGAAATATTAAGCAAACCTTTGAATCAAAGCTGCTATTTTTAGGCAGTTAATAATTTTAGGAGACTTGGTATGTAAATTCGTAGGTGCTAAGGCTTCTCTGCCTCCCCCCTCCTACATATCTGTTCCTCTGATAGGGGGGACCTCTGTCTGAGGGTAACCCAAACACTGAAATGCAGCTTTGAAATGAGATGCAGCCAGTGGCTGAAGAGAAGGAATATGTGACCCAGGAATAAACTGCCTTGGAGTCACAGTGCAGTTCAGGAGGAGCTTCATAGGAGTGTGTATGATAGAGACAGTGTAGTCTGACTCTGAAGTGGGTGAACTTCAGGACACAGTGATGGTGAGGTTTTGTTTGAGGTTCTTCCCATTCCTACCCACTTGTCTATGCCTTGGAAATTTGCTCTGGGCTAGGGGAAACAAGACAACTATGATTTCCTTGGAAATGTGCTGGTTCAGCATCAAGGTGTTTAATTCAGAGTCCTTTGGTTATTTCCCTCATTTGTGAGGTTCACACTTCTTGGTCCAAACCTGATGTGTGTTAGAAATGAAGAGCTCAGAAGATGTGCTTTGTTCTACCTAACACATCCCCCCTGCAAAGAGGAGCTGGTTTGTTTCCATCTTTTGGCTTGTACTTAGATTTTTGGTTTTGCTTTTCTCTCATCAGGAATAGTAGTGGAGGACTGTCTCCTCCTCTTACAAAACTTGCTGAAGAATAATAACTCCAATCAGAACTTCTTCAAGGAAGGCTCATACATCCAGCGTATGAAGCCTTGGTTTGAGGTGGGAGATGACAACTGTGGGTGGTCTGCGCAGAAAGTGACCAATCTCCACCTGATGCTGCAGGTAAAACCCTTCCCTATGTCCTGAACACCAATGCCAGCCCTCTGGCAGCTCCCTCGTGGTGAGGAGTGTGGTGTCACAGAAGGGAGACACCTTTAGCCCAGAAGGAGGTGCCAGTGCTCCTGAGCTGTGCTGCTGTCAGCACGAGCACTGTCCATGGTGAACCTGTGATGGCTGGGGTATCACACACCCCATGGAACCCGGGGCTGCAAACACCATCAGGGGTGTTCTGAGTAAAGAATGCCCCTGTATTAATCTGAAACTAAGTGGAGCAGCCATAGGCAGCAAGGAGATGAACACCCCATGTTTCTCTAATCTCCATTGTGAGGGGCAGTTCTCCTTGATGGTTAAACCCCAAAGGAGCTTGTTTTGGCATTTCAGCATGTCTTGGGCTCTCTTGATGTGGGGATGTTTCCCTCTGTTGCAGCTTGTGCGGGTCCTGGTGTCCCCCACCAACCCTCCTGGTGCCACGAGCAGCTGCCAGAAGGCCATGTTCCACTGTGGGCTGTTACAGCAGCTCTGCACCATCCTCATGGCCACGGGGGTCCCTGCTGACATCCTGACCGAGGTACGAGGGGGCAGATGTTGGGATGGGACCACCAGAGGGGTGGTGACAGCAGTCTGCAGGGATACCCAGCTGCTGCACAGGCAAGCTGAGTGTTTGCCAAGCAAGTATTTCAGATGCCAGAGATGGCAGCTCCCTGTGTGGGCAGCATCAATGGGAGAGTCACTTACTTGCTCTGTTCTGCAACAGAAAGCATTTGGATTTGCTTACTTTGTCTGTTGGATTTCAGCATATCCCAGAGCAGCTGAATTGATTCATTTTCCTCGTTTGGGGGTGGGCTTTTTATTGTTTTTGTTTTGTGGGAGTCTTCAAGTATTGTTATTTGGCAGGTTTCCAGCAATGAGGAATTTTGTGTTCTAGAAAGCCCTGTCAGCAGTGTAGGATGCTGTTTTACCCTTGATAAGGATGTGCTCGAATTGAGTGTGGGCTGGCTACTCTATTGCAGTTCTTAGTTTGTTCAAGTGCCCAGTTGAACTGGCTGGCATAGCAAAAGTGAGCTGGCAGAGAAGTTGGAGTTAGAGCTGCCTGAGCCTTTGTGTCCCTCAGCCTCAGCTCAGTGTTCACAGCTGGCAGATGCTTTGGTTTCATGGGCAGTGGTTTTACTGAGTAAGTCTGTGATGGGACCTGGTGTGTGCCTTTACATACAGAGCTGTCGGGGTCAGACTGAGTGACTGTAAGTGCTGTAGGTGGTAGATGATGGCTCACATTTAAGTACCTGTGTAACTTTTCTCTCTGCCCTCTCCCCAGACCATTAACACTGTATCAGAGGTCATCCGAGGGTGCCAGACCAATCAAGACTACTTTGCCTCTGTAAATGCACCTTCTAACCCACCAAGGTAGGAGGAGAGAAGTGTTCAACTCTGGTAGTAGTGTATTGGCATGGGCCACAACAGTCTAATCCAAAGGGTTGTTTAAATGCAGAGCTGGGATTATGATGTGGAGCAACACCTTGAAGTTCATGTGGGGTGTGTTGGCTACAGTATGAAGGTGTCAGGTGTTTGCACAGACACGAGGCCTAGAACTGCTGTGCTGTGGCAACTGAGAAATGCCTAGCTTGGAATAAACTGCTCCTGTCAGCCAGAGGACAGTCTACAAGAATATTTGGAGGGAAGATGGATGATCAGTCTATTCTTCTGTGTTTTAAGTAGCTGAAAAGCTTCTCAGTATCCCCTTGACTTTAATGCCATTGTTTGAAATGGTAGTGGGTGCAGTGGCAGGCCAAGATACCTTTCCTTACCTGGTGAGCACAGCCCAGACTGTGGCTGTGGCTGCCTTCACTCACAGCTCTGTTGTGATGGTTTTCCCCTTTCCCCACAGGCCTGCCATCGTGGTCCTGCTGATGTCCATGGTGAATGAGAGGCAGCCCTTTGTGCTGCGCTGTGCTGTTCTCTACTGCTTCCAGTGCTTCCTGTACAAGAACCAGAAGGGCCAGGGGGAGATTGTCTCCACACTCCTGCCATCCACCATCGACGGTAGGGCCGGCCAGCCTGTGCAGGGAGCTCTGAGCTGGCACTGTGGCAGTGCTGACCTGCTGTCAGCTCTCTGAACCAAGCAGGCCTATGTAGCATTGCTTTAAAACATCACTATTTGATGTTATTTTTGCCCCCTGTGTTATAACTGTGTTGTGTTGGTGGTTGTGTGGCCTGCTGTGACTCGTGGCCTCTCTGGTAGCTACAGGTAACTCTGTGTCAGCGGGCCAGCTGCTCTGCGGGGGCCTCTTCTCCACGGACTCCCTGTCCAACTGGTGTGCTGCTGTGGCCCTGGCCCACGCCCTGCAGGAGAATGCCACTCTGAAGGAGCAGCTGCTGCGGGTGCAGCTGGCCACCAGCATCGGGAACCCACCCGTGTCACTGCTGCAGCAGTGCACCAACATCCTCTCCCAGGTACGGGGTGCTGCTCCTGGGCCACCAGTGGCTTCCTGAGGAGGCTGCTCTTCTGCACATGGTTTTGAAGCTTTGCCACAGGGAGGACCACAGCAGCCAGTCTTGATTTTCCATCACGTTGCTGCTTGATGCTGCCTGCTCTGAGATGCCCTGAAGCATCCAGGCCCTGAGCTTGCTTAAAAGATAAGGCCAACAGGATCCCCAGTCATGTTTTTTTTGCTCAAGAAGTGCCTGTTTGGTATTTAAGCTGGACCTGCTAACTAGAAACATCATGAAAGCATCGGGCTCTTGTGTATCTGTTGTTGGCTTTGGAAAGCTAAAAGCTGGTTTTGAAGTTGTTCAGCATGTTAATACCTGGCCTGGCAAATGAAGTTGCCCTCCTAGCCCACATCTCCTTGTGACATTCCCCTCTGCTATAGCCATCTGGGGGAAAAACCATGGGTAATAAATAGAAAGGAGCTAGTTACTCTGGTGGTAATTAGGCTTTGTTGCAAGTGAGAGTAATGGCTGCAATTTTGAATTCCTCCATGTGACTTCTTTTCAGCTGCTTTAGCTGAAAACAGCCAGTAGTCACATTTATCTTTCTCCTGGCGTTTTTGTGTGTGGTCAGTTTGAGTCAGTAGAGCTGTGTTTGGCTCTGCAGTCCTAGGCAGTGGAAGGCACTCAAAGCTGGGGGGATGTTTCTGAACTGTGTTCCACTTGAAGGCTCTCCAGTAATGTGTGTGTAACTTGCAGGGTGATAAGATCGACAGACGGGTATGTATTTTTTGGCCCAGCTTGGGCACTTTCTTGCCAAAAGCAGGCCTTTCCCTCTTGTCTGGGGTTTGCTGGGGAGGTTGACTTTAACTGCTTTTTTTGTGTTTCCACTTACAGCTTTGTGTTGCAGTGGGTTTGGGTGTTCCCTGGCATAACCAACTCCTTTTGCATCTCCAGGGGATTCTCTGGGGGTGCTCCACAAAACTGGGGGATACAGGTCTTGGGCAGCATGGGTGCTTTCTTTGCACTGGGGGGACTTAAGGGCCCTCTGTTCATGTGCTTTCTGGTAAGGAGAACTAAAACTGTTGGAAAGAGTGTTTTCTGACTGGCCTGTAGCAAACAGCTGGCCCAGTCTGAAGTGGGAATGTGCTGCTGGTGTCCTGGCTGCTGGAAGAAAAGCTGTTTAACCTGCCTTCCAGACACTTGTTGGTGTGTTCTACTTACCAGCAGATGCTCTAACCTTGGCTCTGGTGGTCCTGAGCAGCTGGGCTCCTGGAACAAATGGTCTCTGAAGGGTGGTTTGACTTGCAGGCTGTTGACTGAAGCACACAAAAGTGTTGCTGCTGTGGAGTTGCTTCACTGACCCTGCTGGTCACAGCTGTCCTGAGGGGTGGGGTGGGGGTGTTACCTGGCC
The DNA here is from genome assembly GCA_013396655.1 of Campylorhamphus procurvoides. Taxonomy (NCBI): domain Eukaryota; kingdom Metazoa; phylum Chordata; class Aves; order Passeriformes; family Dendrocolaptidae; genus Campylorhamphus; species Campylorhamphus procurvoides. The sequence goes on along the minus strand of WBMV01002031.1, from coordinate 79,299 downwards.
TCAAGTGTAGAACAGCAGCCATGGAGAGCTGTCATCCCTCAGAGGAGGTGTTACCATGGCATGTCCAGAAAATAGTGCTGGGGCAATCAGAGCCAGTGTCTGTCAATGGAAGTGAGGGAGCACTTTTGCTTCCAGCTCAATGCTGACAGTTGGAAGAGATGTCTTAGCACACTGGGCCCAAAAACCTGCAGCAGAGACAATTAACACAGTCAGTCTGCAGTCAAAAACTCATTTTCTCAAGGGAACAGAAATAGAATAGTGCAGTTAGCTTTACTGTCTGACCTGAAAGCCACTCCAGTACTACCTTTTACCTGGAAAACACTAGGAACACCTGGCAGTTTTCAGTCAGCAGGGCAAGTCTTGGTGATGCATCTCTTCCAGGGAATCCTTACCAGACTAAATGTACACCTTGTTCCCTCTTTTACAGGGGTTGTGTGTATGTTCCTCCATGTCACCCTTGTATTAATTACAAATGCAGAACTAATGTGTTATGGTTTTATATTGGTGCTAACTTGCCTTGAGTTTCACATCTGTGTTGCTTGCTGGTGTGCTCTGAAAACAGTTCAGTATGAATGGTTTAATCTTTGTTTGATCCAAGCACTGAAGCTGTTTCCAGTGTAGCTAAAGAATGGGTGTTTTGAGAGACATGAGTTTTTAAAATGGTGAGGTGGAAGTAGGTGAGTTCTGATCCAGCACAGCTTGGTTTTGGTCGTGCTCTGTGTCAAGGTAATGATGGGGGTTTTGTTCTTTGCAGGGCAGCAAAGTCCAGACCAGGGTTGGACTGCTGATGCTGCTGTGCACTTGGCTGAGCAACTGCTCCATTGCTGTCACCCACTTCCTTCACAACCCAGCCAACGTGCCTTTTGTATCCTTGACCTGCCTGTGGGCAGAAGGCCTTGCCTGGACGTGACTGGGATTATTCATGTTCGAGTCAAAGGTTTGCCTGGATCAGTTCACAGGCATTCTGCATGACATGGAAGAAAAGGCACAGGGCTAAGAGACAGAGTCAGCCTTTTGTTGCCAGTGCCCTGTGAGCACTGCCCTGTCTGGAGGATGCACAAACCACAGCACAGTGGGAAAGCACCTCGGTTGGCCAGCCAGGTGGGGTTTTATTGCAGCAAGCCTGGGGAGGATTTCAGTGTGAATTAAGCTCACACTCCAGAGGCAGGAAGAGTGCTTCATACTTCTCTTGGAGAAGAAATCCTGTGCCTGCTTTTCAGGAACAAATACTGAAGTATATAAAGCTAAGCTGTCACCTTATCGACACTGCAAGTCTGTTTTGAAACCACTAAATCTCTTGGGTTAAACAGTTACTGAGAAGAGAAATTTCAGGGAGACCACTGATCACCCAAGTCCTTCAAAGTAGGAGTTAACTTTGCAAGGGTTTTATCAGCTCTTTTGTCTACTTCCCATTCAGGCTTGACCTAATGTGAAAATAAATGGGAATGCATGCAGGGGGAAACACTTTGTGCTGTGATGCTGAAATAGCTCTAACATCCTTGACAAGAGCTCTAGCTCACAGGGCAGATAGCTGAGAACCTGGGAGAAGAGGAGCAGCTCGTCCAAGGCCTGTGTGCACTTTTGCTTGGCATTTCCATCTACTACAATGACAATTCCCTTGAGAATTACAGGAAGTAAGTATGATGTAGGAATAGGAGGACTGTGGGGGAAGGTTCTGTGAGTGGCAGGTGGTGGTTTGAGAGCATTTAACTGGGACAGGGCAGTGGGGTTAAGATGAGACAGAGAAGAGTTGCTACGGCAAACAAAGCCTGTCTCGAGGGAAGGATGGTTTTGTTTCCCCTCAGTTGTTGCACTGTGATGGATTTGTCTCTTGGTTTTAGAGAGAAGCTGAAGCAGCTGATTGAGAAGAGGATTGGCAGGGAGAACTTCATTGAGAAGCTTGGCTTCATCAGCAAACATGAACTTTACTCCAGAGCTGCCCAGAAGCCACAACCTAGTTTCTCCAGCCCAGACCACATGATGTTTGACCATGAATTCACAAAGCTGGTAAAGGAACTGGAAGGTGAGATGCTGTGCTCCTGCCTCTAGTGATTGTGGTGAGCTGGGGGCTATCCAGTGTGCTGAATGTACCCATCTTAAAAGCAGTGTGATGACACCAAAAGGCTGCAGTAGCAGCTGGAATTGATCATACACCTGAGCTTGCAGTTCAAGTGTTTGGTAAAAATACTTGAACTGGATTATTTGATGTTCTTAGGTGAAATGAGTCTTAATAAACTGGGGAGTTACCACACTGGCCAAGAGGTGTTTACCTGTGCTCTTGTGGAAACTCAAATACTGAGCACATATGATGAGCATAAATGCTTGATTTGTGGAAGTACACAACCCAAATACTGGCTGTTTCTAACTCATTAAGAAAATCTATGAATGCTGAGTTTCCTGGCTTGATAGGATATGATGGACACTTCTTCAGTGTTTCTGTCCCTCATGGAATAGATAGGTTGCCTGTTTATTAATATTTCAGGCTAGAGAAGGAAAAAGCCTTAAAACAACTGTAAATGTGGGCTTGCCCAAGCAGTTTGGCCTGCAGGTTGCCCTTGTAGTTCAGAGTCTTGCCCTTAGTTGTACCACCACTTGGGCTGCACTTACAGTGCAAGTAAAGCACAGCTTGTCTGATTGGAAGGACCCAAAACACACAGCTCCTGGTCTGAAACTGAGTAAAGCAGCAAGTGTGCAAACTGTGCAATAAAAAATTGCTGCTTCCTGTTGAACCTGTGCTTGTTTGAGTTTATTAAGCCACGAACTCAAGCTGTGAGGTTGTGGGACTGTTTTGAGGACCAACAAAAGTGAACTGGGCTCTAACTGCCAAGGACTGTTTTTGACAGGTGTCATAAGTAAAGCTATTTACAAGTCCAGCGAGGAAGATAAAAAGGAGGAGGAGGTCAAGAAGACACTGGAACAGCACGACAACATTGTGACTCACTACAAAAAAGTCATTAGGGAGCAGGTAAGAGGGAGTTACCTGTCCATGTGCTTTTACAAGCTCTTTGTTTTGCCTTTTGGAGCCACTGCAGTGTAGTTTGATACCCCCTGTTCTGCAACAAGTCACAGGGAATCCAGCAATGCAGAGCACTTCTAAAAACACTTATGTGTAGGTTCAACTGACACTTAAGGTTTTTCTGGCTTTATTCACCTTCCTGACAGGGTTGTTTTCAGAAGTGCTGCTGGCTCCAAGTGCTCTTTTCTCCTTTCACAGGACCAGGAGCTTGAAGAGCTCAAGCAACGGATCAGCACTTTAACATCTCAGAATGAACAGCTCCAGGCAACTGTCACACAGCAGGTGTCCCAGATCCAACAGCACAAGGACCAGTACAATCTGCTCAAAGTACAGCTAGGTGGGCTTCTTAAAGGACAGTGCAAAATACTAGGAAGAGGAATATAAAATAATAGATGAAATCTGCCTTGTGCCAGGATGTTGTGTGGCTTCAGGCAGGGCTCCAGCAGATCCATCTGTGGGGCTGTGCTTGTTGGGGGAACTGTGGCTACCAGGGAGCTGCTGGGAGAGGCTGCCCCTGCTCCAGTTCAGCTTAATCCAAACCAGTCACTGCCTGTTCAGGCTACAACATGAACACTTGGGCCACAGAGTGTGCTGGACTTGGGATCTGGAAGGAAAGCATGAGTTAGGGAAGGTGGCATGAGGGCAGGGGTGTGAGCTGCCACTAGAGAAATTGCTAACTGTGTTTAAATCAGGGCAGGATGTGCCAGCTGATTCCATGGTCAGGATGCCTGGTAAGTTGGGGATGACATTACTTAAACCCTTCTCAAGTGTTTATGATTAAAAACATATAAGGAAACAAGAAGCAATTATCTTCCCTCTACAGAATTTGTCATGGCCTCACTTTGGGTGGGCTGAATGGCTGAAACAGCCTAAACACCAATGGCAAGTTAGAGCTCTTTATGTACTTTTATTGTACTGAGGTAATCTTAAATGCTGTGTGTGGCCCCCTGAGTTAGAATGTCTTTTATTGCCCTGTGGGGCAGGAGGGTGACAGGCAGTAAGGACATCAAGTGGTGTTTGAAGCCAGCTTTAAATGATGATTGTTTGACCTTTGTTGCAAAACCCCTTTTGTTCAGGGAAGGACACCCAGCATCACAATTCCCACAGTGACACCTTCCAGATGAATGGCATTCAGACAGAAGAAGTGAGCAAGTTGAAAGAGGAGCTGGAAGAATGGAAGAACAAGCATGATCTGCTGCAAGGGCAGTTAAGGGAAAAGGATTCTGTCATAGAAAAACTGGTGAGTGCTGTCTCAGCAGACCTGGTTTCAAGTGTATGTCAGCTGTGTATGTCCTCCCTGTGGTGGCAGCCAGGCTGTCCTGACTGATGGCAGGCTGGAAATAGGGCATGTGCTGGGAAATGGCTTGAGCAGGACCTTTGCTGCTTCACACTGCTGGCACGAGGCATTTTGTAAAGTTTCAGAATCTGTGGGTTTAGTGTGTTTTGGGGGGGGGGAAATGGGAGCTCAGAGGGGGGTGATGCCCCAGACCTGGTGGTGCAGGGGGATGTGCTGCTCTTACTGGTGTGTGTCTGCTGCATCTGCACTGGTGAAAGGGGCTCTTGCACCCACCTTAGGGGACACCACCCAGCTGCTCTCAGGTCACCAGAGCTTTGGTGGGCCTTTCTTAGCCTGTTTGCAGCTTCTCTGTTGGGAGCTTTGATCATGCAAGAACAGTTTGCTGTTTTTCCTGACAACACCACTATATTTAGGTTTTTAGTTCTAAGGCTGATTTTTGTGTTGCTCTTACAGAATTCTTCCCAGTTGGAAATGGGAACCACAGAGCAGTCCTCACAGACCAGCAAGTCTGGTGGTTTGGAGCACAACAGTGAGCTACACAAGGTGAACTTGTGGCATTTCAGCTAAGCTGGGCTGAACAGGGGTGGCTTGGGATGGGAGGGGGGCTTTGTCACACCTCAGGGGAGGAGCATTGATTCCTGAATGTGTTGTTGGTTTTCATCAGGTACCTTTGTAACAATGGCCCTAACCTTGCTTATGCATCCAAAGAAAGCATCAGTTGCTTTCACTGAGCAGGTTTGAGCCAGCAGAAGACACTGGGACTGACTTGTCAGACTTGCAAAATGTGTTTATCTGCTGCGGAGCATGTGGTTAAGTGTTGCTCTGGCAGTTTCCAGGTATTAGATGTACAGCACAGGCTAAGTGTTTAAACAACTGCAGATCCAGTAATTTAAGGTAGCTGCTGATCAAAACCACACCTGGCAGAATTTCTGTGATCCCAGAACTAATGCCTGGGTTAGTAATTCACAGGGGATGGACAGAGGATGCTCCTGGCAGTGTAAGTGGTGTGAAACACCTTGATAAATGTGACTGAGCCTTAGATGGGTGCCCTGGTAGGGCATTCCAGAGAAAAGGGTTTGTGAGAGCAGGGTACGAGACAGTGCATGTTGCTGCCTGGTTTGGTCTCCTGGAGAAATGGTTGTTTTGCTCCCTTTGAGAGGGCGGCAGCTTTCATCTCACAGTTCCTACTGTGAAGCAGTCTGTCTGGTAGCATTGAACTTGAGAAAAATAAAATGTGAATAACTACCTTGATTTCTCACATTAACTTTACATTTTTGTCTCTGTTTCCCAAAGGAATTAGAAACGCTCAGAAGTCAGATACAGCTACAGTCTGCAGAAATCTCCAAGCTTCAGATGGAGAATCAAAAGCTGCAAGTAATGGTACTAGTGAACAAGTTACTTCTGTTATTTCTGGGCACTCAGTCTTCAAGAGTTGCCTTGTCATGTGCTATCATGTGCACTGAAGGGATGGTTACTCTCCCAAGCAGTGGAGGATCCTGACTGGGAGGTTGGGGTCCAGGGGAGTGGCAGCCAGGAGGTGCATCTGTCTGGGCAGGCCTCCAAATGCTGCAGAGCCTCTCTTGGCTGGCAACTGAAGTGATGAGCCAGTAAGGCCTTGTGGAATAGCTGTGACTGTCCTCAGAACTAGCAATCAGCTTTAGGAAATGAACACTGAGCTGCAGAACTTGAACAAGTTGTTTGGGAGTGTTACAGACATGTGCACAGCAGAGTTAATCTGCAGGCACATGGGCCACACAACCAGCTGACAAACACATGTTCAGTGTACAGATGGGCAGGGAGGAGGGCTTTGAACACTGCTCCAGTCACAAGTGTCAGCTGCTCTGATGGGAGATGCCATTGCACATGTGCTGGCCTTGTGAGGCAGAGGTGTCTGTGTCCCCCATGGTGCCACCAGCTGTCAGGCCACCTCTCTGCCACCCCACATCCTACTGCCTCCCTTGCTTGGAGTGTTGGCTCAAGTGTGGTACCATGGAGAGGCAACTGTCTGGAATTTGTGCTGTGTGGCAGCTGTAGGTGACAGACAGCTGCCACATCATGGGAATTACAACGGGGGAGGGCTGGCTGAGGCTTCACTAGTGCTGTTTTTAGTAGTCACACAAAGATCGGGGTATTTCATAAAAGCATTTCAGCCCTTCAGAAGCATCAGTGGGCTGCCTGTTATGGGGTGTGCCTAGAAAAAACCTAAGAGTCTGTTCCTGGCTTCTAAGAAATAAGGGTTGGCACATGTGCATGAGTTCAGTGAGACCCCAGAAAGCACAGACATGATTGCTGATGCTTTGCAGCACAGGATGTACATAATGACCATACCTTGGCTATGCTGCACAAAGACAAGATGCTTTAAAAGAATTGTGTACTGTCTTCCCTTGCTGTGTTGCTGTGTGAGGCACTGAAAGTGAGTTTCTTGTCCACAGAATGCAACTGCAGATCCTGTGCTAGGAGACAGTGGTGCCACAGCAGCGACCAGCTCGGAACTGGAGGCACGACTGGAGCAAGAAATCAAAGAACTGAAGGTTGGTAGTGGGTGAACACTGAACCAAGCCCTGCACACTCAGCCTTCAGTTAGGAGGGCTCCTCCAGCAGCCAAGGCTTTAGGTGGAAGTGGTTTGTCTCCTCAGCATGCTCAGTTTCAGGAGAGGCTGGATGTCCCCTCTGTTTTTCACTTGAAAAATGGAGGCCTTGTCTGCCTTGAAAGAGTTGGTAAGGACAGTCTAGGAAACAGTTTTCCTGTCTGACTGGGAGGAAGGGAACCACTGTTAATACTTGTCCCTATTTGCCTCCAAGGTGGTAATAGTTTGGGTAAAGATGTGTAACTGTGTGGGAGCAAGGCCACAGGGCGCTGGGGGGTTGGAGCTGTTCAAGGTATGGGATGTGTTTTCAGAAATATTGTGACTTGATGTGGGATTTTGCCTGTTGCCAGAGCGAAGTGAAAGCCCTTTCTGAGGAGAAGGAGTCTCTGAAGCAGCACCTGGACTCATCCAGCAGTACAGTGGCCATATTGCAGGAGGAGAAGAGCAAACTGCAGCGAGAAGTGGCAGAGTCCAAGAAGGAACAGGACGATCTGCTGGTGCTTTTGGCTGACCAGGATCAGAAGATATCGGCGCTCAAGAGCAAACTGAAGGACCTTGGCGTCCCGGTAAGTGAGGGGATGGATCCAGGGAGCTGAGGTGGGTCTGACCAGGCTGGGTATGGCAAAACTTAATCCAAAAAGTCTGGTGTGGCCTTTCTATGAACAGGGGGATGTTAAACGTACCAGTGTGACTTTATTAACTTGTCCTGGCAGACAGCAATAAAAGAGGACCACTGCCTCTTGTCCCCAGTGCTCAGCCATCCTTAGCAGAGAAGTAAAAACTGTGTGACACTGTAAGATGACAGATGCATTTATTATACACTAGTTGATCTGTCATGGTAGTGTGAGCTCAGCCATAAGCTCATCTGCACTCCCTCAGCATTTGTCCTGCCTTCCACTGGCTGGATCAAGCAAGAGGTGTTAGTGCTCACAACAGCTCTTCTATTGATTTCAGGTTGAAGATGAAGATGATATTGAATCTGGAGATCAAGGGGATGAAGACGAGGATGGGGATGAAGAGGAGCAAGACTAGAATGCTTTTGTGTGTTACCTTGAAAATGAGATTGCATTGTTATTGGGCAAAAATCTATTACTGGTATCCAAAGCAAAATACCTGCTTATGAGAAGCAGATGGGAAATGGCAACCATGGGCCTAGTTACAAGTTACTGAAGTGTTTGAGAACCCTTTGTACTAGGTAAAGCAAATCAGTTTCAGTTCTACATGAATATCCCAAGTTGTACTTGTTTAGAAGTTGCTCTAGACACTGTTTAAAGCAGGGAGATGGCAATGCTGATGCCTCAGATCATTGTCACTGGCAGTCCTGTGCATTTGTCTATAATTAAATACAAAAGTATTTGGTTTAACACCTGTCACATGGAGTCATTGCCCCTGCCTTGAGCATGGAGCTCCGGGGTAGTTTGTGGCTTCCTCTAAAGAGCAGTGGGAGGCAGAAGGGTTGGGGGGGCCTCTGCCAGCCTGTGGGGCTGGTCCTGGGGGTGCCAGTGCACCTCCACACAGGTGTGTGCCTTGACACCCGACCTGGCTGCATTCAGACCCTCCTGGGGAGACACAGTGCTCTGCTAGTACCATGGAAGAGTTTCCAGTATAAGCTGTGCAAGAAAGGTAGCCTTTGGGAGAAGAATCTCTGTGGAAAACCAAGACCAGCACACTCTGGGAGAAGAACTAATGTGCTACTGTGTCAGCATACAAAGTTAAAATCTTGTTGACTACTTCACTGAGGAAATGAAAACTGCTCTGATTTATATAACTTATTGGGGTCTTAATGAGTGAATAAAAGATAACATTTTAAAAGAACTGAAAATGGCATATGCATCAGATTTTCTTTTGGTAATAAAAATAGGTATGTCTACTTAGTGCTCATTTAATTCCCTTGTCCTGTTTTAGTAAAGTATATTTTAATACAGATAAGAGAGCCTAAAACCCCTCCACTCAACACATGGAAGTAATGGCATAGCACATACCAGGCTTCTCTCCACAGGAGCAGAGAGAGATGCTAGTTTTGTTTTTGATTTTTGGGACATTGGGGATTTAAGTAACTGCTCAACTCCTTTGAGGCTTTTTAGGAAAATAATTGCATTTTGTAATTGGATGGTAATTGGATGGCAGTCTGGGGAAGAGCAGGAAAGGGAAGCATAAATGGCACTTGTGAGCTTGGCTGGGCTGTTGTTTTTACTCCAACCTTGAGCATCACTGGGGCATGCTTGGGGGACAGTAGGAGGTGATGGGCACTCCTACTGTCAGATTTACCCACTGCTTTCCTGAAGAGCCCAGACAGAGGTGACAGCTTCAGTGTCCAGGGAGTACAGGCAGCAGTGCCACCCCCAGGGACCTGGTGGCAGTTGGCCCATCCCTTCTTGCACAAGGCAGACCTACTTATATCAGCTTGGGCCTCTTCCCCATCTCTGTGAGCCCTCCCATGAAGCTGCTTTGCTTTGTGTGTGTTGGATCCTTCAGGGGAGGGCAGAGAGGCCAGCAGAGGAGCAGGGGTGTTAGGAAGTCTTGTGGTTTTGTTGTGTATGGAAACCCTGTGATGTGCCCTGTGGGGTTGGACCAGTGGGGACACGTGCTCCTGCCTGCCTGTGTCCTGCTGGGTGAGCTGTGACCTTGCAGTGTGCTCTACACACCCTTTACACTGCCCCAGGTGCTTTTAATTCACTGTCTTCTGTGAAATGCTGAGGGCAGTGAGCAGGTATCCCTGCAGGCTGTTCAGATCATACCTGCAGGAGGTACGTGGGCCTCTGGAGTACAGAGAAGGGGATGGAGAGCAGCAGAGGGGGAAGCTGAAGGAACCTTTTCCTTGCACAATGAGTCAAAATCACATGATAAATACACTCAGGCTCAGTATGTGAAGCACAAGGCACATGATGGGTGGGCTGGCCTGACCCTGACCAGCAGTTTTACCTGGTGGCCTCCCCAAAAAGTGGGATGCTGCCACATGGTTTCTGTTGCCATTCCCTGCAGTGTTGTGCTTGGGAAGTTCCTCCTTTTGGATACAACTTCAAAAGGCTGCAAATTTGCAAGAAATGAAGGAAGAGATAACTAGGTGGGGTAGGGGTTCAGGAGACAGACAAACTGGTTGCTAACAGGTTCTAAGGCAGCCTGGCCCAAAGTGCCTTTCCCAATTAGCAAACCTGATTTGTGGATTATTTCATTGCACCATCTCAGTGGTCTGTCCTGCTGCTGGCAGCAGACATGCCTGGTGGTAACTGTATTACTGCCAAATGGGTGGCCTTTGCCCAGGGGGGATTTGTTTGTCTGCATTCTTGGCTGTGTCATCAAAATCAGATTTACTCTGAATCCTTTGAATCTCTTGTCCCATTGTGTCTGGGACATCATGAACAGAGGGTGGGTTTCCTCTCTGCACCGTGTTTGGATCCCTTCCCCAGAGCCTCTTGTCAAAGCAAGCAGTTGCTGCCAGCAAGAAGGGAAATGCATCACTCATTTCTAGCTTGCTCATTGCATGTACTGACAGTGATACAGAGAAACAGAAAGAGGTGCTGAGCTGCAGAGAACACCGGGAGGGAAGAGCAAATAACTCTGATGAGGGTATGCCAAAAGCAGAGCACCAAAACACCCCTGGAGTGCAGAGCTGGGGCTTACACACCATGCCCACACCAGGCAGGGTACACCCTTCACATACACCCTTTCCAAGAAAGGTCCCGTGCTGCCTGAGCGTAGGGAGGCTTTGTCCTTTCTTTAAATGGGTGCTGTTACACTGTTTATGGATCAGTTGTTTGCAAAATACAGATTTCAGGGAAGAAAAAGCAGCCTGACCTGTGTTACGCAGCCTCTGCTCCTGCAAGCTCAAAAACTGCCAAACCCTCCTCGTTTGCGAAGCTCTCCCTAGAAAATGAAATCAAAACAAGTGTTCAGCACTGTGTACAAGCTTAAGAGATCTTTGTTTTGTAAACGCTTTGCTGGAAACTGTCTCCCTTTCTTTAAGCTATAGGAATGGGAAGTTTGAACGGGGGGAGACTGGGGACTGATTGAAGGGGGAAATGGGTTGCCAAGCAGTGAAATCCCTGGGCTGTGTGGCACTGGTGAGGCAGGAGTGGGGCTGGGGAAGCCTCTGGCTGGCTGTCAGTGCTGTGGGAGGGATTTAGTGCCAGCAAACACCTGGGATGACTGTGGTGTCCCCTACCACCTGCAGTGTCCTTCTGCTGTCCATCAAGAGGATTACCCACCTTCCTGCACTCGCCTGGCCACCTCACTCAGTGAGCAGGGTTTGCCATGGTCCCTCAGCCCCCAGAGACCCAGAGGAGAAGCAGAACCTTTTCTCCTGTTCCTCCCAAGAGCCCAAGTGCTCACCAAGCAGCATCTCCACTCTAAACAGAGCTGACTGGGTTACCTTGGCCCAGTGCATTCATTTTGCAGCTGCAAAAGGACAACTGCCATCAAACCAGAGCAAAGCACCTGTGGTGGGCCATGTTGTGGCCTTTGCTTCTGTAGCACAACTCGGTTGTGAAAAGAGAAGTGCAGCACGTTTTTACTTGCTCACTACCCCTCTCCATTGCTGTTTGAGGTGGGACTCTGTCATGCTGTTATTTCTCTGTTCCACCACTTGGTCTAACTCACACCTGCATGGCAGGGTGGTGCATGGACCTCACCAGTGCCCCTTTGCAGAAATGGGTAGAGGTTCCCTGGCATGTTCACCTGGCATGCTGATCCAGCCAAACTGACTTCTGAAAGCCCACAGGCCCTCTCTGTGGAGGCAGGTGGTGAATCTGCCACTATGTAGGTAGTTGTGGCACTTACAAGCTGCTCTCCTAATTCTGTGGCCCTATTGTGCAGGCTGTGGGTTTTATTGTACATACCCAGCTCCTCTGCTGCATGAAGCAGGTCCTAAAACAGGACATTTATTTGAAATGACACTTCAGAAACAAGAACTGGGTCTGGGCAAGCCTGTGATCACTTCCTATCACTTCTATAAAAAAAACAGTAACAGTGCTCTTGATAAAGGACATCCTACTGGGAGCAAATGGTGATGCAATGGCTTCAAACCCTGAGGCTCATGTGAAGGTCAGGCCAAGGCCCAAAATACCATTGCTGTGCCTTGGGGCTGGAAGTGTCACAGCTGGGCAGGGAGGGGACACTAAGGGCTGCTGGCAGGACAGTGCAACAACTGCTGGGGCAGGCAGGCTGCTTGATTGAGGGAGATAGTGTGCCAGGCAGGAAGGGACAGCAAGTGACAGGGAGCTCAGCACCTAGAAGGATGAATTGGCCCTGACTGCCAGTGAGCCCTGAGGCACAGGACAGCTGGGTTCCCCAGCCACGTGAGCAGCCACAGCCCCTGCACCCAGATCATATCTCTGTGCTGACCCCGAGTGCCCAGGCTACATGACAGAGCAGGGAACAGAGGGGCTTCCCAGCTCCCAGGGCTGACCCTGAGCACACAGGTCAAACACCCGGCCTGGGCTCCAGGAATGAGCCATTCCTGCTTCTTCTGTTGCTGCATCTCCACTGAGGACAGTCTGGCTTTTGTGCAAGTCCCTCACCATGAAGATGAACAGGGCAGCATGGATATGTGTCCAACTCAGCAGTCTCTGCCCTCACCAAAGACAGCCCAGGAGGACTGTGCCCCATCTCCACACTATGAAAAGGCTCTCATCCGTTTCACCACCAAAGAGGGGTTCCCATAGCTCCCCTTAAGGCTGCTGAGTTCCCTGGTGCAGCCAATGCTCTTGGCAGGGCAGGGAATTCTGAACACCCTGCCTTACACCAGGGAGCCATGTGGTGAGGCCGAGGAAGGCAAGTTCTGCACTCCCAACAGGGAACCACCTTGCTCCTGAGCTTCTTGGCTCTGTGTTTGAGCCAGGCTGCGGCCAAAGACAGAGCTGGTGTTACATCACCAATCATGCTCCTCCTAGATTTCCAACAGAATGGGAAGTGCACAAGTCTAAGGAGCAGCTTTGCCAGCAATTGCATGACTAAGTCTGTTTCCTGAACTCCCAATCACCTGCTCCTCCACTGCAGATAGGTTTATTGCCTGCACCTGAACATATTCCCATGGCTGTTACCTGAAAGACCTTCCTTATTCCTTCTGCATCTGACTCACTCCAAGTTTCAGCCTCTCCTGTTTCAGAACAAAGAGCAGAGTGGAACAGAGGGTCTGCACAGCTGCTGTGTGCAGCTTCAGACATGAAACAGGGGCACACTGAGGGGATTTCTGCTGCCTCGGTGCCAGAGGGGCCGTGTTGCTGCACACACACCTCTCCCACTGTACAGGCTCCCTCGGTAGGGTGAGTTTACACCTGTAAATCCATCACGGATTTGGACATGGCACTGGATAAGGAGCTTATCTCCCAGATACACATATAGTCCAAAGGCAAGGGAGAAACAAGGCTTCCCCCCTAATTAGGGGAGTCCTGAGATTCACAGGTTTAAGTCATTAGCACAGGCCCTCCTGGCCCTCTTCAGGTGACAGTTCTCCCTGCTGAATTTTCACAAGGACACTCAGGGTAAAGTGAGTCTGAGACAGTGTGTTTGTTGCAAGCTGCATTCTTCTCCTGGTGGCTCAGGAGGACACGAGTGTGTCTGGAAGGGAGAAGGCTGACAAGGGGATTATTTAGCCCTTGTTTATCCTCCAGCATGGCTCTGTACCCATCTGGGCCTGCCACAGTGGTCCTGGGGAAGGAACACTTTGTGATCAGATATCATGATCCCTGCAGAGTCTGAGTGTGGCCACTGGATGCCACGGTGTACCAGACCCAGCCAGCACTGCAGGTCTGGAACACAAGACAGTGAGGCTGTGGAGGTTACAGGAGTGGAGAGGTTTCCAGACATGGCTCTGTATCTACCGGCGCCTGCCGCACTGACCCTGGGGAATTCTTTGCTCCCAGAAGTACCGACGCTTGCAGCGCTTCACTGTGGCCACCAGATGTCAGGCTGCACCCACAGATGAAGCAAACCCGGCCGGAATCAGTCAGAGCTGTAGAGCCCGAGTGTGGCCACCAGATGTCAGACTGCACCCACAAATGAATCAAACCCAGCCAAAATCAGATTGTGTAGCTCCACTGTCGCCACCAGATGTCAGGCTGCACCCACAGATGAAACAAACCCGGCCAGACTCAGTCACAAACGCATACCCGAGTGTGGCCACCAGATGTCAGGCTGCACCCACAAATGAATCAACGTGTAGCTCCATTGTGGCCACCAGATGTCACAGTGTGCCCATGGATGGACCAAACCCAGTCAGGGCTGCAGACTGGGAGCAAAAGTGTTGCAACCACTGAGGTCACACGCGTGGAAGGGTTTTCCAGGCGTGGCTCTGTAGCCATCGGGGCCTGCCACAGTGATCGTGGGGAAGAGTTTGCCGCCAGATGTGCCGACACTCACTGAACTAAGTGTGGCCACCAGATGTCAGGCTGCACCCACAAATGAATCAAACCCAGCCAAAATCAGATTGTGTAGCTCCACTGTCGCCACCAGATGTCAGACTGCACCCACAAATGAATCAAACCCAGCCAAAATCAGATTGTGTAGCTCCACTGTCGCCACCAGATGTCAGACTGCACCCACAAATGAATCAAACCCAGCCAAAATCAGATTGTGTAGCTCCACTGTCGCCACCAGATGTCAGACTGCACCCACAAATGAATCAAACCCAGCCAAAATCAGATTGTGTAGCTCCACTGTCGCCACCAGATGTCAGACTGCACCCACAAATGAATCAAACCCAGCCAAAATCAGATTGTGTAGCTCCACTGTCGCCACCAGATGTCAGACTGCACCCACAAATGAATCAAACCCAGCCAAAATCAGATTGTGTAGCTCCACTGTCGCCACCAGATGTCAGACTGCACCCACAAATGAATCAAACCCAGCCAAAATCAGATTGTGTAGCTCCACTGTCGCCACCAGATGTCAGACTGCACCCACAAATGAATCAAACCCAGCCAAAATCAGATTGTGTAGCTCCACTGTCGCCACCAGATGTCAGACTGCACCCACAAATGAATCAAACCCAGCCAAAATCAGATTGTGTAGCTCCACTGTCGCCACCAGATGTCAGACTGCACCCACAAATGAATCAAACCCAGCCAAAATCAGATTGTGTAGCTCCACTGTCGCCACCAGATGTCAGACTGCACCCACAAATGAATCAAACCCAGCCAAAATCAGATTGTGTAGCTCCACTGTCGCCACCAGATGTCAGACTGCACCCACAAATGAATCAAACCCAGCCAAAATCAGATTGTGTAGCTCCACTGTCGCCACCAGATGTCAGACTGCACCCACAAATGAATCAAACCCAGCCAAAATCAGATTGTGTAGCTCCACTGTCGCCACCAGATGTCAGACTGCACCCACAAATGAATCAAACCCAGCCAAAATCAGATTGTGTAGCTCCACTGTCGCCACCAGATGTCAGACTGCACCCACAAATGAATCAAACCCAGCCAAAATCAGATTGTGTAGCTCCACTGTCGCCACCAGATGTCAGACTGCACCCACAAATGAATCAAACCCAGCCAAAATCAGATTGTGTAGCTCCACTGTCGCCACCAGATGTCAGACTGCACCCACAAATGAATCAAACCCAGCCAAAATCAGATTGTGTAGCTCCACTGTCGCCACCAGATGTCAGACTGCACCCACAAATGAATCAAACCCAGCCAAAATCAGATTGTGTAGCTCCACTGTCGCCACCAGATGTCAGACTGCACCCACAAATGAATCAAACCCAGCCAAAATCAGATTGTGTAGCTCCACTGTCGCCACCAGATGTCAGACTGCACCCACAAATGAATCAAACCCAGCCAAAATCAGATTGTGTAGCTCCACTGTCGCCACCAGATGTCAGACTGCACCCACAAATGAATCAAACCCAGCCAAAATCAGATTGTGTAGCTCCACTGTCGCCACCAGATGTCAGACTGCACCCACAAATGAATCAAACCCAGCCAAAATCAGATTGTGTAGCTCCACTGTCGCCACCAGATGTCAGACTGCACCCACAAATGAATCAAACCCAGCCAAAATCAGATTGTGTAGCTCCACTGTCGCCACCAGATGTCAGACTGCACCCACAAATGAATCAAACCCAGCCAAAATCAGATTGTGTAGCTCCACTGTCGCCACCAGATGTCAGACTGCACCCACAAATGAATCAAACCCAGCCAAAATCAGATTGTGTAGCTCCACTGTCGCCACCAGATGTCAGGCTGCACCCACAGATGAAGCAAACCCGGCCGGAATCAGTCAGAGCTGTAGAGCCCGAGTGTGGCCACCAGATGTCAGACTGCACCCACAAATGAATCAAACCCAGCCAAAATCAGATTGTGTAGCTCCACTGTCGCCACCAGATGTCAGGCTGCACCCACAGATGAAACAAACCCGGCCAGACTCAGTCACAAACGCATACCCGAGTGTGGCCACCAGATGTCAGGCTGCACCCACAGATGAAGCAAACCCAGCCAGAATCAGTCACAGCCGTGTTGCTCGAGTGTGGCCACCAGATGTCATGGTATACCCACGAATGGGCCAAACCCTGCCAGAGGTGGCACTTTGGGACACAAGCGTTGCAGCTGCTGATGCTACATAATTGGAAGGAGCTCCCAGACGTGGTTCCATACCCATCTGGGCCTACCTCAGTGACCCTGGGGAGTTAGGGTCAGACATCCCAGCACTTGCTGAGCTCCAGTGGCCACCAGATGTCATGGCCAGCCAGAGCTGCAGGTTTGGAACCCAAGCACTGCAGATGCAGAGGTTACAGGAATGGAATGGTTTCCCAGCTCACTAAGGGTTGATTTTGGTTTCAAACAAAGCTGCAGGCAAACAGCTCTAATATCCTCTCCTTCTGCCTAAGTCTGGCAATCCTCAGCCTAAAATAGTTCCAGCAGCTGGCTCAGTGTCAGGACATGAGTTTATTTGAAACAAGGGAAAAACACTTTCCAAGGTGGCTAGAGAAGAGAGCACCTGGTAGGATGTCTGGTGATAAGAAAAGTGCTTCTTTGGCCTGTCATGGCCAGGAATGAATACAGGAATTTGGGGGCTGCCAGGGGTCTGAATTACTGCAGTTGGTTTTGGCCCAGAGCAGCAAGCAAAGACAGCAGGCATGGCATTCCGAGGTGACAGCAGCAAGATGCACTCCAGTTCTCCCCTGCTCCCTCCTGCAGAGCTGCCCCAGAGGCTGCACAAGGGCTGGGGCTGCTGCAGCAGAGGCGAGGACAGAGCAGGCTCTAACACAGTGCTTGTGAGGGCAACTGCTCCTTCCTCACCAGGGATGGATGAGGTGGTGTCAGCCAGCCCAGATGTACAGGCATATGCCAGAGGTAGAGTGGAAACGTGCCAGGCTCACTCATCGCTCCAGGAAATCCGCTTGGATAAGAACAAACTTTCTCTTTTGTTTTCTTTTTTTTAAATCTCTCAGACACCTACACTCAGCTTGTCATCAGCTGTCTGGAGCCAGTATTACCTTGCACGGTATGTGCTTTGCTGGAAAGGAAGGGGGTGATGGTTGGGCAACTCATCCAAGGCTCCCACCCTGAGCAGCTCAGCTGCAGGTACCCCGTGAGTCACTGCTCTTGCTGGCAGGGCCCCAGTGTGGCTGAGTGACCCCCTTAGGACACACAGTCCCACAGGTGGGAACAGGCCCCAGCAGTGCCTGTGCTCGGTGCAGCTGCATCAGGAGCCCTTTGCCCAAAGCTGAGCACTGGCTGTGCTCTTGGAGGCACTTCCTTCATCCCTGCAACCCCTGGCCTGCCATCGAAAGGCGAGTGGCCCTGCTCTGCACACAGAGCGTGCGAGGCCTGAGCCGGGCTGGGGTATGGGGTGGGGAGCAGAAGTGCTCTGATGTCAGATCTGGGGACTTGAGACAATTTCCTGGCAAAGTTCCATGTACACTTGAGTCACTCTGCCCTTTGCTCTACAAACCTCCTGCTCTGACCTCAACAGAAAAGACCAAGCGAGAAATTTCCCCCCATTTCTGCTTTTACCCTTGCAATGCAGCTTTTACAATGGAGTGGTATGCAGAAATTTCCTTCAGTCTTCACCTCTTATTTAATGTTCCTGGTGACACTGACAGCTCCTCTTCAGAGGTTTGTGCAGACTTCTGATTGAGCAGATAACATGACCATTATTCCTTCTTCCCAGTTGCTTCATGGTATGCAACAGGACATTAGTCAAAGCAGTTGCTCCTCAGATACACTCTGTTTGACCTGTCCACAAGTATCTGTTACCTGCGGATTCTCTGCTGTATTTCCCTGAAGAATGCCCCAGCTGAAGTGTCAGGATAACAGGATGGATGATGTAGCACATCTTTCCATCTCTGAGAAGATGACAGGACTGATAGCAGCTGTAAGGCAGTGTGAGGCCAGGACCTGCACAGAGGATCCTTGCTTTTTCCTTAGGTCCAGTCCCTCCAGCTCTGCCAGCAGTGGGAAGCAGTGCTGCTTTCCATGCAGGATGCTGTCAGACATGTGCTCCCAATGCCTGAGGTGCCTGGCACTCAGCAGTGTGTGAGCTGGCTGAAGCCTGGGGGCTGCCTCACCTGTCTGCTCCCACCTGGTGCCCTGACCCAGACCTGCCAGAAGCCACAGTGCTGCCTGGGAGGAAGGAGCCCACGCTCAGCTTCTCCCTGCACCTCTGTCTGTGGTTTTCCAGGTGGATTTCCAGGCGTGTGTGCATGTCTTGCATCCAGACCCCCAAAGAAACCCCTGAGAAGAAACAGAGGGAGGGAAATGCCCATTTCAAATGGCTTCTCCCTCCAAAGGCGCCAACCAAGAGACTGAGAGGGTAATGCCTGGCTCTGCACAGCCCGCTGGCAGACAAAGAGAGATAACTTGGAAGCTGTGCTTCCGTGCTGCTCCCTCTCTTTCCATTTGTTTCCCATTTCTATACTATCATGGTAATTTTGGGCAAAACAAAACCCAGCAAATCCTCTGGCTCTCAGCAGGCAGAAGACAACTCAGCTGGATTGTGCCAGTTGCAGAAGTCAGGCCTGACTCCCTGAGTCGTAAAATTAAAAATGAGTTAAACATCCAGCAGGTGTTAATGGAAGGCACGAACCAGCTGGCAAACCACAAGCCTTGGAAAAGGTACAAACCAAACGCAGACAGGAAATCCCCCACCCAGCCAGGACCTGGAAGTTGTCTGCACCTGAAGGAGAAGTAGCTGGGGATGGTTTACTTTAGGTCGATTATTTGCAAATGACTGACTGTGAGTGACGTCCGTTCCCTCAGCTCTACAGCAGCATTATCAAATGAGTGAAGAACCAGCCCTTGCTATCTCCTGCAGCCGGTTTCCTCTGAGTGGTAGGTGCTCTCCTCTCTGAAGACCTGCTCCTGACCTCCTTGAGTCACTGGCACTTAATCATGATGCAACTGGCAAAGGAGCACTCCTGCCAGCCCGTGTCCCTCTGCACAGCTGGGTCCCAGGCTCAGGGCATTCAGGGCTGGCCGAGGGATGAGGAATGGGAATTATGTGCATGAGCTGCAAGGAAGGCTACATTTCTTGGTAGAACTGGACTGCAGTGTTTCAAGGATTGCTGCTTACTCTAAATGTGTTGGCTCCCACCTCCACTGTTCCCTCACAGAGATCCAAAAGCTGTAAAGATTGCAGGGCAACAGCCAGAGGTGGGGATTTTACAGATAAGGCAAAACAGTCTTAAGCATGGCCAGTACTCACAAGGAGGAAGCTGGCTGGGATGACAGTCCCCTGCTTTTCCCTCTGACATCCCATCTGCCCTGGCCTGAGTCTTTGCTAGAGTTACACACCATTTCTGAAACCCACCCTTGTGAGCAGTCCCATTTTTCACTTCCCTCTTCCCACCCCTCCCATGCCCTGGCATGCCCTCGTTAGTTCACAATGGCTCCAGATAACTCTACATGTATTTGTCTTGCAGAAACAATCCATCACTTACAGTTTCTGGTTTATTGACCTTCTCCTGTGTGGCACTTGGCTCCACTGCAGCTTGCTGTGGGACGTGACCTACCTGTCCTCCTGGAGACTCTGCTATGGCTCCCAGCTCTGCAGCAGCTCCCACAGCCACGGGGCAGGCCCTGCAACACAGAGGGGAAGGGCTGTCTCCACAAGGGACAGTTACTCTTGGGATTCCCAGGTGTGCTTCTGTTGGGAAATGGGAATTCATTTTAACTGTCTGCTGCCAAAGCTGGATGGGGCTGGGTGAATTTTGGAGTCCTCTGTCTAGCGCTACAGATGGGACATGAAACTGCTCAGAGAGACACCAAGCATACACATCTCCACATGGCATGTTTTTGGCACAGAAACCACTTGTTGTGAATAAAGGGAAAAGAATAACTCAAGGCCTCTGAGAGAGGCTGCAGCAGTGACGAGCTGTGTTCCTAAAAAAGGTATGAGCTTGTTATCTAATTCTTAGTGTACCAAGGGAGCATATTTACATTGCAAAGTGTTCCTCAATTAGTAAGTATTTTTAAAGCTTTCCAAATACACTTCAAAGCAGGAGCACTTCCTTTGGGTAGGGAAGGGGTGGCTGCGAGTGGGAGCTCTGGATGTCATCTGCGAACCACCTCCTTCCTACCATCAGGACTCTCCCCTCAGGTGGGCTTCTCCTGCCTCTTTTTCCTACCAGAAAAGCCTTGTGAGATAGAAGAAGGCTCCCGAGGGGGCTCGGAGTGGGCTGCTGTTTATCACCTCTCTCCCAGTCAGCATTACTCGTTTCAGAAGCAGGACTACAAGAGGCAGAAGGCTTGGCTCCTTGGCAGCCTGAGAAAGCTGTGGAGCACCCACTAGATGCAAGGGAAGGCAGGCAATAGGGGGATGTTCAGGGGCTCCCAGCCTACTGTCCCCATACCCACCACTGCAGGGTCAGACTGCAGGGCACAAGCTGGTTTAACTGGACACACAGTGTCCTTACAGAAACACGTCTCTTTTGGAAACATGATTGACCCTCTGGAACTGACAGACCGCGGAGGTGAATTTAAGAAAAGCAACAACCCATTGCAAATCTTTGGGCAATTTCCTATTGGCACATAATAGCTGGTTTTGTGACCTAAAAGCCCTTATTCTTTACAGCCCTTCACGGGGGCCAGGTTGCCTAAGCTATTTATAGCTGCTTTGATCCCTCCTGCAGTGGAGGCGGCGATACATTGATCAGCCAGACGTGACATAATTCCTGACGCTGCCACCCCGAGCGGTGCCTCGTGTGACCTACTCCTCACACTTGCCGTGGGCACACCTTATCAGCCCATCTATTGCAGACATGAGGGAAGAGGTCCCTCCCTAGCACGGAGGACGCTTGGGAAATGCAGGATACCAGGCATGCTACATCGTGTCATTGGCCCTTGATGAGGGGGTGAGGGAAGTCCATCTCGGCAGTACTTTTCCACTTGCTTTCCTGCCCAGGAGCTGCTAATGGGCTCTTACGACACAGGAGATTCACATGTTACACAGAGGAGGCTCAGCGAGGCTGAGCCACAGGTCACATGTGGCCTGGAATCTCCCAGGAGTTCAGTGATGCTAACACAGAGTGAGTTATTCTCTGGGATGAGGGATCTCAGGGGTTCCTTCCTTCCAGAAAGCATCTGCAGTGGAATTGCAATGACCCTAGACAACAGATGTTCTATGGTTTGTGTTAATAGTCACTGGAAATGTCTGAAAAACAGGGGTGTTGAAGTATGTGGAGCTTCTTTTCAATCAGCAGTGACTTTATAGCTTTTTCCATGGCTGGATAAGAGCACAAGTCCAGAGCTGGCAATTTCCCATGGAGCTGGAACCCTAAAGAACATGAATCTGCAGTTTTGACAATGCAATTGCTTTGTTGCCACAACATCAGTGTGTTTCCTTTTGACAAGGGTGACAATACTTTTCTATCAAAAAGCAGTGATGACACATTGTGTTTAAGATGTAAGATGGCAATAAATACACCTGTAAAAGCACACTGTAACACAAAGGAACCCATGAAAAACACGGCTATCCTTCGGAGGTAGGATAAGGGAAGGGGGGGGCAGCCCCTATGGAAAGGAAACCTGAAGGAAAGAAAGAGGGAGATACCCTGCCCAGGAGCATGGCTGGGAAGCAAAGAGGCTGCCTGATTAGCAGATGTGCTTGGCCTGGGCACCACTGGTGCTCAGCTCTGAGGATGTCAAGGTTGGCTGGAGGCTGGGACAAGCTGCAGGCTTTCTGGGCCATGACCTGTAGGAATGAGCTAGGTGGATTTTGATCCAAGGCAAAAGAAACCTGGAAAAGGCTCCTCCTCTTAGAGGTTGTACCACCACTGCAACAGCGAGGATTAACCTGGAACCTCCTGTGTGGATCTTCAGCTTCTGAAATCTTGGCCTTTTCAAAGTCTTTATTCCCATTTGAGCCCCTTCTTTAATTTTATTATAAAGAACTTAGATTTACATATACAGGGAAAAGCCCTTGTCTCCTGCCTGAGAAATTATGTGACATATAAGGAAAAGAGCCTCCAAGCAGAGCATCTGAAACAAACTTCACTAAGTGGCCTGTTCCTCCAAAATTCAGCTTCCTATAAATATTTTCTCTCTCATTTCCTGTGTGCTACTTGTTACATTATTTGTTTAAGTCAAGATACTGTGTGGCAATTGCTAGATACAGAAACTGACTGTAGCTGCCCCAGGAGCAAGTGAAACTGCTTGGATGAAGAGGACAAGTGAGGGAACATGGAAACCACTGACATGGCAAAGTGCAAACAGATAAAACAATAAAAAGCCTTCTCCTTTCCTGATGGCAGCAGCCTACTTGGATAAAGTGGCCTTTAACACGGGTGAGAGAGCTGCTCTAGGAGAGGTTTTTTCGAAGACCAGAGGGCACAGGTTTGGGCTAACGTGGCTGCCCATGACTCAGGGCCTCTGACGTCACTCCTGCTCTTGGCAGGAAAAGAGGGAAAGGGCAGTGAGTTCAGACAGAACCCAGGCAGCTTCTAACTTACAGTGAGGGGGATGTCTCCCACCAAACCTGAGCAAGGCAGAGGCATCCAGGCACCCCTGGAACACTGTCTGTGAGCACACTCAGGGGGACAGCATCTCTAGAGTGACTCCTCTCCCTCTTGTCCCCAGGGCATGAGGGGCTTCTCCTGCTGTCATCCTTGCTCCCAGTGGCTTCCCTTCTGCCTTTTCCATGACGCAGCACTTTCTCCCCGCACCAACACATGCTCTGCAGCCTGCAGGCAGCATCAAAGAGAGGGGGGCAGGCTGTGTCCTGTCGCTAGGAGTGCCATCTGCAGGCAGAGGAGCAGCGGGAGGCACAGGGGGCTGACCTCGCCGGGGAGGCAGGGAGCTGCTGAAGATAAAATGCACCTGTTTTATTGAAGGTGTGTTTACGTGGACGATCAGATCCTGCCTTACTCTGCTAAAACCGTACAGTGGAGTGGCTTTTCTGGAACAGCTCCTGACTGGGCTTGTCCAAACAGCAGCAGGGGAACATCAAAAGGTGCAGTGATCACCCGCAGATAAGCACCCAACTGTCTGATCCTGAGTGCCCCCAGGCATGGCTCAGCAGCTTGTCTGCCCGCTGTGAGCTCTCTGTACAGCCCTCCCTTGCCCCAGAGCCCCTTGCTGCAGTGACTGCTCCACACACGTGGCAGAGGCTCCCTGGCTGCCAGACACAAAGCTCTGATCCCCAAAGAACAGCCAGTTACTTGTTGGATAACCCTCGCTGTGCAGCCCTTTGGACAGAGAAAGGAATGGGCACACAGGCTTGGGTCAGTGCTCGAGCAAGGCAAGTCCCTGCTGCAGTGACCCAGCCACAGTGGGAAGTGTGTTTGCATCAACCATGGCTCAGTAATTATAGCAACAGATGACTGGAGATCAAAGTGTGTTTGCGAATGATGTGGCGAGGGGAATCGATGGAAATCTGAGCTTTTTAATCTCTGGATCTGTCTTTAATGCAGACTTCTGTCCGGCTTTAACCTGCCCTGGGAAAACATCTGAGCTCGCAGTGCGGTGGTGCTGGCGCGGGCAGAGCCCACGGGGTGCCTGGGGCTGGCACGGGGTCTGTGGGGACAGCATAAGGCCAGACCCCAGGGAGGGCCCTACACTGCAGGTGACAGAGCACATGGAAGCCATGTCTGAGCAGCACACGGGAAGGACACCATTGGCCCAGCCCTCTGAATGAATCCCACAGTCACCCCTCACCTGGACTGGATCTGTCTCCTTTCTGGCACGTATGCTCCTATCAGCTTCCATCCTGAATTCATCCTGACTTTTGTGAAGGGTGAATCACCTTGCTAGCATGCTGAGCTCCAGTCACTGCCCACACCAGGTGTGCTCTTGGTGCCATGCGCTGGGAAGTGCTCCATTGGGATGTCTCGTCTCTGCACAGTCTGCTCTGGCTCCCCAGCAGAGCAGGGAGAGGTTTTCTAAATGTGAGACACAAAGAAAGAAGTTATTTCACACACTGGTCTCTTGTGTGGTTGTACACTGGCTCCAGACACCTTCCCTGCATGGATCCTGGCTAAAGGTGTTTGAGTCACAAGTAGCAGAGTAGAGAGAAGACCAGAGTGGCTATGGGTTAGGTGGAGACAACAAATCCTTGCTTACAAAGTGTTCCCCAGGTGTCTCTGAGACAGTGTTGATCTCTCTTGGTGATCTCTGTTGCTTTAATTTGCTGTTTTAATTCCACAGGCAGTGCCTCCTGCATGGCCACCAGCAGGCCCATGCTGGCTAAAGTTTAGAGCTGCCCCCCCCGGGACTGGGCACCAATGCCATCCTATACATGGGATTTCTCAGATCACATCAATCATCTGGGCTTTTCCTTGCTTGTGCTGAGATGTTATGCTGCTCCTATGTGATTATTTCTCAACAGAGTGGAGAGACTTAATTATTGGGTTGCAAAGTTCCCAAGGGTCTTATGAAAACTGAACTGGAAGAGCGAAGTATTGTGACGTACTGGGATTCCTTAAACCATGATAGGTTGTTACCCAAAAATTTGCTGTAATCCAGGGGAAGTCTGTCCCCCAAACCAGCTGCCCAATGTGTATGTGTTTTGGTTGCTATCATCAAAGTCTACAAGATGAACAGGCAATTCATTATCATTTAGGGCAGTGCTTTGAATGTTATCATTTGAGCTTCTTAGAAGGTTAATCTTTCTGTCCCTGGGATCACATCTTCCTGATGAGGAACAATTAAAGTATCCTGTGGTGAAACACTGGATTATTATTAATGAAACTTGTGCTGCCAGCTCTGCTCCTTTCTGTGCAAGCAGCTCCCACCTGCCTTCAACCATGTGGGCACTCTCATTCCTTCCACAGGAGATACTGATGCGTTTCACGCAATGCCAAGAAATGCTACCTACTAAAACCAGGTTTGATTATTTATTAACCTCAGTTCCTCACACATTGTACCCAAAATCCCTCATCAGAAAGCACTGAGCACTTAACGTGCCCTTGAAGCTAAGCAGAGCTTTAACTACATCTTTCTTTCCCTTAAGTCTTGCAGGAAGAGCTGTCTGGATTCTGCCAGTGTAACAGCTACCGACTCTTCCAATTCTCCAGACTCTGGGATGGAGACAGAGAGCTTTCAGGCCAAACCCTGAGCACTCCTTGTGTGTACCAGCAGGGTACAGATGCACCACAGCTCCTGCACAGAGACTCCCAGCTATCCCATGTCCTGGCTGGATTTCCCAAGCCCTGTGCTGGAGCAGGTGGGAGCTGCTTGCACAGAAAGGAGCAGAGCTGGCTGGATTGGGATCTTCCTGGGAGCAGGCCCACACGGAGCAAAGGCACTGGCTGCTGCCAATGGCTATCAACGAGGAGCACTTCATGCAATTCCCATGTGCTGCCCTGCTAAATGTCATGATCCAGGAATGCAGCTGCTGCTCAGGCAGCTGCCAGCTGGCCACAGCAACTGCAGGTGTGTATCTTTTTATTTGTTTATATATGTAAATCGAGTCCAAAGTCTCAAACGATTAAGTCATGCAATGCAAGGCATGTGACAGTGGTTAATAGTGAAGGGCAGACAAGGGTGACAGGAGGAAAGCATTTCAAAGTGGCAGCTGTGAGGTAAATCATATTGGAATTGGGTAACCTGGATTTAGGGGAGAGGTTGGAAAGGAAGGGCGTAGCACCGGGAGAGGAGCTCTTTCTTTTTTTTTTCCCTCTGTGAAGGGTCCTGCTCCTCAGGCTTGAGGCCTGATTTATGTTTCACATCTCCTACTGCAGGGCTCATGTGCACCCACTGATCTCATCTGAGAGGGGCCTGACTGACACCCAGAGAAGCCACAAGGTACTGGGGCTGGCTGCAGGTTTTGGGATATGCTCTTGGCACCAGAGGTGGCAATCCCTCTTCCCTCTGCCTCTCCCTTCTCCCTCTCCTGGGCTCCCCATGGCACATGACAAAGGGCAGAGGGGTGAATGACATGGGCTTATGGATGGGGCTCTGCTGGACTCAGGCTGGATCCCAGGGGAAGCCCTAAGCTGAGTGGAAAATGCCCAGTTGAATGGCAACTGGGTCCGACCCCGTAATTACCAGTGCCATCACAGATCTGAGTACACAAACATACCACCTGCCCATGCACTGCCTGCTCTTCACATTAAACATTCCTGGGTCCTGATCTCTTGGAAAAGAACAGAGACCTGGCCTGATCCTCCTGGAGGTGAGTAGGGCCCTTTGTATGGACTTGAGGAGAGCTGTACCCTGACACACAACCAGCCCCGTGGCAGACATCAAATGATGTTGTTCCCTCGCAGTCTGCTGATGCTATCACCCTTTCTTTGAGGAGTCAGAGACAACAAGAGCCTACAATGACAAACCGCAGTGTTTGTTGTGGTACAAGACAGGTTAAAAAAAAAAGAAAAAGAAACAGAAACCTTCCCAAATAATTAAAAAAAGTACATTTCATGTTTCATGTCCTATGTACTCTTCATAAACCAAGCACCTTGCAGGCAATTTGCTCATGATCCGCCATACAAAGGGGAAAAGGCACTATCATGGAATACAAGCATAATCCACCTAGAAAATCAGACCTGGAGAGCAGAACAGCACCATTACAGAGGAATCATTGCCTTATACACAAAACTCTAAATCAGCACCACACTTACTGAGCTTTCAGGCTCACAATTTCAGCGAACAAGGAGAAGATTGGTTTACATTATTTGAGTTTTTTGCTGGTGGCTCTTCCACCCAGAGACTAAATGCTGTTTAAAGCACTGCCACACAGAAAGCACCAAAATAGACAGAAATTGTTGCACCTTCACCCACTGTTGGCATGGTAGGAATGAAGGATTTGCATTTTTTGCTACAAGTATTTCTCTTTTAGTTATAAGGCTAATACAAACCCAGCACAAAGGATTAGGATTGAGTCTCTGATAAGTAAGAGTGACAAATTTTGCAGGCTGTTGTGGCCTGTTTCGTTTTTTCTTCAGGTTCATCAAATTCTCTGAGGTTCTGAGTCCATAACAAACGAGCCAGGTGGATGTGGAACTTCTCAGAGACCAAACTTGTGCCTAAAAGCAGTGAAATGGAGAGCCAGGGCTGTGCATGTGCTCAGCAGGATGAACCCTGCAGTGACCCTTCAGCCAGGGAAGCTGGGGCAGGAGAACTGAGTGGGTTTAAACTGGAGCACCAGATATGAATTAACAGGATTATACAATGTGTTCATTTGCCATGCCAGTGGCTGGTTGATGCACTAGGAATTACTTTCCAGGCCTGCATTCCTACACAAGCCTTAAAATACTTGCTAAGTCCTCTAAGTAGAAGTGCTCCCTGACCTCACTGGATGTTGCACGCGTGTGGCACAGGGGGGAAGAATCAGTGTCTGTGTGTGAAGTTTACCCATTAGCCATTCACACCAACACCACAATTCACATGCAATTCCCTCCAACAACCTATGTTAGCTTGGCTGTTTCTTGCTAGATACCCTTGGTAGGTGTCCCCCAGAAGGGGAGCCACTCCAGATCCAGAAAGATGCGGAGAGCAACGTGCCCTTAGACTTCTGTGCCCTATCATCACAAGGCTGGGTGGTTTCATTCCATTGCCCAGTCATAGCAGGCACGTGGCAATGACAGGAAAAATCTCTACAAATGGGGAGCACAGGGATTCTGGATAACGCCACCAGTGCAGTGACACCTCAGCCCCCCTGGTACTGGCCACACTTGGGTTTGGAGAAGCCAGCTATAAGTTTGAGGGAAGAAACATCAAGTAACCATAGAGAAGTGAAGTGCCACATCCATACCTGCCCCACCAGGTCTGGGTGCCCTGTTCTCATGGTTATCAGAGGGCTCACAGACTCAGCCAGGGCCTGCTACTTTACAGCCTCACACAGAGCAACTTCACCAGCACCTGCAAATCCAGTTCTGTCCCTGGAAAAACGTGAGTGGAGCAGTGGTACAGACCATACTTCAGGGTGGAGGCTGCTCCCAAAACCAGCTGCAATTGTTTGTTGTGTAATGGTGCCAATGAAGTTTTGTAACTCGCTCACATACTGGGAGGATTCACTTGATCATAGAGCAATTTCACTTTCTGGCATCTGCCATCCCTCAGAAATTCCAGGCCAGAACTTTACAGAACAACTAATGGCCTAGGATCTTGTGACTGCTAAATATTTCACCCGAGGTACCTCAGCAGGCATGTGCCATCCTCCTGCCCAAACCTCCTCCTCACAACAGGCACCAAAACTGTGGCTCAGTCCAAAAGCCCTACCTGTGAGGGCTGTGATGGGGAGCTAACAGTTGTGAAGACAAGTCACAAAAGCTCCTTCTGAGCCAAAATGTCAGCTCCAACCTCTAGGTGAAGATCCCTGCCCAGGATTTCAGGGAGCACATGCACCCTGCCCTCAGCTCTGGAGCCACATACAAGTTTTAGGCACAGCAGAGTCACAGGTACGAGGGGCACAGCTCAGGAACGCTCAGGGCCACCTGTGGAAGGGGCCACAAGGCACAACACCAAAACACGACCACCCTGAGCCTCATGTCAGGCCTTGAAGCTCACACAACCAGCTGGTGACATGTGAGGGGAGGCAGAGACACAGGGCAGGGCTAGACACAGAGGGATTCATGGGATTGGTTCTGTTTTGGACATGATTTGGACAAGATCAGGCTTTCCCTGGGAGATCCTGTGGATAGCTCCTGCAGGGCAAATCGAGCTAAGTAGATTCATGACCTTTCCATCCAGCAAGACAGAGCCTATTTGGGAAGTGTGAATCCAGTGAAGCTTGGCAACTCTTTCTTACAGCTAAAGGTCTTTAGTCAAGTTCTGAAAAAAGCATCCTTCCTCTCCTGAACCCATCTTGACCCCTGCCCTACACCAATCCCAAGCAAAATGGTACCTGCATCCGTTCCACCCAGGCACACAACCAAAGGGTGACTCACTGTCACAATTCCTATTCGTGCACTTATTGCCCAGATAACTCTCCATTACACTAATGACTCATTCTCTTACGCCCACCAAACACATAGTTCGGATGCTGCTGCTTTCTGCTATTCATAAATTAGGAGGAGAAGGAGAACAGACTGAGCCTTGATCCAGCAAATTTGTCTCTACTGGTGAGCTCCATACTCCAAATTCAAGGAATTCAAGGTTTTCTGTGTATGTTACAGGGAACAAGCAAGGCCCCAGCACCTCCTGCAGGTGAGCACTGAAGGGCTAACATTGCTTGGTGAAGCACCTCACACCAATCTGCTTCTAGAGCCAGAGGATGTTGGCCAGGGCTCTGCAGGCCTTGGATGCCCAGGACTCTTGGGCTGTGTTGGCAGCAGCTTCCCTGAGATGAGCAGGCAGCTTCATTCCAGGCATCACTAAATTTCAAGTAGGGCAGGAGACACAATGCTTGGCGTAGCATTAACCATATGAATGCACGATCCATGCAAACTTTTCTGACATAATAGACTAAGAATTGCCAGTTCTTGCTAATTTGGGAATATTGTGAGTGCTCTTCAAGACCCCAGAAGATAGGGATTTCTGTATGAGACATGAATCTCTGTGTTTTACCTTAATATAGGTTCGGTTTCCTCAGGGCAGTAGACAAAAGAATTGGGAACATGATTTTAGTGCATCCAACAAAGTGAGAAATCAGCTGGCAAATAAGAAAGCATCTGTAATACACATTTCTGTGGGAATAATACAGTTTCTATGCACTGTTGGGATGAGGAGGCCCAGTCACTTATTTTTACATTCCTCATGGTCTATAACATAAAGCCATAGCTGAACGCCCTTTTGGCCACTTTCAGCTGTACTTTGCATCTGAGATGAGCTGCCTGAGCCCCATAAACCAAATAGAGAGAAAGGTGACCACTTTGTGTGTGGTTTGTGCTGCTGAGACAGGTGAGGAGTGCCAAAGCAGCCCTTGGATTCACAGGGACCTTCCCCCTGCCAGAGCACAGTGCCCTCAGACAGAGCACTGACAGCAGCCAACCAGTTCACCTCCCCAAAGCTTATCAGCCTGTTTGCATAAGAACCAAGATCAGAGACAGAATGAAGGAAGGATGGCCTTGAGCTTCAGAAGAGCTTTTTCCTACAGGTTTCTTGTCTTCTGTCTGCCCCCTTGCTCCCCAGGAGCTCGTGGTCCCAGGTTTCCTCTGGACTGGTGCCTAGAGCTGGAGCCTGTGGGCTCTCTGGGCTGAGCCTGCCCTGCCCCTGCAGTTCCATGGCATGTGGTTCCCTCTGGTCAGCTGAGGTGTGAATCCCAGGGGACTGCTCTTGCAGGGAGCAAACCAGGCCATACACACACTGAGTGAAGCAGTGCCCACAGCTCCCCTCTGCCTCTGAAAGTCCAGGCTCCCCACCAGACTGCCAGAGCTTTTCAAAATATTCTGTTTCTTTTTCTAAATAACGAGGTACATTTTTAAAATGCTGAGCTCTCCTTGCTAGACACTGCTGCTAGTTCCCAGACCTTGCAGAGGAACCCAGGCCCATCGTGTCTCCTAAGAAAAACGTTCTTCTCCCATCTGTTCAAAAGGGGAAGGATGTAACATGACCAACACTGAGAAAAGTACCCTCCTGCTTTCAGAGACACTTATTGGAATGTGCTTGGTATTCAGATGATAACTTACATCTGTAGCAACTTGCTGAGTGATGTCTTGAATCACACTGCGATAAAGGGATGTGTTTGAAGTTTCTGAAGGCAATACCTTGCTATCATTCCCTCTCAGTGCTGGCACTCAGAGCTCTCCAGCCTTGCCTCTGTCAGCAGGTAGGCACACCAAACTAAACTTCCCAGCTAACTAAACCTAAACCCCACTTGGGCTTATTTGATTAGTGCATAAAAGCAGGCACTGGAAAACCCATGGAAAAGGATCTTTTCCTGAACGTGTTCACTTAACACAACCAGCAACAGTGTGTTTTCCCCCAGTGTGTGAGCTGAAGAGCAAGACCCTTGCAGGCACCCCCAGAGCCCAGCTCTGCAGTTTTTGGGGTGTTGGCTTCTGGTGTTCTCAGGCCATTTCCTGCAGAAACGGGCTGTAATTGCTCCTGCCATGAAGCCTGAGAGAGGAGTGCTAACACACCCCCTGGCTGCGAGCAGGCCTGTGACTGCACATCAAAGCTGATCCCACCTCACAGCAGCAGCCATGAGCACATTCCAGGGAAACAGAGCTCTGCACAAGGCAGGATGGAGAACCCTGTAGCCTCGCAGTGCTCCCCACCCACCACCGACTTCCATTAATTAATTAACTCTGCAGCTTTGTTCCCTTATCATAATCCTCCCAGCAACAGCACCATAAATTGTACTTGCAACAGATGCTTAAACGAGATGATCCCAGGTCTTTGCAACTTGTCTCAAGGGTGGGAAACTCACAGCTTTGTGGTGATCTCCAATTCATTCATTATACAATCGGATCTTAATTGCTTTAAGAATGTGATTCTAGTAAATCTGGCCTCTAGTGCCACTCCTGTTAAAGACTTCTGTTGCTAAATCTCAGCTGCTGAACAAAGCCAGTCCATCCCTTGGGGTCTTTCCTACTTCAGTGGGCTCTGAAGTATTGAATTACCTGCAGAGATTAATGCTGTGTTCACCCAGCCCATATGTGCCCCCTGAATGGACAGGCACCAGACTGACTTATTTGTTCTGAGCAGCAGCAGTTTCCACCAGCCCCCAGGGGAGCTCGGTGCTATGAACAGGTGACACACAGAAAGCTCTTTGGGGTGGTTTTGGAGATGATTCTTCCTTAAAAGGAAAGAGTGCACAGAGCAAACTCATCCCAAAGTCCTGCTGTCCAAGCAAAGTGTGTCTAAGTACAAACACCGTGCAAGAGGTTGGTGCTGCTTGTAAAAGCTTCAGATGCCCGAGGGTCCCTGACTGAGCTCCTCCCCTCCAGCACAGCTATGCCTGTCTGCCAAAGGCATGCCCAGGTGTCACCAGAGCCAGCTCTGGGGACTCAGTAGGTGGCAGCCTTCCCCTTGGCTTTGCAGGGATCTGTCACCCTGTGGCAGGTGCTGGGGGATCGTTGGGCACGGAGGACACTGACCTCCCAGACAACATGTGGTGGGCTGGCTGAGGTTCACGGCCAGGAGGTGCTGCCACCATCTCTGGCTCCAGCGTGAAATTGAAAAGGTAAAATGAATGGGTTTGGCACTCTGGAAGAGGTCTGGATCAGCAGAATCACTGCTCATTCATAGGGTAGGCAGGAAGAGGGAGCAGTATAGACTTCGCCTATTTTTTGGGGTGGAAATTTAGTGCAGGGACAAAAATGAAGCCCATGAGAGCTGCATTTGGGGCCAGGGACAATTTGGGCACTAAACAGAACCTTGCAGTGCTTTATGGGGAATGTAACTCACATGCCTACAAAGGGGGGAACACTTCCACCATGCAAATCAGCATTCATTCCTCAAGGAAGGTGGAAGGAGAAAGTAGAGGGGTGGGATCTGGCCACAGAGGAGGTGATACAGGCTCCTGACAGTGAATGAAATTGCTGCTTTCAGCCTGCCTGCTCCTGGAGCCAAGGTCCCCAAGCATCAGTGTGGTGGGGAGCAGCATCCTCCCCGTAGGTGGGATGGGGCTGAGTGATAAGGGCAGAAGCCTCCTGCTGTGGTACAGCTGCAGCTGGAACAGCCTCCTGATCCCAGCCTTGGCCTCCCCATGCCTGCAAACCAAAGGTGTTCCTAGGCACTGGAGTTTGGACTTGAGCAATGCCACTGGACCTCTTTTCCTAAAGCTCTTACAGTTTCAGGCACGGTCAAGCCGAACATTTTTGAACTGTTCACCTGAAAGTGGGAGGAGGAGCTAACGTGAGAAAGCACCCCGGGTCCCTCGGCGGATACTGGCAACGCCTGCCTCCCTCCTCAGCGTTCCGCCCGCCTGCCCTTCTCTGTCCCCCTGAGCAAGCTGCAATGAAATAGCACGCATATTTCCCCCCTCACTGAAGGGCAGGTGTATCCTCACGCTCCTGCCCTTCTCTCACAGCACCTTACATAAATCACCACTGGGTTTGGAGAGACGCCAGCACAGTCTGAAGGAATGTGTACAGGACCTACCAGAACAGGGTTTCCCCATGTTTCTGACTCTATAATCCCCTTATTCACAGCTAAACCAACAGGCTCATGCCTCCTGCACTGAGAACCTTCTCCAGCTCCATCCACAGCCTTTGAAAACAAACAAGGAAACCCACAAGCTCATGCTCAGCCAGCTATTACTACGAAAGAGAAAACAAGAGACACAAAGCAGAAGAATTTGCCACATGCAGCTCTGTAAGCACCAAGTCCATGAGTGAGGAGACATTTGTCTTTGTTCCGTGTAGTCAAACATGTCCTAATCTTTCAAACACCTTCACTCCAAAGTTGCAGCTGATTGCTGAGTCACAGGGGATTTGCTATTTAAGCAAGGGCCAGTGCTGAGGCCCCAGAGTGGTGATACTGCCAGACTGTGAATTTAGGCATGGAAGGTTTGGGGAAGAGGCTTCTGTGAAGAGCTGCCTGAAGTAAGGGGGGTGGCAGGCCTTGCCTGAGACCCCTGTATTGCCACCAGAGATTGCAAAACTCAAAGCTGCAGCTCCGAACAGGCTCTGCATGGCGAATGTCAGGTATGGAAACCATGGGGTGCCCAGTAAATGCTCTGGTGACCAGCTTTGGAGAAAGGTGCTGAGGAAAGGCAGGGTTTCATCCATGCTGCTCTGACCCTTCTGAAGCAGAGCAGTCCGTGACAATAGTGGCAGAACCTGGCTAACGCCAGAGCACCCTGACTATGTGTTCGTATAAATATCTGCCTGGAAAAGGCTATCATTTAAAGAAGGTAATTAATAGAAATGCAGGCCTGGGGGCCTGTGCCTATGGCATGGCTCTTGAAAGATGTTTGCCCTAACCCAAAAGGAACAGGCAAGAAGCACTGGATGTACTCAGGGAGTCTCCTATAAGCACCATCTACCACAGCACAATGCAGACAGCTCTTCATGAACCCCCACCTCTGGTGCTTCAGAGAATCCCCTGGCTATTCCTTCATCCTTAAATCTCTCTAAAATCCCAAAGTAGCACAGGGCCCTTGGGTGGCACAGACCAAAGTATGTGCACACAGCCTAAATGTGCTTCGGCTGTCTGGCTACAGAACAGGATTGCTCAGGCTTGCAAAACACCGTGAGAATGTGTGAGCAAAGTCTGCAGACTTCTTCCTTGTTCCCAGTTTACTCTGGAATAATAGTTTACTTTACCCAGGCTCTTCCTGATCCATATCCACAGATCAGCACTAGGCTCAGCACTGCAGCCTGTCACGCAGAGATAGCACAGGGCAATTTTCTCCTCAGCACAGCTCTGCAACAGCTTTGAGGATGCTGTGCCTTTTGGTGCGAGGCGGCGAATCAGGGGCTGGGACTGGGTCTGAGTCACTGCCTTTCAAGCCTGAGCATCTGGCCAGCTGTTTGGCCCGAAAGTGCAGTGCCCTTTTCCAGAGCAAGAGTGGCTGCTCTGTGGTTTCCATTGTTTACGTGCTCCAGAACCCCAGCTTTTATGCCCTGGTGTCCTGCCTGCCTCCCACCAGTCTTTCAGGTCCCGTGTTTGGCTGAGAGCATGCTGGGCATCTCCTGTCACATCTCGCTGGTCCCAGCCCTGTGGTTGGCCTGGCTCCTGCCTGGGCCTGTTTGAGGGGTGCCCCTTACCCAGGAGGGCCCAGCTCCGGGGCAGGCTGTGCTCAGACACCGTGTCCTGATGCCAATCACCTGCCTTTGAACTGCAGCCCCTCTCCACAGCTGCCAGGGAACATGATAGGAAGGGCCACATCCAAGCAGAGCACAAATCCCAAGCCTCGGCCAGGATTTTCCACAGATGATTGACGGTGTTTGCATTTTGCACCAGCAAAAGCAGTCCTGGTTTGTGCAGTAAGTCCACGGCTGCACCACTGCCTAGTCTGGGCATCCAAACAGTCCTTGGTGACAGCAAGCACAGCCTTCGGAGAGACAGTCCAAACCTGAGACCTGAACCTCACCCCTGTCAGCCCCAGCAAACTGGGGTTTGCTTTGCTAGCCCAAAAACAAGTAAGAAATTCAGTCACTAGAAACCAATGCCAATCTCATGATTTCAGTGATCTGTTAGAGATGGGTGAAGCTGCACTCACAGCCCTTGCAGATCTTCCTGCTAAGGCAGGAAGCTTCTTCTGAGTATATTTTCTATACACCAGTACTAGAAATGTCAACATTTGACACTTATTTTCATCTTACTCATACTAAGAATTAACAGAGATTTCCAAGGGCAGGTTGTCTTTATGGTCTGGGAGTTAATTTCATTTTGGTTTTTAGTAGTAGATTTTAAATAGTTGCTTTTCAGTTTGTCCCCTCGATCCTCATCAGGCTGGAATCAAACTCAAAAGCATTTGGGAGACATTATTGGCCTAACCAGAACCCAGATTTGACTCCAGACAGAGGCAGGGTTTTTGTAACTTTGAAATCCGCAGCTGAAGGCCAGGCCCAGGTCTGGGTTTGGACCCAGGTATCCCACAGAGCACCAAAGCACACAGGTCCCCTCTGTTCCATCTAACTCCCCAAACTAGTCCAAAAGGGCACATTCCTGGGCAGCCTGTTTCTAGGAACAGTATCACTATATGAGCCTTGTAACTCATTAATGCTAATAGCAGTTGCATAATGCACAGCTGAAATGTGGTTGTACAGTGAGCTAAGAGCATATCCCAGCTACACAATTGCCAGGCAAAGTTTCTGATGAGCAGCTTTCCTTACCATTACAGCTGGATTTACCTTTGAATATAAATGGAGGGGCCACGTTTCAAGGTATCACAAAGTCATGCCACTAACTGTAGCATGATGGCAGAAGGTGTGAGCTCGCCTTGTCCTTGCTCAGGAGCAGAACCTCAGGAGGTGTCCACAAGGGCCTTGGCCACTCAAGCCTCAGAGACGGCACGTTGCCCTTGAACCCTTGGGATTTCAGTGGAAATCTCAACCTTCACAGAAACTGCTAAAGCCTGGTGTGCTGCACGCAAGTGCAGAATTGATTTCTTTCCTATTCTGCAGATTTGGTCAGTTCCCATGGCCCAGTGCAGCTTTCTCATCCTGTGCCCTGGTAAGAGAACACTAACTGCCCTCTTCAAGGCCCAGCTTTTCTTCTACCACAGTCTCATTCAAATGCACTTGACTGTCTTCAGATAAACAAGCTTTGGACCATACTTAAAATCCAAGGCCAGTTGTATCCTAGGCTTTGAAGGGTGATGAGGGTTGCTCCCTCCCAGCTCCTGTGTCTGCTGCAGTGCCACTTCCATTTGGGAATGTGCCCTGCTTGTGTCTGAGTGAAATGAATGATGGGGCCGAATGATGAAGATGTGGGGCTGTGGGAGGATGAAGAGCACTGCTGTGACTTTGAAACAATGGAAAATATGCAATAAACCCTAATTCCCTGCTGGTACATAGAGGCAGTGTAAATAAACCTCACAACTACATAAATAGCACACTGCTCTGAGGAGCTGGAGCATCCTCTGGAATAGCAGGCAGAGGAGTCTGCTCCTCTGCAGTAGAGGGATCATGCTTGGCAAAATGATGCAATTCATTTAAATGCACGCTGTACAGTAACACAATTTTTGAAAACCATACTGTTTGGCCCACCAAAGTGATTCCCAGAAGTAACTCCTGTGAGGAGCACACACCCAAGCCAGTCAGAATTTCTGGAATGACATTCCAGTTGCTCAACACCTGGTTATGCAGATAGAAGAGAAAACAGAGCACGCCTTAGCCAGTGTAAGAGATAAGGGTGTGAGAATCCGACTCTGGCTAGCACATGAAAGTGCCAGTGACCTCGCCCCACGGCCCAGATTGCTCAAGCTAGAGGAGATGTCAGTATCAATGCACACATCTTCCTTCAGAGTCACAGGACTCTCCTCAGTGCTGGCTGCTGCCCTCAGATCTTAACCCCAGAACGGAGGGGAAGCGCCATGCTTGCTGAACAACCTGCTTGCAGAGTTGTTTGCTTCTGCAAACTGACTGCAGAGAAGGATTAAGGAAATTCTCTTTTATTATTCCACCTAGTGGAAGACCTTCCAGCTCTTCAGATAAACTCAGCTGCAATTAGAGGGAGGTCAAAGTAACGGGTTCTCTGTTTTCTTCAAAATGAGACTTGTGGCTCCACTGTATTCCTTCCTATAGAATGACTGGGTAACCTTCCCTGGACCAAACAGAAAGCAGCTCCTCTGGCTCAAAATCCCTGAGTGTGTTCAACTTATTTTTTACAAAACAACTACCAGCTGGAAGCAAACACCCTCTTGCATTTGTGTCCTCAGTATCTATGCAGAACGGGCTGAGAATTCTCATTTTGCATCCCTAACCAGAAGCAAAGATGTGTATCAATGGCAGTCAGTTAATTCATTGACTAGCAGATTTTGGCAGCCGTAGCCCAAGCCCTGAGGGAAGGTAGGAGGGGTGAGGGGAGCTGCTTGATGTGGATTCCTCCTTGTCCCAGCTGAGGTGCAGAGAGGCAAGGGAACTGAGGGTGGGAAGAAGCTCAGGATAGATGCTGGATGAAGGGGCACCCAAATCCTCACACCAGTGACACCCAGCAAAGTTCTGGAAGGAGTCCAAAACCAAGCAACCTGGTGCTCATGCAACAGGCCCAGCACGTGTCCTGCAAAGCCCTGTCTGAAGTAAAGACCACAGGTGGCTGGTGGCAGGGCAGAGGTTCACATTTCAGGTAAAAGCTTCCCCCAGCTAGAGGGAGACCTTCAGCAGCTCTCAGGGCCCCTCGTGCTGTGATCCTCACCTGGCTGAAACATGGATTAAAGGGGTAAATCCAACTGTGTAAAGGCAGCTTTGGTAAACAAAGAGCCATGAGGGTGAGTAGGCAGGATTAGGTGAGGGAGAAACACAGCAAGTGGTGCCTCTCCCATAGGAAGGGAAGATGCTTGTGACAGGTGCTGCTCCCTGTCCCAAACGTGCTAAGGAGGCCCTTGATCAGTGAACTGGCTGGCAGCTTCTGCTTTTCTTTATTAGCAGTGAATCAAATCCTTCATTCCCACCCAGGAACTTCCTAAGGCATATGTTTTCCTACTGACTTCTCTGTTCTCCAAGGAAGAGACAGTAAGGGAAACAAATTAGGAAAGCCATTTTCTACTTTTCTTTCCTTTTTTTTCCCCCCATTTTCCTCCCCTTTCTAACAGCTCCACAATAACTGTCACACACAAAAAATATATGCAGGAGCCTCCCGTGACATGAGATATGAGGCTATATTAGAACATGTCTGGGTGTCTCCAAATGGTGGGAGAAGGTCCAGATTCTCAAAGATAGCAAGACCCTTAATTCTTACTGGAAGAAAAGGAATCTCTGAGTTTCTGGACCAGGCTGTCCAATGTCCTCTCCCTAAATATTTCTATCTGTAATCTGCCACGCAGTAAGCGACACATGCCACGTCTCTTGGTTTCTCAGTAATGCTGTGGGGTTCAGCCTGCCCTGGCCAAAATGGCTCTGTGAGAGTGCTGGCCTGAAGCCCCAGTGAGATGCCAGGGGAGCAGCTCCCTCTCCCAGCTGGCTCTGCAGTATTACTGGGGTTGTCATGCCAAGCACTGGCAATTCCTAAGGACCCTTCCTTCTGCCTGCTCGTGTATGTGCCTCATGGAAGGCCTCTGAGTACAGGCTACACCAGGCTGTGTCCAGGATTGTCCTTCTTCAGTTTGCTTTGGTTGAAGCAAATGGCCAGACTGCTCACCTGTTCAGCAGGTAAACATCTGTGAAGTCCCCAAAGGTGTTCAGTAAGAGGGCATTTGAGTAGGCACAAGGTTTGTGTTGGTGGGTACAACTAATACTGGATAAAAAAGAGAAAAGGAGGTGGGAGCAAACAGTTTCTAAACCAGACAGATGAGACACTGACCAGCTAAGGAAACCCTCCATGAGGGTTTTTAATGCATGTTAGCCAGCTCTCTACCCAGAAGGCAGACATAAGTGGGATAAGTGACCAAGCGTGTTCATTTTATCACACAAACCTATGCCACTGAGAACAGATACATTAACAATTTCTTTGATTTAAAATGGAATAAAAGATATGAAGGCAATAAAAAGGTTTGGGTTCACCCCAAAGCACTGCTCTGCCTGTTAGCTGAATGAGTGTGCAAGGGAAGCTTCCCTTCAGTATCACTTCGGTTCTATATGCTTTCTGGGAACAGTAGTGGTTTCCAGGCCATTCAATATTTGCCTGCATGACCGGTGTGTTTTCCCTCCTGCTCACCTGCACTGCTAACGTAGTTTCTCCAGGAGATGGAATGTTTGCCATACCAAAATAGCAGCTAAATGAATGAAAGTTCAAGCAGGGCTATAAATAGAAAGGGCACCAGGTTTTCACAGTGCACATATAAGCTACTCCACACCCACTTCCTTTTGTCTGCCATTAACTCTGAGATCTGAAGCGGAATAACCTTTCTGCACTTTGGAAGAACAAACAGCAGAACAATTAAGAGACCAAACTGTTATGAGGAAGTCACTGAAGTGCTGTGTAGGAAAGATGGACAGACTATTTTAGATAGATAGACAGATAGATTAGATTAGATTAGATAGATAGGTAGATGGATAGATAGCTAGATAGATAGATAGATAGTGTGGTGCCCCACAGCCAGAGTTGCCAAACAGTAAATTTCAGCAAGATTTACAGGAGAATCTGGGGATGCCTGAATGAACCTGTTTCAGGTGCCATTTCACTCTGCCTGTCCTTCTTTAGCTGTCCCTCTCCTGCACGATGTGGAGCAGTGCCAGAGCTCAGGCAATGGGAAAGGCACAGTGGCCCCTCCTGGTGGAAATCCAGCTTCCAGGGCTCAGGGCTGCAAAGGAGGCAGAAAAATATGTGATGACAGGTAAAATAAGAGATAAAAGCTAAAAAGAAACTATTTTTTTTAAAGACAACACCTCTTTGCTTTTCCTACCAAAGACAGAGCACACTGGCACTATCCTAGTGTTGCTTTTCCATGTAAATAAATGCCTTTTCACGTTGGCACAAGGTGTGTTTAGGACAACTATGGGTGGAAGGGTGGGGGTTACAGAGGCAAAAGGGGTGGGGAGGTGCTCCTGGAGGCAGTGTCAGCTCAGGACTCAAAGCTCACAGACCCTTACACTCCACTGAATCTCCCCATGCTTCCCCTGGACTGGCACTGGCTAGAAATTATCTTGTGGAAGGCTGTTAATAGTCAATAATTGACACTGAGATAAAAACCAAATAGACCAGGGAGAAAGCAGCTGAGTCACGCAAGGTTAGATTAGGAGGCAATTTACTAGTTTTAGTTGTAGCTCTTGGACACCAAACAAAACCTCACTAAAAAGAAACTCCTGCCCCAAATGCAGGCTCATAAAAATGCAACAAGTTCACAGGTTGGGTTTATTATGGTTTCGGTGTGTGATATGAGGATTGCATGCACAGAGGGAACCTTTTCTCTGTCTAAAGAGGCTCTTTGGAGGTTGGCATGGCCAACACTGGGCCTGGTGGGAGTTTCACGCTGTTTCTATGTGCAAAAGCGATAATGAGTAATGGAACAAAGTATCACAACATGTTCCAATGTGTCTGGTCACCTGCTGAGAACTCCAGAGCATTTGTGCGCAGCTGCCTGAACAGAGCTCCCTGCTGATCCTTATCATTTCGCTCCTCACAACTGAGGTGGCTGTACCTTTTTGTTCTCTCTTTTAAACTGTTGAGGAAACCAGATGGAAATGCTGACAGAACAACTTCCAGCCTTTCCTTCTGAGGCACTGGCTGTGCCAGATATTTGGTCTCTCAGTGTGCACTATGTTGGGGCTGGTTGGAGAGGTGACTGCAGCTCCGTCCCTGAGCGGGTCTCTCCTGCAATGCCCTGGTGCATTGGCACTTGTTATCCCTGGGTCTACATTTACCCAGTCACATGGTCACTGCCAGGCTGGTTTTTCTCCCATCTGTCCCCAAACACCCCTAAAGGGAAGGGAGCTCTCACTGTGTTTAGAAAAGTGCTGCAGCACGAAGCTGCTTATCCCAGGACTTGCACGGCTGTACGCAACGTGAGCAAGGGAATAATCCGTCTGGGAAGATGCTGCCACACATGAAAGCATCTGCCTGCAGCTAGACTCCATCAAAGAGCAGATCTGTGGATTGATTTTCCCAGTATGACATCTTCCATCTGCAGAGCGCTCAGAGGTTCTTTCATTGGCCCTGCTGTTGTTCATGATTCAAGCAGCATGATGAAACAGCTCACGAAAAGGCACTCGGCTCCCTAACACTGCCCCAGGAGCACGGAAAGGCCCAGGATGGGGTGGGGGCACAAGTAGCGCTATGGTGCAGGGCCAAGGGAGGGGCACAAGCAATGGGAGTGGGGATGTCCCACACTGGCAAGAGCACTGCCCAGCCTGTGTGCTTATGGAAGCCCCCTCAGGTTCTGGGGACAAAGTCCCAGAGAATGCCCTGGGGCCAGCCCAGCTCACCTGAGTGGGGCACCAGGAGCCCTGCAGCTGCTGGCAGTGGAAGCTGGCATGGTTGGCCACTCTTTCCATCTCCCCACTTGAGCTCTCTGCGTGCTTGGGCATGTTTTTGTGCAGTTTTATTTTATTGGCAATGATGTCACAGGCAACCTTTTGATGACTTATGACCCACAGCAGGCCAGGTACCACTGGCTTACGAAACAATGAAAGGAGAAGAAAGTCAGGAAGCAAGCTGGAGAAACATTAATTATATAAACTCAGCAACCCAAAGGACAGAAGTGGCACATAATTTCACAGTGAGCTGCCGTGGATATTTCAGGAGGAGCCAGTGAATATGGGAGGCTTTCAGAGAGCCTAAGAGATTTGGACACAGCAGAATATGTTCCCTAGGGCTGAGCACCTGAAGCCTGAATAGCCACATCAAACATTTTTGGGGCATAGCACACAGCATGTCAATTTGCTGGGGACTGGGCTCTGCCACGGGATATGCTAATAGTGTACAAGAGGTCTGAATGCATCCCTGGAGTAACCACACGAATTTACATATCCTGCTTCAGAAATGGATCTTATTAGATGGCCTGAACAGTGTACTTAGCACAAGTGTGCTTTTATGTCCTCAACCTCCCAGAAAGCCCTACGAGATCATTATGCTGTTGGAACATGGTCCCTTATGTGTCAGGGAGAAGGTATTCCTGGGCCATTCCCCGTGCTTTTAAGGGATGGGAAAGGAATATGTTGTTCCCCAAAAGCATTTCCTACTGATTCATTTCCCTTTATCATCTGGTTTGCAGGTCTGATCTTGACTTTTCACCACACCCAGATCTCCCATTGACTTCAAGGAACAGGGCTCTGTGGGGGCAGTGTGAAAGTCACCCAATAAAGGTTTTCAAGAGGAAGCTGCTGGATTCATCAACACCAGAATTTACATAGATCTCAAAGATGCCAGCAGGTTTGCTGTGGCATGTACGACAGGCTGTGTGACCCGACGCTGTGAGGAGGGACCGTGCAGAAGGGCCCACGTGTTTGCAGTGACAGCCCTTTCCACTCCCCACAGGCTCTGGCACAAGCACCATCTGTGTCAGCAGGGACACCCCTCCTGCAGTGCCAATAAACACCACCCGTGGCTCAGGAGGGACTGCCATGGGTACAGACACAGCACCCACTGCACAGTGATACCAGAGGCCCGAGTCTCCAAGAGAAGCCAGAACACACTGCGATGATTTCATTTTCTCTGTGAAGATTTCATTTTCTCTGTGAAGAAATCGCCAGACACTTAGCTAATCCTCAGCTCAAATTAGAGACCTCTTGTGTGAGATGCTCCACAACCACAGAAAGCACGAGCTCTCTTTAGAGATGGACAAAACCCAGCAGTTACAAAGAGCTATGATACAGACCCACAGGCAATGCTGCAGCAAAGGAAAGCCTGATCCAGCCCCACTCTCCAGGCTCTGCTCTCGGAGAGACACTGGGACACACCATGGCTTTGCCAGCTGCATCCTTACTGCATCGTCCAAAGTGGTCTTGTGTCTGGATAAACCTAATACTGCAGTGATTAATTATAAACACTGCTTCTGTAGGATTTGGAGGGGAAGAAATCTTTTCCTTCTGCTGAGGAGAAAGAGAAATGACACCCTTGAACAGCATAATTTGTATAAATTATTGTGCTTTTTACCCACGGCTCATCTGCCAAGTTCTCTTGTATGGGAGGAGCCTGTGTGTGTTTTGATGTGCAAAGTAGGACAATGGATTACCATTATTAAAGGGCTTACAAATTGGGCAGGCAAGCCCCAGGTGAGAGGTCACTCTGCCTGTACCAAAGGGAAGTTTGAGCTGAGTGAGAAAGCTTGGGTTTGACTGAGAGGACAGGGAAAAGAGCTGTGTTCTGCCAGACTATGGGTCTGTCTGTGCTGCACAGAAATCAGCCACAGCTTTGTTGTGTTCTCAGTTTCTCACTCTGCCCATCTGCAGCATGTGTGGCATTCCTCCCAGCCCGTGCTCCTCATAAATGGCACTGCTGCAGAGGGGAACTGGAGAGGAGGTCCTCATACTGTGGAGCTGGGGTGGGGTAAGGAGTGAGAGAAAAGCCATCTGAATGACATGGGAAGCTTGAGCTGTCCTTGCCAGAGGGTGAAGTCCTGGGATGGAGATGGAGCCACAGCTTCCTTTGCTCCAGAGAAACAGCCCTAGACAGACAGATGGTTGCCCTGGGTATTTGGCTGAAGGGTCATATCATAATGACAGCAAAGATACTTGTTTAAAGTATGCCAAGTGTTGCAGCTGAAAGGGATGCTGGCCCTTAGGAGAAAATCCATCCTTGTGCCACAGAAGACAGGCAGAACTAATAAACACAGACTGAGGTCTCAGCCTCTTGCTGCTCCCTGGAGCTCAGGCTGATGCTGTCATCAGTATCAGGAGTGCAAAACACAGGCTTCAGCCACAAAAGAAAAGTCTCATGAAACAAAATTGGACAGAGGAATCAACAACTTGGTTTCCCCAGAAGGCTGAGGGGTGCAGCACTTCCCTGAAAAGTCTGTAATGTCATGGGCTGTGGTGACAGTGCTCTCATCTCAGAGCAATCCTTCCCTTTAACACCTGAAAATCCTGCAATTACATGAGATTCTCACCTTCCATTTTAAAGAAAGAAAGGAAAAAGAACTACCTTTGCAGCCCACAGGGTTACAGAAAGATAGAAGTGGTTGACCCCCGAATTCTGAAGGCTGATTAGGAATTCAAAATATGTAGGCTAAAATACTGTGTCCTATCAAGTTCACACCAACTCTAGGAGTTGTTTGAGGGCTCGGCATGTGATTTCTGAGTAGGAGGGTTTAGTTGCACTGTGCAATGTGACAGCCATGCTTGTTGTCCTAAAAATTCCCTATCAAATGCACTTCATTTACAAGCAAAGAAATGCAAATGTAACTCCTGACTCCTTGCTCTCTGGCCCCAGCCTTGCTTTGGCAGCAGTAGTCTAGACAGGACAATTTGGGATGGCAGCTTTACTCCAGGCCTCTGGAGAAGCCTCAGGGACACTTCAGCTTTTGACTCCCATTCAAGCTCTTGTGTTCAGCCCTACCTTAACCTAAACCAAAGAGGCTTTGTTTAGTTTTTAGCTCCTTCCCCTCATGGCCCTCACCCAGATGTCTTCCTATAACAGAATCCTGTCCTCTCCATCCCTACACATCGCCGTTCTCCAGGCTACCAAAAGCTTTGCCTGTTTTTCCTTCACAGTTTCATCAGACTGTGGCA
Organism: Campylorhamphus procurvoides; assembly: GCA_013396655.1. Lineage (NCBI taxonomy): Eukaryota > Metazoa > Chordata > Aves > Passeriformes > Dendrocolaptidae > Campylorhamphus > Campylorhamphus procurvoides. The sequence goes on along the minus strand of WBMV01002031.1, from coordinate 34,420 downwards.
GTAAAAGCCAAAGACCTTCCTAAAACTCTCCAGCCTTGATGCAGCATGAGTCTTCCTCCTCCTACAGTGTGTCCTGCAGAGGCCAAAAGAGCCAGGAGGATATTAGAAGGCATTAAGAAAATAGAGCTGGGCTATGGTGTACTTGAATAATGTGATACCATCTTGACCACTTTGTCCTGTCCTGTCACACAAGAAGTGGGCAAAAATAATTGTAATTTTTAGAGTGCAGGTGTCAAATAAAGAGCCTTTTCACCCAGTGATCTGTTCTGAGGCTGCTGTCTGAATGGGCTCACTCGGGCCATCATTCTTTCCCACTTCTTTTGTGCATCCTTTACCTGTGGAACACACTGCCACAGCATGAAGTGAAAGACAAAAGTATAAACTGGTTCAAAAACTACCTGAAAGAACTCGAAGATGGATCATTAAAGTCTAGTGGACATAATGCTGCAAAGGGAATGTTTTTGTTTCTGTTTTCCTTTCTTCCCCCTCATATTTTCCTGCCTTCCCATTTTCCTTTGTTCAACCTATACAGCACTTGCTGTGACACAGAAGTTTCCTGTGCTACTCCTGGGCTTTTCTTTGCCTTCGGCCACAGAGTGCAATTACATTTCACAACAGTTAAGAGCCAACAGTGAGGTTTTCAGATGTGATGAGATGTTTCTCTCCAGAAAGCAGATTTCAAGGTACCAGAAAGCTTGGCAGAACCATGCATTGTCAGCAAATAGAGAGAACATGTTATCCCAAAGGGATGGGCTCAGCCCCGGAAATGTTTCCTGAGTGTTGCAAGTTTTTGTTCGTTGGATCCTTCTTTATTTTTCCACTAAATGTGTCACCATACCTTGGATGTCAAGCACTGCTGATCACTAGGAAGGCATGTGACCATGTCCCCGGCCTGTGTTTGGTTCTGGATCCATAAACTAATAAACACTTGAGCACTGCCTCTGCACTGACGTGGTCATGGCCAGAAATGGTCCATCCATGTCCAGCCCAGGAGAGAGCTGATATCTACTTTGTGGCCATGTGGCTTCCTGTGGGGAAGAGGACTCCCACACACCCAGCATAACCAAGGACAATCGTCTCTGAAGTTACTCATTTATTTATCTCTATTTCCAGCACCCCCACAGAGTTTATAGTTCCTGAAGTACTAAACAAACACTGAAATACACTTGGGTTTTACATCAGTGACATTAACTCTTCTCCATCCCTCGCTCCCCATCACTGCTCCGTGGGTTTGTAGAGATGTGACTGGCTTTAGGAAGTGACAATAGAGGGAGGAAAGGGCACAGGGAGATTGCTTGCCCCAGGGAGAAACTGTAAATCCTCCAGACAGGAGAAGGAAGTAGCATGCCAGAAAACAAGAAAACCTTGTAAGACCCTCAAGTGTTTCGTTTGAAGCAGTGTTGGAAATGAATGCTGTTCTTTTCCACAGCAGAAAGAGAAATAGGGTGGGGGTTCTGCCACCGATCAGACACAGGTGAATTGTGAAGGAGCAGCTGCATGGCCCGTCCCACCCCAACAGCTGGATGGAGCAGAAAAGCCTCAGCAGTGAGAGGAAGGGACTGGATGCCGTTCCCCTCGACTGCTGAAGGACAAGCCTACATTCAGCACGTTTGCAAGAGGTTTGTGCTGTGGCCATGAGGGCAATGCAGCACTCAGCAAGGCTCAGTCACTTTGGTGCCAGGGCAGGAAGGTCCCACTGTGTGGAGACACAACACGGAGAGAGGTTTTTCCCTGGGACGCAGGTGGCTCGGTGCAGAAGAGAAGAGAGAAAAGCAGGGGATGCAGTACCAGCCTGGCTGTGCTGGGGCGCTGCTTCCCAGCACAAATCCAACAAGCCCTCTTGCAGGAGGCAGCGATCCCCCGGCGAGAGTCAGTGGAGAAGGAAAGCCAGCCGAGCAGTGCAACCTTCCTGTCAAGGTGCTTCTCCACTGAGCGTGAGCCTGCCCAGCCACAAAGGTGGCAGCGAATTAGAGAGTGCTTTTACCTCGCTGCTGATGAACAAATCAAGCAAACCTAAAATCATGCACTTCTCCACTAAATGTGAGCGCTCAGGTCTGCAGGCACAACTGCTTTGCTTGTGCTGGAAGGGCAATAGAGACTTCTCCACAAACAAGGATATATGAAATAATGCTGGAGCACAAACTGATCTCTACTCTTAATTCCTAAGCCATAGGCAAGATTAGAGTGAATATCTAGGAGGCTTCACAGATAACCTGGAAACTCTGCATACAACAGGAGCAGCTGGATGTCTAATTTATTGTATGTCTTCAATGCAAGACCTACATGTTGAGCTGACATGTGTGTCAATATATCTTATTTATGCTCTGCCAGGCTTCCCAAATGGTTAGAGAGCTGTGTGGATCAGCAGGTACAACACAAAGAACACGGAGACCACTGGACAGGTTGGAAGTTTCTGACAGAGGAGGTCACTTTGAAGCATCTTGCAGCACCAGGCACTTATCCTACCTCCTTCACCATCCTTAGCTATAGGAGATGGAATAGGAGATGCTGCTAGCAGAAGCCTATAGGAGGATGGGAGACTAAAGTTCAAGGTTCTGTCCTCCCTCATGCCTAAGCAAAGATCACAAACCTGTGTTTAACCATTCCTCACACCACGGCAATCTCCCCTCTGCACTGTTCAAGGGCCTCTCCTTCCCTGCAAGGACAAAATACCTGCTCTTGCTGCCTCGACAGCCCAGAGGTGCTGAGGGTTGCAACACGTGTCAGAAGCCAGCAGTGAAATCCTCGCTCCCCTGATGGTATCACAGCACTGGCAGAAGAGCTGGAGGTGATATGGAGGAAGGGGAGCATGACCTGGGAGGTCAGCAGCTCCATCACACTCTGGTAGCGGCTCTGGGACAAATGAAACACTTGAGACCCAAAACCAGAAGAACAGGACTTGAAGCAGTGCTTTATCTCAGGCAGGTGCCCTGATCAACTGGGTCTTTTTCACCCTCCCTCAAACTCTTCTGCTGGAGCTGCCCTTCCCCATTATGTGTTTGGTGGCCTGTTTTACCTCTCTGCCTCCACAGCCCAACAGAGCTGCCAGGAGCAGGACTGCTGTCACAGCCAGCACAGTCCCTGCTCACTACAAGATAGGAACAACCTGCTCCTCTCACAAACATGCCACTCTCAGAGTAGTATCTCCTGATCTAACTGTTCCTCTTCACTAATATCACGCTGAGCTGAGGGTAAGACTTGAGATGCATGCCCTGGTTTGAGGGCACATGGTGCAGTTTGTTCTTGCAAGTTCCCCTGGGGAGTGACCCTGAGCATTTCTCAGATCTCACAAAGAGCTGATGAAACCAAAGGAGAAGCACTTCAAGGGGAGGCTAAGAGATGCAGAAGCGGCTCCTGCTGGCCTAACAGCCTGCTCATAAACATGTTCTCAGCAGGAACAAGAGGCAGTTTCAGCCTCAGCCTGCGCCTCACTAAGGATGTTTTCTTGAGGGCTGACTGACAATCCTTACTGCCACCACCTGATCCCTAAAATATGCTGTTCCCTCTCAGCTGTACCAGCACACTTGGTAGTGCAATGGAGACCAGTTACAACAGTATGAAAAAAGTGGTATTAACTGAGATTAACACAGAGGAAGTTCCTCTGCTACAGGTGCTATCATCTAGGCACGGGTTGGATTTAAGAACCAGTGGTTATGAAGAAGCCTCTTCTCAGACTGACCAAGTTGAGCTGATGGATCCTTTGACTAGTGGTCAGGGCTTTTTCAGTTCTGACCCTCTCCTTTGCTCCTGGGACAAGTCACACCATTGCTACACAAAGGTATGATTACTTCCAACACAACCACTCACCCACCATGCTCACTCCTGAGCTTCAGACTGCCAAGCATAACCCAGATTCACCCCAGACTTGGCTGGGTCACAAATCTGTCTGAAAAAGGCCCTTAAAAAGCAAGTGGGAAGCTTCATTTATTTGGGTACCTTAGGAAATAGCATGTCTGTACAACTTTCGTTTGTCTCTCTGTGTGAACACATTATGAAACAGCCTTGTTACACACACAGGTAATACTGTATTTTTGCCTCCTTTCCTACACAGGACAGGGCCTGCTCCATAGATGAATCACAGAACACTATTGTGTGTAGCATCCCAGCTTCAACATCTGCTGAATTTGGACAATAGTGTGTAAGTGAAGCAGGAAACTGTAGGAAGAGGGAGGATTAGGGCAGCCAATTGCTGCCCTGAGGACCTGGCAGCTCTCCTGCCCTGCTGAGCAAAGGAATGAATTGGAATTGTTCAGGATTGCTCACTAAGAATGTGTGCACGCACCCCTCCTCTGAATGCTCATCTGCACAGCCTTGCACTAGTCCTGCAGAAATGCAGGAAACTCAGACACCAAAAGCAAGGAATGGAGGGGTTTTGAGCTTAGTGTTTACCAGCCTCAGTTTGGTCCATACAAAGTGGACCAACACCTCTGAGTTTTCAATAGGAGCTTTGCAAAACACACAGGCATCAATCACAGGGATGGAGGGCACAGAAAAGCTCAAGGACAATCTAACTGGCCTAGTCTGCAAAGTACCCCTTGAAGAGCAGATTGCAGCAAGGCCTCAAGATACACTCACATGGAAACCTCCTTCCATTACAAGTGTGTCCTTGTCCCTAAAGACTGAGAAGGAGAGTCACTGGGGCATCCCAGGCCTCGAGGACAGCCGGATCCATCTGCAGCTCAGGTTGCTACAATAGCTGCGGAAGGGAGTGTTTTGTTTAGCTGTAGCCGGGGTTACAGTCACCTCTAACTGTGCGCGTTTCCGTTTTGGAGCATCGGTGGGGTAACACAAATTTCCTTGATGCCACAGGCCTGTTAAAATGCCATACAGTTATTTAGTGCACTGGCGACACAGTGCTCTGTGGCACGGCAGGCCCTGTGTGTGCGAAGTGAAGTGTCACCAGAGGTTTATGGGAGGAAGGATTCCTGCTGCTCGCCTACTTACGAAGGGAATTGGGTAAGAGGTGCTTGACTCTCCAGTTGCCTAAGCACGAGGAGACCTACATTCTCCCCACACAGAAACAACCAGCCCTGAAAGGGCCTGTGTGAAAGCCCTGCAGATTTGAGGGCAAACCGCCCAGTGCCTACAGCGCTGCATTTCTGTTCAAAATGGGATTGAATTTACTTTAGTTTGGGATCTCCAGCTGGAGTTACCTGAAGCCCTAAAAAAACACCAAAAAATGACCAGCTCGGTTTGTGGCTTCTGCCTTTAGTCCCTGCAGAGCTCTGGTGAGGTGAACTGCCAAAGCACAGGGGTGAAGGATACGCTAAGTAGAGTATAACAACTTTATTACAGTAATGATCCATCCAGGCAATGAAATTGCTGCAAGTGGTTAGTCCTTTTCAGTATCTTTAAAGGACAACTCCTTGAGCAGGTGCAAGAGAGTGGGCGTTTGCTTTGCCCCACTGATGTCAGTGGGAACACCCAATTCCTTTTGAAGCAGCTCCTGTGTGGAAATGCTCCTCTGCTTCCCTCCTGGGAGCGTGTGAATTCTCAACAATCTGAGCTGCCGTTTGGCTGCAGAGGTGACTGATTTACACAAAACCGGATAGCAAGAACTTCCTGAGATGACCCTGTTTTGTGAGGAGATTCTAATCTCATGACAAGTTTGTCTAGCCGGATAATGACAGTAATTAGCCAGGAGGCAAGAAGGTGGATCTAGGTATTCTGCTTCATGAGTAAGAAGGATGTTTTATGGCAGTGGAATTAGGAGGAGGATGGAAACTGCTAATATCCTCCAAAACGGAGCTGGAAGAAAGAGTGCAGCTCTTGGGACTCCCCAGTGTGCTCTCCTCCCAGCATGGAGAGACTCCACAAGGAAGAGGTATTTTCCACAGCGAGCCACTGCTGAGCCCGTGCTGGCATTTAAAATCAGCAGCATCACCTTTGCCATTCCTCCTGCTGCACAGCCCAGTTTGTCTGAAACATGGAATGGGGGACAGAGGGCTATTGCCAGAAATAAATGCCAGCATTTCAGATGCTCAGATACAATTTGTAGTGGATAAATGAGTAAACAGAAGAGGCAGGCTCTCAGAAAACACCATACTCATTCCAGGATATGATAAACTGAAAAACATCCCTGCAGTTCCTGTGCAGCTTGGTAGGGGTTTGCCTGCTGCAGCAAGGGCAGATTATCACCTGTCCTTATCTCTTGTCGTTTCCAGTCAAATATTTGCAAAGTGCTTACATGCGGGGTAGATAACAACCCACAGGAATGGAGAGAATAGAGTACTTAATTCACAAGTGCACAGATTTTTTTCTACTGGAAAAAAAGGGTCTTTATAAAGCAAAGGTGAGACGTTCCTTGCAAACAGGTAGCTCTGGTGGTATCAAGTGATGCACTTTTGTCTTTCTGGGGTGCCGCCAGCCACCCTGAAATGATAGAGTGGAGAGGAATGCGAGATTTCCCCCTTTCATCATAATGGTTACTTTGAAGCCTAATTACAGCCATTTAAACAGCAGCCTATTAGCCCTGCTCCTGCTGATGGCTGCAGCGAAGAAGGGAGCTGGCTCGGCAGCTCGGGCATGGCACCGCAGCTCGGAAGGGGCACGGGCAGCCCCTGCCAGGCCTGCTCCAGGGCTCTGCAGGAGCCCGTGGGATGTGCAGTGGGACCCACGCGAGGTGACCCTTCCCCTGCCACAAGGGCCGGTGACAGGCAGGACCCCAAAGAGCGCGGCCACAGCTCCTCAGGAGCTCTGCAGTTCAGGGCTGTGTCAAAGCATGGAACAGAACCAAGGGATAGCACATCGCCTGGGGCTCCTCCTGAAAGCCAAGCGCCAAGAGCCCGTGCTGATGGATCCCCAGCTGCTGACTGACACCCTCACTGGACCCCCACCACTTTGGTAGCTGTGACAGCTGCACGGCTGGTTACACTGGGTGCTGCTTTTCTCTTGCAAGACTTGTCCCCTCCGCTGTGTTTCATGTTTCTGTCTCTAAGCATTCCCAAAACTAGACAGCTCACCTTAGACATTGAGTGTCCAAGCACTTTTCCTTTTCACAAGAGATATATGACTGGTAACCCAATCCTAAAATAAAGGCCTAGCACAATGGTGTTCCTTCAAGAGTGGAGAAGGAGTAGAGTGGAGAAGGAGTAGAGTGGAGAACATTGATTCTTTTACAATCTCACCTTCTAATAAGAGTTACACCAATTTCTGCATGGTTCCTCATGTGTTTCTGACAGGTGGGCCACCCAGCATAAGGGACATTCTCCCCTGCTCTGCTGGAACAGCTGTGTCCACCTGAAGTCTGAGAGGGATGTTCCTGAGCTGCAGATCTGACACCAGCACAGTTCTCGTGCATCTGGTCCCACTGTGAGGTAGGTGAAAGCAGTGTGGTGCCACTTCACCAGTCTGGTTATAAATGTGGCAGTTCAGCTGCTTCCTGACCCAGTGAGACACCCGTGCAGTGGGTGGGATCCTCTGAGGGCTGGAGCAGGGAGCTGGGGCAGGCAGGAATAACAGCAGCTGTCCCAATACACACTGTTCCCACTTGTGAATCAAAGGCCTTCCTAAGATCCTGCCATGTCCAGACATGCTGAATTCTTATTCTTGCAGACATAATGTGAAGGTAAGGATCCATCTTTTTTCAAGGGCATCTTTTTTTTCCCCCTTTTGCAAAGCAAGAGGAAGGCAAACCGAAACACGCACTTGCTGAAAGGTTGGAAACAGGAAGTTCTGTTTGATTTGCACATTCCCTGTTTCTGATGAAAAGTAGGAAATATAAATCACAGCCTTTTATTTCAAATTTGGCATAAAAATTTGCCTCCAAGGTAATGTCAAATAACAGACTTCACACTGCTTGGAATTAGGCTGATGAGGAGTACAAGGCAAAGGCTCAGCTCTGGGAGTGCTTCATTTAGTTATGTTTCCCCATTCAAATCTCATCTTTGAGAAGCCCACAAAAATAGCACTAGCAAGGTAATAAATAATAGCTATTTTACATCATTTTTACCTATAAGATGCATCTTCCCTCTCTGTCCCTCACATTGTCTTAGTGCTGGGGAAAAGCACTTAATTGGAATATTTTTATGGAAAGAAAATAAACTTTTTTAATTATTGTTTTCCCTCTTTTGCTTTCCTCCTCTTACATAATTTAGCCTTTAATCTTTTCTGGTATCCTGCTATTTCCATCTAGGAACATTTCTGGTTATACTGGAAATTCAGACAAAGACATTCAGCAATCCAGAAAAAAAAAAGTGTCAAGTGACTTTATGAGTGGAATGTGAAAGCACAAAATCAATTTGAACTATTCAATAGAACCACAATGAGACTTCTAACACAGCCACTCGGCCCTATGTCAGGTGTGTGCACAGCAGTTTCCCTGAAAAAAGTGGGTTTGGTTAGAGGTGCTATTTTCTTTCACTACAGTTATTCTGGTGAAAACTGTATGTCATTTATTTAACTCACCCACAGACAGAGATTCTACAGCAGAATGACAATTTCCACATTAGTGATCTGAACCTTCTTGGAGGAGCTGCAAACTATCAGGAAGCCTTACCTCATAAACCCAGTCTTGCACTGTACTTCAAGTGCTGTATTCTGGTTATTCAACCCAAGTGCTAAGGCGTCTCACTTCAAATACCTCCATCTTCCAAGCTGAAAAAGAGGAATATTGGATTTAATCTTGAGGGATGGGGCCTATACAAGTTCTAACTACTAACAGCACTCAGGATCAGTGGTTTCTAAAGACAAAATTGAGTCTACGTGTGGCTGCACTGTTCCAAGGATCAGACTAGTAGTGAGTGCTTCCTGATCTCCCCCATCTTCTGAAGACAACACTGGTAACAAAGTGCCTCCTCCCTGAGGCAGCTCAGAAATTTTGCTCTGATTTGGCTTTTCAAAACTTAACAAACATGTAAGCACAAACCTGTTTTGGAAGATACACAGAACGCCTCTGTCCAGCAAGCTGAAACACAATGACTCCTAGGACTTCACTAAACACTGTAACGATCACCATGTAATTGCAAGAAGCTTTGGGCCCAGAGAAGGAGCTTTTCCTGAGGTTAATTGCAAACAAGCTGTTCTTTGAGCAGTGGAATTAATGAGTCCTAGTTCACTGGGTACATCTGTCCTTTGTCCCTTAATCTCCTCCCCACAAAAACCTCTGCCCCTGTATCAAATGTAGATGAAATTAGTCAATGCCTTCCAAAGTTATTAAAAGGAGACTGATAAATGATGAGACAGATAATACACTCGTGCAGGCTCTCCTCCTCCAGAATCCAAGCTCGAAATGACCTGCACAGCTTCTGCCCAGCCCAGCAATTACCATCGCTCACAGTAAATAGCAACACAATATAAACAACATGGATTCATTTGCATGCAAATATGACACTGGTGTTCCATGCACAAGTATAATTCATGCTGTTGGGGCTATAATAATTCCCTGATTGATTTTAATAATATTCCTCTTAGTGATACAGGATCTAAGGCTCCAGGGAGACCTTCCAGTACCTAAAGGGGCTACAAGAGAGCTGGAGAAGGACTTTGGGAAAGGTATGTAGTGACAGGACAAGAGGCAGAATCCCTGCCCATGCCAGGGGGTTGGAACTTTATGGGCTTTAAGGTCCCTTCCAACCTAAACTGTTCTGGGATTCTATGATGACTGCTAAGCCTCACAGCGAAGGTTACAGACAAGAAGGAAACAGTGACACAACTTTTAGAATTAAACAACAGAGGAATTCCTGTGTCTGGCCATCTCTAAACAACACAGTGAAACTCCTGTCACAGGTAGCACTTGGGTCTTCCCTCTTCTCATAGGCAGGCATTTTGTGAACAGCTCAGTGAGAGGGAGTCATCCAGAAACTGTTCCCTCAATGAAACTTCAACTAAAATAAACCTAACCACAATGAGATTTTTTTCTGAGGCATTTGCCCAACTTCTGTGCAGGAAACATCTAGTTCACCAGCATAAAATACAAGTACGTGGTTAGGGAGTAACTTTAGTGACCTGGCTTGGCAGACCCACAAAAGGTGAAAAGGTTCATTCCTAAGCCATTCCAACTCCTGGATAGGAAACCACCCTTTTGTGTTTCAGTTCTGCTGGTGGCTGCTCAGAGGGCTTGTTTCACAGGACTTGTTTTTAAAAAGCCTGTGTGTTCACACTCTTCCCTTTTGACATGTATCTATGAAATCTCATCTAAGCATTGCTATGGAAATGGTTGCCACGAGCAAGGAATTGTGACTTGAAGGAAGGAATACATAGGGACAGATGTCCATCAGTCTGGCCACTGCTGTAACTGTTAGACAAGCAAATTTCCAGCATTTATGCCATGGTTTCAGAGTTCTGCACCAAGACGCTGCAGTGGAAGTTGTTGAATTGTCCATTTTTCAAAAGGCTTATTTAAAAGCACACTCCAAGCTCTTGAGCTGAGGTGCATGTCCCCTTTTGCACATACTCCCTAAGAAGACCCTGAGGTTTTGTTCTACATGACTCTGGCCAAAGGCTGGTATCACTGATCACCTCTCTGCTGCTCATGTTGGCAGAACCTTCTGCCCAGGTACAAGCACAGGCTCATCCTGGGGGCTGTGCACAGTGCAGCTGGCCTTGGCCTTTGCTGCTCTAAGTCCCTGTCACACACTGAGCCAAAGCTCTTTGTTTAAATGAGGGTTTCCTGAGGCTTTGGTGTGCATGTGCTCCACCTGCCAGAGAGAATGCAAACAGACCTTGATTCCCAGTACCAGGTAATGCTGCCCTAACACAGATCAGCCAATGTGCATTCACAATTACAGCAAGTGGGGCCACTTGTCCTCCTCCAAGCCTCCTTTGCTGGCTTAGGTGTTGTATTTCCCTTTTCCTGTCACCCATGCAAGGCTTTGTTTTGATGGCTTAGGTAAGGGCATGCCAGAATAAAGGGCCTGTTTCCATGAACCGCTCACAGAGCCCCGAGTGCTCGAGAGGATGAAGGCAAAGAAATATTAAGGTTTATCAAAAGGAAGAGTACAAAGTGAGGAATGCTGATGTGGACTGTTTTCCCCTGTGCAAGCACTTAGGTGTGTTTACAGAGGGGGAGACGGTCTCCCCAGTGCAAGAGAACAAAAAGGGCTGTTCTCAGGATAAGGATACAAAACTTGGAGGCACAGGTAACCTGTTCCTCAGGACAGCCTCTGAGTAACAGCCTCATTGCTAAACTTCAGGTGTGTTCCTTAGCACCTACTGTTCTCTCCACTCTCATCTTTTTCCTCTTCCAGGAAAGAGCTCGCAGGACAAAGATGATTAATCTCATTTTACAGACACAGAAACTGAGGCAAAGAGGAAGCTTAAGCCCTGAGTAATAGAACCTATGCCAGCCAGTGGGCCTGGCAGTTGCATTTCCCCTCCTCCTGAAGGTTTCTGTGCATGGAAAATCACAAGCAAGAACAAGGAGGACTCTCCCCTCAAGTCCCAGGAGAGAAGATGGTTGGATTTCTCACTCCCAGACGATGGTGCAACCCAAAGACACACAGCCACAGAGACCCAGCAGCCTTTGGAAGAAGCCTAAGTTAATGAAGTCAGCTCTATCTGTGATCTTTATCTAAGTCCCTCTGATCTCCCCACACAGCTGCAGGGCCAGGACAGCCCAGTCTGCGGGGATGCTCCTGGGATGTGCCCCCAGCTGCCAGCCAGCAGAGAGCAGGGGGCAGCTGTGTGTCTGCTGGCCTCCCTCCCTGGCCCAAGTCAAACACCAAACCACACTGGACTTGCAGCCCTTACAAAAGGAAACATCAGTGTCACCAGGTCAGACTACAAAGCAAGAGGACTGTCAAGTTTTGCTTTTCTCCATTTCCCCTGTTCTCCTTTGTTCCAAAATTCTTTGCGGTTATTACATATTTAAAATCCTGATGGTTTTACAGTTGCCATTGCAAATGCAGTTTCTACAGTTCACAGATTTCCATTTTTCCATGGAAAACACAAACTGATTAGTTTGGGAAAAGCAAACAGATTTTTTTTTCCTTTCTGAGCTTTTACCCAACAGAGCAAACTATGCCACTGGATCTCCCTGTTGGACTTTCTTTAACTGAGTGACAGAGCAGGCTCTCACTGAACCCCATCAGCCCTAACACACCCCTGAGTGCATCCCCCACTGTGCACTGCCCATCCCTCTGCAAGGCACAGCACGGGAACACAGGACTGTGGGGACTTTGTGACTGCTGTGGTCAGGTGCCTTGGGTCAGAGAGGATAACAAGGAGGCCAGCACTGCTCACAAAGCAGTGTACTGCTGTGGGAAGACCTGGCTTAATATTGACCTGACTTGCACTGAAGTACTTCCTGCTGGGGTAGTAAGTAAGCAGCAGTCTGTGTCTAGAGAGGCCATGCAGCTGAGAGAGAATGACTTGCTTCTGAAGGCTGCATCCGAAGAAAACATGTGGGTTTGTACAAATGGGGCTTCAAGAGATGATCATAACAAAAACATGAGATAGCACCTAACAGCTAGAAATACAAACACACAGGCAAGCACTTACACAGGGATGCAAGAGCTGATGGAAAAATCAAAATGGAAAAACGCGGTTTCTTCAGGCTCGAGTGAGAGAGAAGCAGCTCCTGTCTTTCCTGTGTTAACAGTGCTGAGCTGTGCCTTACAGCATGTCCCAGCTGAGGATACACCGAGCAGCTCAGCCAGCGTGCTTAACCAGATTTTCTACCACACCTTTGGGCTGCAGCACACTGTCATTATATCATGCATGCCTGAAATATCTCAGTGAAGCTGGGATAAAGGAACCAAGGGAGCTGGTTCTGACTTTGGCTGGAGCTCGGAACAGCTCTGTGTGGCTCCTGGGGGGCTGTTCTGGAGGGCCAAGGCCAGCCAGTCGCCAAGCACGGTCCTGCTGTCTCTCTGTAAGCAAGGCCCAGCAGTTTGGCAGAAGAGCTGAACCATCAGAGGGCAGGAAGGTGCCCGGGTGGTTACGGGGCACACTGGGCCTGTCCTTCACTCGCTCAGCCTGTGGCACAGCGAGTCATGTCTGCAGACACGTGCAGCAGAGAGCACGTGAGCATCGAGATACACAGCTGCTCCTGTGACTCCCTTGCAGACGGATTGCAGAGCACAAAGAGGAAAAAACCCCAAACCTAGACAACTGCAGAGTCCTTGGCCAGTGCAGAATCTACTGGACTGCGGGAAGTGAAGCAGCAACAAAGATATATGGAGAGTTGTGTGCAGCTTAAGAGTTGGCCTTGAGCAGGGACGGGTACCTGCACACCTTGGTAAGTCCCAGGGAGGCCAAGCTCCTGTCCACACACCTGCATTACAGAGAGATTCCACGGCCTCCCTGCTCTGTCACCCATGTTCTGAATGGCCCCTCACTTCACAACAGTTTTCAGTAACTTCTGAGAAGTTTTGGGTTCTTCCCATTCACGGAGAAAAGGGCTGGGGGTTTCACAGCTCTTTCTTTGCCCAAACCCAGCTTCAGTGAATAACCTGTTTTATTCTCCCAAGCCCCACACAACCTCCTCAATGGAAGAGCGCAAGACTTTCTATAGGATAGGCCCTGTCATTTATATCAGGAGATCATGTCGTGCACTTTCCTCATTCCTTTGTCCTGAGTAATACCTTCTCCTGCAAATAGACAAGGGAGGGAAAAAAGGAAGTCAGGCAACTCCTTCACTGCCTCACAGTATGTTAATATTCCCAGAATATTTCTTTGGGGCCAGTTTGAGTCCAATCAAATGGTTTTGCTTGGCCAGGATGAAAGCTTTATTTCAGCCTGCAGCTAGGCTGACACGGTGCTTTTGACCTCCTTCTCGCAGGATGTTCAGACCACTCGTAGCTGCCTGGCTGCACAGATCAACCCTTAGAGCAGAGGAAGCTTGGGCAGCACCTCAGCAACACTGACATGTCCAGGTTAGTCCAGCACAAACCACATGTTTTGGCATCTCCAGGTGAAACTTGCTGGTGCACAAAAGCACCGTTTTCCTTCTGTTCCCAAGTTTAAGGCAGTACAAAAGCCCAGCTTCTGGGTCGCACTAGAGCAGCCTTGTGCTGACATACAGAGGCATCATTCCTGACTGCCCGTCTCTGCAGCCTCCACATCTCCACCACCATACTCTTTTTCTGTGGGCTGGCTTTACGGTGCCTGTTATTGCTGCACCTCAGATGTATGTGTCAGGTGGCTTCACCAAGACCCAATCAACTTTACTCCTGCTTTCCCTGCTTTTCAGTGGCATCCAGCCCTGGCTCAGAGTCTTGACATACTTCCTCCACACCCAGACTCATGGCAGTTCTTCACTGTCTCCTGCTGAAACCAAGAGCCTACTCTATCCTGCTCCTGTCCTCCCAGCAGGGCTCCTTCCTCTCACTCACCACATTCCTGGAGTACAACTTAAAAAACCCTGAGGATCTGCATGCAGACACAATCAGAGGGGAAACAAAAAAACAAACAAACAGGGGGAAACAAATGAACATCAGGACTCAGTCCACTGCAAACTGCCCAGGTAAACACAAACACAAGTGCAGTTACCTACCTTGTCCTTTCCCACCTCCCCACCAGAGAACAAGAACCTGATGACATTCTGACACTATTTGATCTCAGGAGCACTGGCCTCTTCAGCAGTTATGCTATTTAGTTCCTCATGGGTATCTGTTAAGCACTTACGCTGGAGGTGAGCAGAGCTGCCAGGTCTTGCAGCCTCTTACAGTGCTGAGACACTACTGAGTTCACAGGAGGTGACGGGACCAGATCCACAACTGCAGAGCAGTGTTGTCAGAAGTCTTCAGCATGGGCCCAACTCTGCCCTGTGGAGATCAGTGTGGAAACACCACCGCTAGTGACTTCAGGGTGTGCTCCCAGCTTTGCAAAATGATCCATAGATTTCAGGAGGACTGCTGGTGTCATCCGTGAAACAGGGATGAACAACGTGATTGTGCTGCACATGCATTTTGCCTTAAAGGATCCCAAGCTATTTATAGTCCCTTGCGTTTTACTTAGAGGTGTGTTTGGGTGGATAAGCAGCAAGGACAAAGCCATGCACCTGTGTCACCTTACTGCAAACAAAGATATCTTCAATAACGTGCAGTGTGGAGGGAATGAGCAGGCAGGTACCTGCACACGCATGTTTTGTGTCCTGTCCCTGCTGGGCAGCTGCTGGGAGAACTCTCACCTCACACTGGATATTCTCCTGCCACCTCAGCCAAGCGAAAACACACCCAAAGACAAAACTCTAGCTCTAATCAAGTGTCTTCTTTCATTTGGAACAAAACACTTTCTTTCTGTGAGAGATTTTTTCATTTTACAAGAAATGAAAAAAACCTCAAATTAAAAAACCAAGTAACTTTTTAAAAGAAATTAAATATTTCTGGATTAGAAAGGGTGAAATCAGACCTTACTGCAACACTTCTTTTATCCTGGACTAACTTCACGGATCTGCTAGACAGTCATTGTGACCAGAAGAAAGAAAAGCAGTAGNTTTACAAGAAATGAAAAAAAACCCAAATTAAAAAAACAAGTAACTGTTTTTAAAAGGAATTAAATATTTCTGGATTAGAAAGGATGAAATCAGACCTTATTGCAACGCTTCTTTTATTCTGGACTAACTTCACAGATCTGTTGACAGCCATTGTGACCAGAAGAAAGAGAAGCAGTACAGGCCCCAGTAAACCTCCCACCTGCAATCACTGTCAGACCAGCAGCCAGGTACTTCACCAATAGCCCTCACTGCTGGTCCTGGGGCAGAATTTGCCCTGCAGAGTCTCCCCATGGGAGACTGTATGTTAATCAAAGGAGAACAACCCAGGTATTAAACAGTGTTTCTTTACCTCTAAAACAAACACACAAGCCTTCAGATCACACCCATTGCTTCACATACCTGAGTGTTCTCACGTGAACTTGAGTATCTCCTGCAGCTGCTGACAGCAGGGAGGTCACTCGGGGTCCCTGAGCTGCACAGGTTGTGGCTGCCCCATCGCACTAAACTGCCTCATTTTGCACCATGTCCCACCCATCAGAAAAGGAGAGAAATCCCACAGGGTAGGACTGATATTGTACAACCAAGGAAAAACCAAGGAAGAAGCCCCTAAGGCCTTCCCTCTCCATCACAGGCTTTCCCGAGTGGTTCTGAAGCACCTCTGAAATTGCTCTACCTTTAGTACCCAAACAGCTGCTCTTGCAGCAAAGGCCATTCTGAAAGGTGCCCTGGATCACAGACGTGCTCCAATATGATAACAGAGAGAGAGATTTTGTTTGCTATTTACACAAAAGGACTGTGAAAAACCAGAAGGGGAACAGTCACCTCTGTGTCTGTTAACTGAGGCCAAGCGACAGAAAGAATAGCCAGTGCAGGATGCAATAGGTCCGGCTGATTCCCTGGATTTCCACAGTTTGTTCCTCCTCTTCTGCTGGGAAAGGGTGTTCAGGTAGAATATGAGGTCTCTGAACAACTGCCCAGTATTTCTAGATGTCCTAGAGATGAGCCAGGGCATTAGCTCTTCAGAAATCACAGCCATGTCTGCAGCACACCTACAAAGCATCAGCCAGACTCTCCATTTCTGAGGCACTGTGAGAGACAGTATCTGTTTTATTGAAGTGGCTCTCATTTGGGTGCTGGATGGAGTCCCTGGAAGCAGGGCGTTTTACTGGGTGCTTGCAGAGAGTAGGGACCAAGAGAAAAGCCTGGGATCCTGGCTCTGAGAGTGCCTGAAAGGAAGAGAAATGGTTCAGCAGCAGTGCAGAGCACAGCCAAAGGGCCTAGACCACTCAGTGTCTGCCATCATGTGTCTCAGGGTCATCTTTAGGGGGAAGTTGTACTTTGACCTTTGCAGTCAGCACCTTTCACTAGAGTTCTCCTTTCACTGGCTCTGTGATTTTAAAGCCATTTATATTCCCAGCCAATAGGTACTAAAAATAGGATTCCTTACTAAGAATGGCACTGGCATTACTCACTTTGTGCTCCATTGTCATCTCACGCTACGTTTCCACACCTCCGGTTGGAGGAGTGTGCTGCAGTAAAATTATCCACAACTATGTGCTTCTGTGAGCAGCTTTTGAACCTCTGCCATCCTTTGGAAGCTCCCACTGCTTTTTCTTTCATGTGCTAATACAGCTCAGTGGCTTATCTCCCTTCACATCCTTGGGGCACACCTCTTCCAGACTGTACACTGACAACCCAACCAAGTGGGAAAAACACGCAGGAGACAGAGCTGTCCCCTTCCTCCCCCTTTGCAGGTCGGGCCAATCTGCAGCTCTCAGCCGAAAGGGACGCTGTTCTTACTTGTATTCAGGAAGAAACAATCTGCTCTCCCTGGAAGCTACTGTGTCCTTTGGCTTTGACCATCAGCTGCCTCCCTGCAAGTGGTCACCAGTCACTAGGCTTTCCTAGTGGGAGGGACACTTTTCCAGCTCAGTTTCAGAGATGCTGAGCATTTCTGCAGGGTATCGTTCCTCCTCAACATGCCTGGAAACCAAAGGGTGTGGGAGGTGGGACATACCTCATACTTAAATGAATCCTCTGTGGAGTTTTGGGGTTTTTTCCCCAGTTTTCTTTTGAGTTTAGCACATCACTTTCAAGTGCAAGAATGTGTTTCCTCCTGCCATCCATGTCAGAGGTGCAGCCAGTGCCAGAGCTGACTGTCACTTATTTGTTCTGATAAGGGGTTAAATATGCACAGGTAAACCTGGGCGTATGTTCATAATGCAGGTGGCAGTGATACTTTAAAGGAGGCACCTTTCTTTGTTCCCTTAATGATTCATTCATTGGGAGTGTGGGAATTAACCTATATAAATTTTTGCTACTAAGTAGATACACCTAGATCCTGAAATAGTGGATGGGCGAGAACCAGTTGCAGGAACTCTGCACATTGTCCCGGTAGCACAGAAGGAAACAAACCCACGGCGGTAGGCTGGGAATGGATGACTGCATGCCATTTCTCATGGCAATTCTCTTCACCTCCTGTTTTCCAGTGACTCACCAAAAATCCTACTTGGGCTCCAGGAGACACCTCTGAGAAAGGCGTGATTTGACTGAGACCTTCACCTGGACTCTCTCCTCTGGGGGCTAAACTCTGACAGCTGAAATGCTAACTAATACGGCTCAGAGCAGGCAGTGAGCACAGGCAGACAGACTTTGGTGGCTCCAGCACTGGGAGGCAGGTGTGGGATTGTGTCAGGAAGACAATACGAACAGCAAGGTTGGCTTTCCAAGCCTGGCTCAGTGACCCCTTTGTATGCTGCAGCTCTCACCTCATCAGCTGGGAGGTGGAGAAGAAACAGTTCTGTATTGGGGGCATATCACCAAGGCAGAATTTGGCTTCCTCTCACCTAGGCAGAGGGAGATAGAAACCTTTTCAGGAGGCTGCACAGAGTGGCATGAAATCTCCAGGCTAAATCCTGTGCTCCCAGGGTTTTCTGATTCTGTTGGAATCAAAAAAGCTTAAGAACCTTAAAGGCTCCATGAACAAGAGTTGACCAGAGTAAGATTGATTAGAGAGCACAGATCAATGCTGGTTTATGCACTGAAGTTATAAATTCCATGAGTACCTGAGGAGCTGTGCAGGCTGCTGGAAGCATGAGGCACTGGCCCTTGCTCTGCTGCTGGTTTCCTACAGCTCTGAAAGGAGGTCACACAGCACTGTTGTTGCAGAGTGATGAGGTCTTGTTTGCTTAATCTCTTCAAGGAAGGATCCATAGGGTGAGGTAACAACACCCCAGACACTGCAAAACCTGCCTTCACCTTGCTGGAATGCCCAGCCAACCTTCCCCACACCACAACAGCCAAGAGCACATTGCTTTGGACAAAGAGTGGGCAAGAGCTTAGACAGCACAGGCCTGAAGGAGACAGCAAAAAGGTCCAGGAGAGGCATCCTCATCCCACTGCAGCTGGGCCAGGACATCAGAGAGGAGCTGTTACACTAACAGGACTCTCAGTGGTCACAAGGGAATCACACAAGTTAGAAATGTGCATGCAGAGCTGAGGCTCGTGGGAGATCCTGCAACTGTCAGGTGTTTGTCCATGTCAGGGATGAATTCCCCACTTGCTGATTCCCTGACAAAGTACAGTACATTCCACAGATCTGACAGAGGTGGTGAGAAAATGATGCTTAAAGATGTGAAGCACCATCAATCTCAGCTTCCTAAGGAAGGGAAAGCAGAGGGTTGGAGTTCCTGAGGAAACACACTGCAACACACAGCTCGGAAGGGCACACGTGTGGAGGGGAACAGCTCTTCACACACACAGTGGTACCAGCCTGCCTACAGGACAGAGTACAGCAAGGAGGAACGAGAGGTCCCAGGAGGCTCCACTCCAGGCAGAATGAGCCCCTCTTGGAAGAGCAGCACAGAAAAAGCCCACCTCCAGCAGTTCTTTGCTGCCCAGTGCCTGGTGGCCCAAATCACCTCGGCCAGGCCTCTGCAGTGCAATTAGCCACGTGAGCAGAGCCCTGTATCTGAGGGCCGTGAGTGTGCCCTGGGAGGCCAGGCAGACACGCCACGCCAGGTCACGGCAGAAGGTGTGTGGGCACAGCAGCCCAATGCAAAGCACCCAGCTGTGTGACATATCCTGTTTCTCCCCAAGACATGTACAAGCCGCGCTCAGCCACGCTCGTGGGTGATACCATCTGTTTAATCAATGTGCTCCGCGCTACAAAGTCAGCCCAGACACTTTGCATTGAAGAAAGATTTTTCAATAGTCATTAGCAAAGTAGGGGGGTGAAGAAGCAACTGTCAGGCTTCTTTCAGGTTGTGGCATTAGCAAACTACCTCCCCTCCTGCCCTGCTTCCTCCTCCCCTGGTAACTGCAAGCCTTCCTACATGTCACTTTGGGAGCTACTGCATAGGAATATTTCATAAACAGGCCTGAGGGTTTGTCTGTTTCCTGTCCTACTTCCTTCAGAGCACACAAGATCAGCTGGGCTGGAATGTCAGGCCATATCCCACTCCCATGCTGCCTGGATGAGAGGTGGGAACTTACCTGCTGAGAATGAAGATGACTTCTCACTGATTGTCTCAGCCTCCCAGCTTAAGCCATGCAACAGCTGTCAGATGGGCCTCCCAAATCATGAAGTTGACTCTAAAAATTAGGAGAGGAAACAAAGTTGTAAACCTTGCTATTTTCAAAAGTCTTCAGGGTAACATTTCGATCATACACTGAACTTCATCCCTTCTGGTTCCAGGGGCCACGAATGTCCTTGCTGAGAAGAGGTATGTGAAACTTTAGTTTCCCAGGCCATGTTCCTAAGCCAGAAGCCAGTACTTTGTGTAATTAAACATCTCCAGGGACTGGGCCCCTGAAGAAAGTGCCTTGTACTTTGTACTTGTCTCGTACTTCCACAGTACTGAGCAACTGTAGATACTCAGACCTGATGCACATGTGTACAAATACATGCAGAAAATACCCTGAGCTCCTCCAAAGCTTCATACCGAAACACTGCTCCCAGAAAAGACCAAACAGCACAGCTGCTTCATCCCTGAAGCACCAATGGAAAGGTTCATGGTAAAGTCACGAGTGCTGATAACTCTGCACAAAGCAGTCGGTCCGAGACAGCCTTTCTGAAAGGCTGAAGTGCTTTCCATAAAGTTATCTGCAGCATCAGCTGTTAATCAGCACAGACCTATTGATTTCATCTTCCACTAAACAAGGGCCTGGCTCATGCTTGTTTTGGTAGATGTTAGCCTGTGATAGTCCTGTAGCCATGACAGTCCAAGACAGTAGGGCTTGGTAACCCTTCTGTGCTGTTTCACTTATCACTTCACTCTATCACCAAGCTTGGAGCCCAGGGAAGAGTTAATCCCTTCCTTGCTTTTACCAGGTAACAGCTGTTCCACTTTCAGGATCCCTGGATCACCCAGGTTTTGGTGAGGTAAGTGGATGTCCTTGCAGGAGCTCCTGTGGGAGGAGCTTTAGAAAACCAGTCAGGACTGGTCCCGCCAGCCCTGGGAGCATTCCTGCTCCCATGCTGATGCAACTGGATCCAATCTCCTGGCAGACCAGCTGGCTGCTTTCCAGAGAGCTCCCTCCAGACTGGCTTGCACGCTGAGCCCAGGGGACGGCTGTGATGAAATGTGAGCGAGGGGACAAAAGGCTTTTGGCCTTCATTAAAGTTGGGAACACTTGATGAAGATAATGCTTGTTATTAATTGGCGCCTCCCCAGACAACACGAGCGGCCTTGTTTTGCTGTGAGTTTCCCATTCTGTGGAGCATCTCCCCAGCACCAGTGAGAGCATGGATGCTGAATCACCCTGTTGAACCATAGCACAATTGCTTGGGATGCATGAGTGGGATTCACTTAGGGACTGTTGTGCAACATTGGCGTGAGATGGAAAAGCACAGAGTTACTTCAGTGGCAACCCTCATCCTACTCCCACTTGGGATTCAGCGTGTAGCAGCTTTATGTGACACGCTCTGCAGCAGAGCGTGGACTTAAACATCCTGAAGATCAAAGAGCCAAACAGTGAGCATGGTTTAAGTACACTCAGAACCAGGTAAACCCAGAAACAGGGTTTTAGCAGAGAGAAGGCTGCAAAGTCAAGCCATGTGTTCAAACTATATTCCAGACGCACCAGCAAGACCTCTAGTTACCCACTTAAGTCTTCTGAACCAAAGGTGCTTTTAGCACAAGCCAAGATAATCTCAATAAAAAAAATTATGAAATGCTTCAATCATGTCTTAAACCAGAATTTTTCAGACCCCAGCAAAAGAAGAGCGTCTCCTGAACACTGATCTTTTCCCTGAGCTCCCATTAAATCCATGACCAAACTCAGGATGATGCTCCTGGGACCCAGGTGAGACAGGGTTGATGACCACCAAGCGTCCCACCATCACTGCTCAGCACCCAGTACCAACTTTTCCTGCAACAGTTTTGCTAACAGACACACGTTGTTGAGTCTTGCACTGCTTGTTCATTAGCATTGCAGTAAGTGATTTCTTATGTAAATCATGCCAGCCCACAGAAAAACCAGTTCAATTCCAGTCTGCACTGCTGGGATGGACATAGAACAGAGAGGAAGAGGTGTTAATGAACTTTTATTTCTGGGTTTTTTTTAAAAATAGAAAACCAAGGGCCAGGCATAAAAGCAGTCACTGCATATCTTCACTGTAAGCAGAAATCCCCTCAGATCTGCACAGAGACCTCTTCAAATACGAAATCCCTTTTTGCAGTCACCAAGCTTGCACCTACAACAGCAGTTTCTGTGCATCTAATTAGAGGTTTGAAACTGATGAGCGTTTTTGTCTGTGGATCTCATGCCTTCTTTCAAATCTTTATCATCTCAAGGCATGGCTACATAGCTAATGGCAACATATCTTTTTTATGTGGTGTCTCAAACTCAAAAGACTGTAAATGAGACTGAGAAAAAGAAGTGTGCAGCCACGCCAAGGGGATCCTTTTCTTCCTACTGGTGCTGCTAACAGAAGCTTCTCCAAGTCCTGGGAAGGGTTTCTGGTTCTATCCACCCCACAGAGTGCAGCAGGATTCCCTCAGTTCTCCCCCAGCGCAGACAGGGAGGAGGTGCTTCCTGTTGAGCCTACCAAAGGCCCAGAATCTGGTGTGCACTGGGACTATGATATGCATTTACATAGCACAGGGGCCATTCCTCAATATGCCTCACTATGCCTTAATATTCTTTCCTAAGCCTTTCCTTAACACTTGTGTCATCTCCAGGCATAAGACAGGAAAGCATCTCTTAACTGGAAGGAGCCAGATATGGTCTGAAGGCAATGCAGACAGATAGATACATGCCACACTAACTCCGTGTCTACCCAAATTACATTTGGAAGTTTCATTTGCAACTCCTTCTACCTGCATTTTCTGTGTGCACCTTCAATCATTTCTGAACATAAATCCCACTGCTTAGAAGTGAGAGCAAACAATGCAAGAGAAAGAGAAGCCTTGTGGGTAACACTGGGGACAGCTACCAGGCCCAGCTCGTGTTCCATCACCAACAATTCACATTACCATCCCAGCAGTGACTTCGGGAGAGGAAGGCAGGCCTGTGCAATGTGCTGTCAGTCTGAGATTCTTCTGAGGTGCTAAGGCCCTGCACTGACAGGAGCTGTGGATGCTCTCATAGAGACATTTTAAAATATATCCATAATTTTAAACATGTAAAAGTAATGTCTGTTTTCACTGGCTTTTAACTAGTTGCCTGCAGTGGTGAAGAGGCTGCCTTTCCTAAGCAAAAGCAATGTAACTGATGACAAAACGTACTTCCTTATCCTTTGGAAGAATAGCAGGTTTCAAGCATCACCCATGAATTAAATCATCCCGTGACTGCTGTCTGATGCCCAAACACAAATTCACTGCCAGCTGTGTAAGGAAAATCACACTCAAAGATGGAAGCTATTTTCCAAGGTCTGGACCAAAGCATCAAGAGGCAGGAATCCAATTGCAGATAGAAGCTGTGATGGTGTTATCTGAATTATGGTGCTTGGTGCTGGAATAAGGGTATGACATCTAGGTTAAGACATATGGGAAATGCTGGATTACATGACTCTCAGACTATTTAGCTTTGCTTTTTGCCCCAAAATACAAAGCAAACAAGGTGCATGATTTCAGTCAAAAAACACCAAGATGAGAATTGGCTATCTTTCTGAATTACATGCAAAGAGCTATATCTTTCTGACACAAAAAGCCAATGAATGAAGACTTGTTCTTCCTCAAGAGCAATCGCTACTGTCCTTACTAGAAAAATGTATTTTGAAAGCGTTTCTCTCTCTCGGACTTAGGATGTGCCACCTCCCAGGTCTTCTCTGGTTGAGAAAGGCACAAATGCTGCTTCCTTGGCTCTGGGCCTATATCCACAGAAAGCAAACACTAGCTGTTTCCCTCTGACATTCACAGGCATAGCTGTCTCAGCTGGGAGACTCCCGAGTCACAGGCAAAGCCAGACCTGCAGCAAATGAGGATTACTGGCTCACGGAAGGTGTAACCAGCAGAGGAACGATAGGTATGCACAGCTTTGTTCACAAAAGGAGCAGGAATCCAGGTTTGCTTATTAAGGGCTGTCTGACCCTTCTGTCCACTGATCTACCTCATGTGAACAGAGTCCAACAGAGACAGCAACAAGCAGCCCTGGCTCTTGGAGCACGTTCACTCACTGTCATCAAGGACAGCCATGGCTTCCTATGCAGGGGAACTCCTCAACAGCCAGGGGACTGCAGGATTGCTCTCTGAAGTGAGACATACCATTAGGGCATCACAAAAACCTCTTCAAGAAGAGGCAAGCATCTGTTAAGAGCCTTGCCTTCAGACCTGCTTGCTCAGGTAGTTTACCCAAGTATCGGTAGCTGTAACAGGCCAGGTAAGTACACTGCTATAAAAAATGCCCACAGGTATTTTAACAATTCAAACCTGTGTACAAGTTACTGGAAAGGGCATCAAACAACCCAAAGGCAGATGAAGCAAACCACTGCAAAACATCTACTTGTGGCCAGTCAGTACAAACACCTCCATAGATATATGTCCATGTACATCTGGATTTACCAATGAAAAGAAAACTTCTTAAATTCAAAGTAACCTCTGCTACTGCTCAGAGGGAACCAGGGGCATACTGGGAGAAGGGACGCAAAGTCCCAGTAGACAGGAAGCTACTCTGATCACAGACAACTGCAAAACACTCAAAAGCTCCATAAAAACACAACAGAGAACACCACCACAACAAGCTATCGTTCTTTCTACAATAGTCACAGAGAACAAAACATTCAGGAAAGAGGAAGGAATTGTGCAAGCACACATGACCATCACATTATCCCTGGATACTGATCTGGATATCGAAAATACCTTGCCAAAGCAGCTCTGTGTGCAGAGAATTGTGCAAGAACATCAGGCTCCTCCTCTAGGTCTCAGCTGAGGAAAGCTACAAGTGACAAGGACACAGATGTCCTCCTGTCAAGGGAACATTGCCAATGGAAGGGCAAGAAAAATCTGGGGGCACAACTTACTAATAAGATGTGGGACAAGAAACCCAGGCATGCTCAGGGAAACTAAGGCAATGCCATGGTGAGGGGAGAAGGTCAAAAGCCAGATGATGTATATTCTGAAGAGCAGACCCAGCTGTGCAGGACCAACAATAAAAATTATCTTTGGCTTTGCCCTGAAGCAGATGAGATTCTTGTCACCCAAACACAGCATCCTTGGACAGCAACAGACTTCCAGACAGAGTTCCACCCATCTGTTGTGGGTTTTTTAAGCAACCAATCCACTGGACACTGTTGATCTGGATGGTGCTTGTGCATCACAATTCTATTAGGAAGCTGGTAGCAAGCTGTTATTAGCCAGGGCCATAGCTCAAGTAAAGAAAAGAGATCACTGCTTGCTAGAACTCATAATTGATTAAAACACAGCCAAGGGAATTTTTACTTTTTTCATGTACATCAGTTCTGGGTTTACAGTGACCAGTGCCAATCCTGGACAGCAAAATGTGCCCTCAATTCCTTGCAGTAAGTTTGTCACACACAGCAAACACAGAAAACATTTCAAAATGCTCAGCAAGTCACCACAGGGAACACAGGCAGCTCCCTGCCCAGCACGAGACAGCACCATGTCTCAGGCACAGAAAGGCTCTGCTAGCAAGCCCTATAGCAATGCTGGATGTGACTGACCCAGAGCCAAAGCCTACTCTGCAGTGGAGTTGCTGGCTGCACTACCTCCCAGAAAACCTGCATGCAACAAACCCTTGGAGATGAACTAGTCTTCTGTGAAGTCTACTCTCTACTGTTGCCTCTCCAGTTCCTAACTGCTTATTTTTGGAAAAAACTCTCCAGTTCACTCAGTAATCAGAGTGCTACAAGTACATAACAGAAAGAATTGACAAGCTACACTCATAGCTTCACTCCTGCCAGGCTTGGGAGGGAAGAGAGAGAACAGCTCCATTTCCTGTGCTAGGGTTGGTTTAGGCTAGCAGGTAGAAAACGTGATCGTTCCCCCAGAACAGACTATAGAGAGAAAGGCTTCTGGAAGAAGACTCTAATGGCTTCCAAAAGGGAGTTGTAACCCATCCCCAGTCTCACTAGGCCACAGCTTGGTTACCACCAAGATTGAGCTTGTTTACTCCAAAGCAAAAAGCTTGGCAGGACTGACAGAAACAGTTTTTCTTGCCAGAGCTCTAATAGCAAATGTCTGTGGAAAAGGCGCTTGGGGAAGTGCTGTTTACTTTGGTAATGAAGCAAGTTCCCTGGAATGAAGTCTCACAATCTTCCCAAGAGATGTTGCAATACCTTTACCTGTACCTCAGCTACACACAACCCTGGCTGCTCTCAGGGCCTGGGAACTCCTTGGCCAGCTCAGGAGGCCAAGGCATTTCGGCAACTCCAGCCAGAACTAAGCTCTTGTCCTACATTGGATACACAACCTGGGTCCTAACTGAAACCAACTGCTTTTTTGTTTTTTAATCTCAGCTCTGCTTCAAGCTAAGCCACAGCCAACACCACCTCTTGCAGATACTTATGAAAAAAAGGGCCTCAAAACAAAGTCCTCTTTCTTTTTAACTGTGACTTTAAAGCCAGACTCACCCACTTGACACTCATTTCTTCAGGCAACTCTGAACTTCGACCCCAGCTCACCGCTAGAAGTGCTTAAAGGGTACATTAGCACACAGCTGGACTCATAACTACCAGAGAGGAAAAGAAATTCCAAGCAGATTGGCTTCCAAGGCTCCCTTTCTGCTTAGGGAGTCACAGGCCTGAGGCTATGCTGCTTTTCCTCATTTAATTAAGCCCAAGTTTCAGGCTGCTGTCCAAACTCTCTCTGACCTGACCGCAGAGATGAAAGGCTCTCCCCATGCAACATGCCCAGCTCTCGAGTCCAGTGCAAAGGGCTACCTGTTGGCTCAAACTTCAGTCTGAGATTTTGCTTCCAGTGACATGGTTCACTGAGCCTCTCCTTGATCCAGCAAGTACAAGATCCCTTTGTAGGTGACTTAAATGGACTTCCCACCACAACAGGCACTTGCATTTCTACATTTGGCTAACAAACAGCTTGCACTCTTCTAAGAGCACCCATATTTGACACATGGCTGTAGCTCCTCACAGCCCTACTCTGTGCTCCTAAGCATTGAGATGCCTGCTTTGAGTAGAAACCAAGCTCTAATTTCAAGTGTTTACAATACACTCCCAAGAGCAAGGAAAAAAAAAAAATCTTACCATGATTAGGTTATGTAAAAAGTTTAATTATAAAATAAATAAGTTTGTTATGGAAACATTAAATATTAAATACAGTAATAAATATTTACACATTTACAGCTATGACTTGACAATTAATGGTGTTTCTCTGCTACCAGAAGAATTCTGCTCTGTTTATACAGAACACAATCGCTCTTCCAAGAAGAAACTGAACTCAAATAATACTCTGTGCTCAAGACTGCATGGACAGTTAAGAAACCAAGGACACTTGGGTCAGAAAAGATTGAGGTAAGATGAGTTCTTCGCACCCGAAGGTAAAGCACAAGAGACCACTGCTTGCAGAGTGCCAGTGCCTGAATTTAGTTCTTCAGTGGAACAGTTCTTGGTCAAGTTCAACTGATAGGATCTGATGTGAAGCATTTTATACTTTAAGCACTGCTTGAAAGCAGCAATGAGTATCTGGGTAACAGAAGTAGCTTTCTGTTTAGAACACATGGGTCCAAGCTTATCAGCCCTTTTGAGCATGGATCTTTTCCTTCAGATACAAAGCTTCAGGTCTTGCATTTACTGTCTCAGCATCCTGAGGAGGCTAATTTTACCTTGGGCTAGCACACACACAAATGGATAGCTCCACTCACACCACAAGTCCTACAAAACTCAGAGGGATTACTTCCACACACACAGCAACAGAACCCAGGTGTGGCTGACAAAGATCTGTCGCCAATGCCCTGCAAGTCACAACTAGAGATGAAGCTCTTGGAAGCAAATATCGACAACAGAATTAGGTTTTCCATCCACTGAGGTCTAGGGAGAGAAGCCATCCCAACCTCTTCCCTTTTTCACTTTGGTAGAAGGGAGGAAATTTTCTCCCCTCCATCCATTCCTGAAAGCAGCAACAGGCTCTCTCCCCTATTGCTAGAGCTGCCAAAGGAGACTTGCTAAGGGAACCAAGTCCATCCACACATCAGCAGACTGGAGCTCCAGCACGGAAAGGAGGGCTCAGTAGCAGTAGTCTTGACAGCAGGTCCTGTCCCCCACAGCGCCAGCTCCTTCCACATGGTTGTGCCAAGATGCAGCAGTAACTGTCCTCCCCAGCAAGCGATTCAGCAGCAAGTGGCCTGTTGACATCTCCTTGCAGCAGCCTCTGTCTTGATGAGTCAGGGCTTAGTGGCAACAGCTCCAGCCCACAGTGTCCAGGTGGATGTGTCAGGCAGCCAGAGGTACCCTGCAGCTTGGCAATGGCCACTTCAGAATTGTTCTGTAAAGGGCAGACCAGGCACATTAATCACCACCCGAGACACATGCACTTTGGGCTAGAACCATGGCAAACCTACATGTAAGGCAGAGAGGTTAAGCACGTGCACACACCTGAGGACACTCTGCCAGATACTCTTCAGCTTCAAGTAAGCTTTGAGCAAACCCCTCCAACTGTCACTGGAAAAGCTGCAAAATGTCTACGGCTGACATGTGGCAAAGCAAAGCTTCACAGCTCTGCCAGAACTTCTCAGGGCTATCTTTTATGGTTTCCTCCTTCAGCTTGTAGTGTAACTTCTATTCAGTAAGGGTCCTTGAGTCTGCTGTTCAATATGCCTTGGCTCAGGAGAGACCAGCTTGCCTGTCCTTAAAATCCACTAGATCACTCCCAGAAGCAATCCATATAGGCCAAGGAGCTTTAGGCCTCAGTTGCTTTGACAGTGTGAAACTTGACTGAGAGGCTACCTGTGGTGCTCACAGAACTGGCCGCTTTGTCTTGGTCTACAGCTTCTGAGCACCAGAAACTTCTTGTAACTCTCCTTGCAGGGAAGACATGAAAATGCTCTGTACTTCTCTTCTAAGAGGTGATGACTCACTTGGCTGTGGCACCATCTTCCATGATGGAAGCCTACCACTGTTTCCTGCACTAAATGTGCCTCCGCTCAGATATTCAGGACTCTTTCTTCTCAGCTCCACTTATCTCAGTACAGCTTCCTATCCTCACTTGGTCTTTAAGACAGCAGCCAGAAATTTAACAGAGCTGTTGAACAATTTGCACAACTCGGGTGGTTTTGAAAAACCAGAAACCCAGCTGTTCACATGTAACCTATGTGTTTGAAGGCACTTGGAGTGTTAAAAGCAAACATCAGCTTTGCAAAACAAGCATGCAATTCTTGTACAGGTAACTGCAGCCTGGAAGGGCTGAAAGGCATTTAAAGTCAGCGTTCATACCTGCTTGCTCACACACCAACATGGCCATTTCTGTTTTCTTGTCGCAGTTTTTTCCTTTCTTCTTTCTCTTCGTACTGTGGACATTTTTTCCTGACCCTGTGGAATTACGGCACGTTAGAGATGATTTTGAACCCTGACGTGCATCCTGTTGTCACCTGCCTCCACGTCCTCTGCAGTGTTTAGACTCATGTTCTTTGAATCCTCAAGTGCCAGAGAGTTTCAAGCAAGACAGTTTTTAAGCATTCAGCAGCAAGCAATATCTGATGATAAAATCAAAGAGCCCACAAGCTAGACACCGGCAGTTCTGCCTGACAGAGACAGGGCTTCTTGATTTGAGCCAGATTAGGGAGCAAGATCAAGAGTTTATTGCTGGGACTGAGCAAAGCACCAGGAGATTTCCTGGGTGACAGATTTGCCAGTGGCTTTAGCAAAGAGCTGCAGAGACCAGATGGCTTTCCTCCTCCCCACAGCAGAGCCCTGTGGACTTCAAGTAAAGACCCTGTCCCTTGAATGTGTCCCTTGAAAACAAAATAAGGAAACTCCTTACTGATTTCACCCTGCAATTTCTCCTGTCTTTCCCAGTGACTGTTGCAAGCATCTTCTTTGTATGAGGGTACAGATTAGAATGCTCCAGTTTGTGAAGGTTCAGAACATGAAGCAAATGCACCCCAGGAACTCCTAATGATCATTTGCCCTTAGAGCACTACAGAACTGGTTATCTCTCCTAGCAGCAAGGAATGAGGCTGTGTTCAGAGAACAAGTGTCATCCCAGCATTCCTCAAGTTCAGAGCTAAATATGAAGCAACATTGAAATTATGAACGCACACCTTGTTTCCTGAATTGCAAGAAAGGGTACAGCACGTACCTAATTCAGTTGATGCACCTCATCAAGATCTAAAATTAGACTGAACCTTTGAGTTTCTGTAACATCACAAGCCCTACAGTGCTGGAGCTGCAGTGCAGAACTGGAGAGCTGCTCTAATAATCAGTTTGATCCATGGCTTGAGACATATATCCAGAAAAGCTTAGAATTTATTCACAACAGAGCCCTGGATGCTGATGACCCACTACACTGAACTGTCAGCAGCTGGTTTAGCCGGACTGGTTGTTCCCTCTGTCTTAACAGCAAGCAGAATTGGGGACCAACAGCAGTTGCCTCCCCATTTGCTTTCTTCCAAGTTTAACTATGGAAGCCCAGCAGCCTCCATTAATAAATGGACTCCCAGAGCAGCATTTCCTTCCCTCCAGCTGTGCACCCAGCTGCTGGATAATAGCCATGCATGAGGCTGTCTCACTGCTGCTTGCAGGCTTGGCCACAGGGATTAGGGAAGGCACTGCTGTGTCAGCATTAATGCCCCTCCTCGCCTTCCTGCTGATGCACTGCAGCACTCTAACTACTCTGGTTGCAGCAAGAGCAGAAAGGCTCTTGGTTTACAATACCAGCGTCACAGACCTTGCTTCTACCCTCCACATATAGCCAAGCTGGGATAAGCACTCAGCTCTTCTGGATGCTTTTCACACAGGTAATTCAGAGCAGCCATGCACATTTCAGGGTTACTGGGCACAGGCCCCACTCACACTTATGGCAGACAGACACCAAAGAGGGTAATACTTACTGCACTATCACAATGATAAGTACAGTAATGAAGCTGATGCTTGAGAGCAGGACAGCTACCACTACCAACACAGTCTTGGAGTAGTCTGCTACATCATTCTTCCTTTGAGTCTTCATGAACTGTTCACCACAGCGCTCACCAAAAAAATCCTGATGACACCTGCAAGTAAATATTAACACATGTTCTTATCAGCTCTTGTGCTGTCTGGAGCCAAGGACACCCACACACATTCAAACCCGACTTAGACATCTTCTGAGTTTCCCATGAATCTCAAGATGCTCACTTCAGAGCGTGTTCATGAAAGGCAGTCACTGCTCTAGCACAGGGTTTGTCAGCATTTCAACAAGTCGAGATTAGTTTGGGTGTGATGTTCCAGAAAGACACGCCTTTTCATTCTTTGGGTTTGAGTTTATGACCAACTGATGAGTTCAGTGGCTTGTTATGCATCTCAGATTCCATCATCACTTAATTTACATGGCAGAAAGATTCTCAGTCAAAATACGGCAGGAGATGGATCTATGCCAAGTTGACACCAGTTTTTCCTCTGAGCCCTCATGTGCCACTGGCTCTTGGCAATCACATCTAATTCACAAGGTACAAGTAACTTACTTGCAGGTCACCATCTGGAGATGTTCTAGGTATATGCATTCTCCATGGATGCAAAAGTTTTTGTATTCCATTTCACAGGGAGTCCCTTTCTTCTTTTTGCCTTTGTTTTTCTTCCTTCTTGATTTGCCAGCATTCTTCTCACCCCCCCTCTTTGTAGGCTTGGGTTTAACCACAGGTTCAACTGAAAAAAGGACATGATGACTTGATATGCAAGCGCTGAAAAGCACTTTTTTCTGAGAAAATCCAATTAGAGAATTTGGTGAGAGGAAGGGGAATGGTCACTGCAGGAGAATCTGTGACCACGAAGCACAGGATGCAAGTGAGCATGCACCTCAGCATCTCACACCCAGCACAAAGGCAGCAAGCTCAGCAGCTCATTGAAGCACAGTTCTGCCACCCTTGAGTCCTGTGCCATGCAGATCAGAGGCAGTAGGCGCAGATGAAGAGCAGCAGAGATGAAGGACTGCAGCATTTCATAGCACAATATACCTGAGTGCAATGCATGGGTTCAAGCAAAGGCCTGCAAAGAACATGAAGCTGAAGCTGAGCCAAGCCATCCCCTAGCTTTATAACAACCCAGATACACGGCTAATACCCTCCATCGCTCTAAACTCTCCACTTGTATCAGTGATGAAAGGCAGTGTAACTCTCTAGATAGTCCTGAGCACTTGCAGAGGCAAAAGAGCTTGCTACCCTGGCTGGCATACTTGTTTCTCCTAAACAACCTGCAGTGCTGTCCCCAGCAGGAGAGAGTTCCTTTCCAGTCCTCCTAATTCGCGAGAGATGCGCCAGGAAGGAGTGAAGGCAAGAGAGGCTGTGAGAGTGAGGCTATTTGTTCTGCCGCTTATTGCTGCCCCTCATTATCTCAATTAAGACAAACCTCTAGAAGAGTGTGGTTTAAAGTCGTGGTGACTTAGTAGCCCTTGCATTTAAGGGAGGGCAATCATCTTCCCTTCACTGAGGAGAATAAGCTGCCTAAGGGTCATAAGCTCCAGAGCTGCCCCATGCAGCAAAGTTTGATAGCTCTGGTTTAGAGTAAGTTTACAAAAAATGTTTTTGTTTGAAGAACCCCTCCCTTCACTGCTACCCATAGCACAAGTCTTCTTGGTGGAACATGCTGCTACTCAGGAGTAGCAGTTACCCAGAAGGCTTTGAATAGGTCTCAAGAAAGAGCCATCTACAGCACACTTCAATTTCCCTCTTGTGTTCTGCAGACCTAGTGAAAATCATTTTTGGATGATTAATATTTCACCCAGAGCAGTATGCATACAGGTAATCACCACAATAGGGCACAACTGGATCTAACTACTTCCTAATCCTGTATTTCTGGTGCCAAGAGCCCACACAAAGAAACAAGGTGTAGTTCACTGTTGTCTAGACAGCTGATCATTTTAACTTCTAGAGCAACAAGCCTGGCTTGAAGTTACTTAAAAGCAAAAACGCCCTCAGCAAGCAGAAGTCTGATTTTAAATGGTATAAGCTATATTAATATGTAAACGAGGAGCACTGTTCCTGCAGCAGGGTTTCCTGTCCCTGGAAGTGTGAGCTCGCTCCTGACAGCCAAGGCCCCTGTTCTGTCCCGTCCAACCCGATCTTTAGGTTTGTGCTTTCATAATTGAGACTGCTTCCCTTCCTCCCTCTCCCAGGCTCACCTTGTCAGCTTGATCTCCGTGTCCCTGTCTGCGAGCTGCGTGGCCAGGAAAGCCATCTCAAGCTGAATCATAACAGCTTGGAGGCTCCACAGATAACCTCATGCCAAGCAGAAGAGCTGGTCTACAAACCAACCACCTTCGGTAACAAGTCTGGTTTCTGTGCAGTTAAACAACACTTAAGTCACCCAAGCCAGTAGTTTTACAGGCTGAACTGCTTGATAACACTGACAAGCCTGTTTCCCCTGGAGGTCTTCATGAAAAACTCCAGCAAAACTCCGTAATATCTCTCAATTGGCCATCTGGAGCAAGGTCCCCCCTCCTCCTTAGTCTCATTCATGTCCCAGGGTGTTCCCGCAGGAAAAACAGTACTCAGATCCACCCTGGAGGCAACAGGACCAGCCTGCTCACACCTACTGAGGTTCAAATCACTTGTAGATACCTGGCTTGTATTGCAATTGCACTCAGCCCAGGACCAACAAAATCCTCCCATCCCCACAGTCAGCCAGGCTATTCACAGCGCAGCAAGTGGGCAAACTATACACAAAACACCTATTGACAGTGAAGCATCGCCCTAAAGATGCTTAAACTGTCGTGCAGCCACTTAAGGAGTTTAAGTGGCTGCTTTCCCGGGAAATTTCAGTCGAGAAAACCATGAGAAAACAATCAGAAAATTCTTGGAGCAAGACAGACGACCTAATGTAAAACAAACCAATAAATGTCACTGATGCTTCCAAGCTAAGCAGGTGGTCCCCAGCTCACCGCAGCCCTCCTGTCAGGTTTATCAGGAGATGAAGCTCCACACGGCAAATTACCAGGTAACCTGGAGCTCTCACACACACCCTGAGCACACTCACGCTAAGTTCCCACGTCTGACAGCAATTTCTAAAGCAGCAGTTTCAAGCACAAGCACGCTTTTGCTCCGTACTCCACGAGCTAAGCACAGCAGCCTTCACAGGAGAGATAAGCCTCAAGCTGGGGCTCGTCATTTGCGAGACCCCACTCCCGGCGCCTCCGACTCACCGCGGATCAAGTCGTCCACGATGTACTGGTGGACGGGCGGCGCCTCCTCGTACTCCTCCTCGTCCTCCTCGTAGTCGGGGCCCGGCAGGGGCTCGGCCCCGCGGCCCTCGGGCTCGCGCTGCCGCTGCGGCTCCGTGGCGTTGGCCGCGGCCCCTGCGGCTGCTCGGCTGGCTGCGCGGGAGGGCACGGAGCGTGGGTCGGGGCACGGAGCGTGGGACGGGGCGCGGAGCCGTGGGACGGCGGCACCCCTCACGGCCATACACCCCTCACGGTCCCCGCTGCCCTCGCGGCTCCCACTCCC
>WBMV01002029.1:72713-125075 GCA_013396655.1 Campylorhamphus procurvoides | reverse complement strand
GGCTGCGGGGTCGGGGCTGCGGGGCCGGGGTTGGCTGCGGGGCCGCCGGAGCGGAGTGGAGCCGCGATGCCGCTCAAGGCTGTCATCCTCATCGGGGGCCCGCAGAAGGGTAAGTGCGCCGGACTTGCGGGGTGCTCCGCCAGCGCAGCGCCCCGCCGACCCCGTTCTGCCCTGCAGGGACCCGGTTCCGGCCGCTGTCCTTCGAGGTGCCCAAGCCGCTGTTCCCCGTGGCCGGTGTGCCCATGGTGCAGCACCACATCGAGGCCTGCGCCAAGGTACGGGGAGCCGGGGGCCCGAGGCCGGGCCCATGGGGCTGAGGGACACCCTTTCCACTGTGCTCCCTCCCTCCGTCCCTCTCCAGGTGCCCGGCATGAAGGAGATCCTGCTCATGGGCTTCTACCAGCCCCACGAGGCCCTCAGCCGCTTTCTGGTGTCGGCACAGCAGGAGTTCAAGATCCCCATCAGGTGGGCAGGAACTCTCGCAGCCCCGGGGCACACACAGTGGCACACACGGTGGCACAGCCTGACTCAGCCCTCACCTGCCTTCCACAGCCCCCAGCCAGCGCTCAGGCACTGGGCAAGTGGGCTCTGTCCCACCGTGGATAGGCACAGCCGGACTCCCATGTTAGTTCCACCACCTTTCCTTTGCTTTGGGCCCTGCCCTGGCTGGTTCCTGCTCCAGAGATGCACCTCTCAAGCACAGCTCTAAGCTGCCACAGCCTCCTTCTCCTGTGCAATGTCCATGTGAGCCCCATTGCTGCATGGCAGGATTACATCTCTCCAGCCTCTCCCAACCCTTCCCAGGCTTGCTGCCAGTTGGTGCCACCAGACACCTGCTTCCCTAAGCTCTCGTTTTCTGTGCTTGGCTTGCAGGTATCTCCAGGAGTATGCAGCACTGGGCACGGGTGGTGGCATCTATCATTTCCGAGACCAGATCCTGTCGGGTGGTGCTGAGGCCTTCTTTGTCCTCAACGCAGACGTGTGCTCAGAGTTCCCTTTACAGGAGATGCTGGAGTTCTGGCAGCAGCATGGGGACATGCAAAGCTTTGTCATTCTGGGTACCACAGTGAGTGGCAGTGCTGGGGAGCAGAAGAGCTGCAGTGCTCTGCTGTGGGCTTGGAAGCCAGCAGCTCCGGTGGTGGGTGGGTTCCAGACTGTGAGCTCCGTGTTGCATCTGCTCTGCATCCTTGTGCCCGCTGCTCCATCATTGCTTACATGTCCTCACTCCATAGGCCAACAGGACACAGGCACTGAATTATGGGTGTATTGTGGCGAACGCGGACACACAGGAGGTACTGGAAGGCTTTAGGGAGCTGAGCACAGTGTGGGCAGTGGGTGCTGTGCTGCCTGTGTAGGCGCGTGTTCCCAGCGTGCCACCAAGGGTGTGACGCTGGGCGTGGGGGCTGTGCCCCAGGATTCACATCTCTTCCCTTGCCTTCAGGTCCAGCACTACGTGGAAAAGCCCAGCACGTTTGTCAGTGAGATCATCAACTGTGGCATCTACCTCTTCACACCTGCCATTTTCCAGCATATTGGTGAGGTCTTCCAGAGGAACCAGCA
The DNA here is from genome assembly GCA_013396655.1 of Campylorhamphus procurvoides. Lineage (NCBI taxonomy): Eukaryota > Metazoa > Chordata > Aves > Passeriformes > Dendrocolaptidae > Campylorhamphus > Campylorhamphus procurvoides. Next base: position 123,515 of record WBMV01002029.1, on the reverse strand, counting down.
GGAGCTAGCACTGTGAGTGCCTCACTCAGCTCTGCAGCCCTCCCACCCCACTGCTTCCCAGGGCTGCAGCGGCACGCTCATCCTCCATTCTTTCTCTATCTTTTCTCCTCCTCTGCCATCATTCACTTGTTTCCTGGTCCTACACCAGCTGTCCTTACCTTGGGTAAGTTTCCCTGTGTGTCTGCACTGGCTGCTCTCTGGGCTGGATCATTCCTAGTGATAATGCATGTTTCCCTCCCTTGTCCAGGCTGCTCTTTTCTCTGCTCCCCTCCTGGCCAGCTTGAGACTTGTCCTCCCTCTTCCTTTCCTCCCACCCCATTCTCATTCAGCTCTGGACAAGGGGCTGAGTAAGCCTTTCACCTGGAAATGCTCTGCTCCCCTCTCCAGCTTTTTGCACCAGCCAGCCTGTCACCTGACATCTCTGGCACTACCCAGATTAAACTCCAGCTGTGCAGGGCTCTGGATTGGGGGCAGGATCATACATCCACGTGGACTGGGTGGGGTTCTTGCGCCATCAACTTCTGGCTCAGTTTGTTTTGGCTGGCAGAGCCCCATCCCTCTGCTGCTCTGGGGCTCAGCGGGGCTATGCCAGCTTAGCTTCACAGCTGGCACTGTCCCCACCTTTGGGGAGAAGTGCATGGCTAGGTAGAAATCTGGGATTATCAGAGCCCCTGGATTTGGGGAGGGTAGCTTTGCTGGGGTCCTTGACAGAGACCATGAGTGGGGTAGGTGTTTAACAGGACTCTTTCTTGCAGAGAGGAAAGCTCCAATGGCTGGCAGCGTGCAGAAGTAATCCGGCTAGAGCAGGACGTTTTTACGGCACTGGCTGGGAGTGGCAAACTCTATGTCTACAAAACTGATGGTTTCTGGAGCCAGATCAAGTCAGCTGGGTAAGGGCTGAAGTTAAGACTTGGTGCAGAAGGAGCATCAAGTGATCCATAGAGGGATGGGAGAGGAAGGTGCTCAGACAGGGCCTTGGGGGCAGGTGGGCAGTGCTGATTTTGGGTCCTCCTCCTCTGCCTTGATAGTGCCAGAGCGACAGTAACAATCTTTTGCTTTTCTTCTCCAGCTCTGCTATCTATGCCAGCCGCCTTTACCTGAACCAGTACAGCAAAAGCCACCCAGAGAGATTGGCCCAGAACAAACTTGGAGGCCCTGTCATCCGAGGTACCCTTCTGACTCACTAATGCCCTTGGGGCTGCCTTGGGAGGCAGTGGGACCCATGAGCAGAATCTCCCCTGATCCAAGTGGCAGATGCTCCTCTGAACTGCCTCCCCTGACACCACTGCCTTGTGTTGCAGGGAATGTGTATATCCACCCAACAGCCTCCATCGACAGCACTGCAGTGGTGAGTGCAGGCTTGGAGGGGCCCTGGAACAGGGAGATGCTCCAGGGTGCTGGGGGCATCATTGTCCTCCTCGTCCTCATCACCTCCATCTGTCCTCACAGTTGGGCCCCAATGTCTCTATTGGGGAGGGGGTGACAGTGGGAGCTGGTGTGCGTGTGCGAGAGTCCATTGTCCTGCATGGTGCCTCACTTCACGTAAGTAGGATTTGCCTGAAGGTATGGGTGTCAATCTCCACCCGTTGCAGGGAGGCAGTAGCATCCTGCATCCCCCTTTCCTTCACCCTAGGACCACACCTGTGTCCTCAATACCATTGTGGGCTGGGACAGTACCATTGGGCGCTGGGCTCGGGTTGAAGGAACACCCAGTGACCCCAACCCCAACGATCCCTATGCCAAGATCGACAGCGAGACCCTTTTCCGGGATGGACGCCTCACACCATCCATCACAATCCTGGGTATGTCCCACCTCCACTGAATGGCCCTGGCCTGCTCAGCAAGGCAGTCTCCTCCCTCCTGCTAACCCCCTTGTGTTCTCCGTACAGGCTGCAGTGTCACCATTCCTGCTGAGGTCGTTATTCTCAACTCCATTGTCCTTCCTCACAAGGAGCTGAGCCGCAGCTACAAAAACCAGATTATTCTGTGAGTCAGGGACCAGCACCAGCTACCCCGACTCCCTGCTGTGCCCCACACCGAGAGCCTGCACTGAGGCCTCACCTCCTGGGACGTTCCCAGTATGCCCAGAGGGGTAGGTGCAGGCCAGGAGCCCTGCAAGTGCCTGACTACTGCTCCAGACAGACATTAAAGCTGCTGAGCATCAGCCTTGCGTGCTGCTTCTCTTGCAGCCCAGGGACTAGCCCTGGGTCAGGGTGAAGGCTTCAGGGTCAGCATGTGACCCTGGCACCAGCCTGAGTACCTGTACAGGGAGCACTTGCTGCCTTCAGTGTCATGGGTCCAACTTTGGGTGTTCTCCACCAAATGGCACTACCAGCACCACCTTGCCACCCCTCACCAGGCTTTCCCTGCATCATTTGCTGTTTGCATCTCCCTGGATGGTCTTGGCCCATCTTAAGAGGCCAGGGAGCTTTGAATGTGCCTGTCCTATGTAGGCAGCTCACCCCACAGAAGGCAGTTGTGAGGGAACTGATTTCATCAGTTTGATTGCAAGAGTGTGAGCTCAGATCCTGCCTACTGCTGGGAAAACAATGCCAAGCTGTCCTAAGGGCACTGGCACACAAGGGGTAGGTTGGATTGGCAGGTTGCTGGCCCTGGAGGGAGCTGCAAGAGCACCCCTTCCCACAGCACAACCTCTGCCCCTACAGGCCTGGTGTGAGCCAGAAGAGCTGCGAGCCCTGCCAAGCCTGCTGCTGTCAGGCTGAGACGTGTGCCTGCTGCCTAGGCAGGGCTCATAGAGATTGCAGCAAGTCTCTGCCACCCCAGTGGGCCAACAGCCTCCTTCACACCAGCATGTCTCCTGGTTGTACCAGCCACAATCACAGGGCACCAGAGCAATCAAATGTGTGCAGGTGGCAGAGATCTCACACCTCGCTTTGTCTCAAAACCCTGATTTTATTGAAGCACAGGCTCTCTACTGTAACCTACACTGCCTTTTATCTATTTACCTCCCGGTTTTTGAGCTTTGTGCTAAAGCCCTGCACTCCACCAAGGGTCCTATCATACCTCTCACCTTCAGTGAGGTGCCACATTAGGTATTCTCCATTCATCCAATACCACCCCAGCTTGATGGATTTGCAGTAAATCCTTGCTCCCAGCCCTCTGCCTTCCTTTGCCAGTTCTCCTGTGGTCCTGGGTGGGGATTAGCTGTTCCCTGGCTTTAAGCACATTAAACTCCTTCAGTTTTGCCTCTGCCTTGGATGTGTTAATTTCCTTGCCCTCTGGTATGCACTCCCGCGCTGGGGAAAACTGAGCTAAAGTACTTGGTTTTGGGATTGTACCTGAATCTTCTCCCATGTGCCACATCTGGTCTGGCTTTCAATAGGGACAAAGGTTTATCAGCTACTGGATGTGGCCCTGGGCCAGTTCTCAGACCTTTTGTGTAAAGCCCCTTCCCCCTGTAGTGGCTGCCCCTTTCACAGAGCAAGTCTTAAGACCTTGCTCCTTTACAGCTTCATCCTCCTTTTCCCTTTTAGAGGAAAAGAGCTACACATTCCATCCTTCCTTGGGCTTTGCAGCTCTAGCGCTGGAGGGGAGGAAGGAGTTAAAGGGGCCTCCACTGAGGTGCTATGAAGTCTGGAAACACTTTAAGGTTGTCCTGCCCTGAGCAGCAGCAGCTCCAATTACTTGAGGCCAACATCTGGGCTCAAAGAGGGACCTCCCACATCCTGGGCTCCAGGGCAGGAGATGGGAGCTTCAGCTCAGCTGGGAGGGAGCCTTGCCTGTCCTCCCAAAAACAGGCATTTTGGGGAACATTGCTCTTATCTACTTCCCAGCCAGGCTTCATCATGCCAGTGAGTCCCAACTCCTGGCTCCTGGCAGCAGCAGGGAGGGAGAGACAGCAGGCACAGCCATGCATGTTTTGCTGCAAACATTTAATAGAAACCTGACAAAGTACAGCACTGGGAGACCGTCCCCGCCACCGCGGCTGGGCAGAGCCAGCTCTGCTCCCCAGTCCTGAGAGAAGCACCGCAGGGAAGCAGAGTAGAGCCCCGAGCTCAGCACTGCCACCCCACAAGCCGCCAGGTGCTGCAGGCTTCGCTCCTCCTCCAGTGCCAGCTCCGTGTCCCAAGGGAGCCACTGCTGCAGGCTACACCGGAGAAGGGAAGAACCGGCCCACCTTCCTCGGGGCCGGCCCCTGCCTGTGTGGGGAGAGATGAGTCAGGGGTGCAAAGCAAGCTCCCCTGGGATCCCAACCACCCCCGGCAGCACTCACGGGGGGCGGGTGGCCATGCCCACGCAGCTCCGCAGGGTGCTGGGGAGGCAGCAGGCACCGGCTGGGCTCAGCTGGCCCGACTTGGGCTCCGGGGAAGCGATGGGGTGGAAGAACGGCTCTGCAGGACAGAGTGGAGACAGCTATCCCACCCCAGCCACCGACAACAAGGACCCTTCAAAGAAGCCACAAGGCCAGGGCAGGAGGGGCTGGGGCTCCTGCGCCTCACCGCGTTCAGCCCCCAGGGCTGGCACTGGCACCAGGTTCTCCTGCTCTGTCCCCACAAAGCCTTTCCAGAAGTCGTGTGGCAACGAGAGTAGACGAGCCACCACCTGGGCAGAGAGGGATGTAGGATGTGGATGCTGGCAGTGCCCAAGGGACACCCCCTGCCTCACCGACCCCTCACTTTGCACTGCCTTGGTGTGTCCTCCATGATGGCGAGTGGTGTGGGGTTGGCTGAGCTGTGCCCTACCAGCGTAGGGCCAAACACACGGGACAGGTTGAGCACATCCATCTTGCAGTCAGGGCTGCATGACACCCTGCAAGCAGGGACAGAGAGTATGAGCATGCTGCCCAGCCAAGGGGCCCCTCATCCATAGCTTTCCTGCTCTAGGGCACAAAGCTTGGGTGAGGGGCAGAGAGCCAGAAGATGAGCACAGACTCCACGCCAGGATGAGCCACTCACCTAAGCAGGTGCATCATGAGGAAGGCCAGGGTGTCCCTGTTGGCTGGAGGCAGCTTGCTCACCAAGTGGCGCAGGGCTGTGTCACAGGAAGCATCATCCAGGATGTCTGTGGCAGCACCAGGGATCAGTGTCAGGGCAGAAGCAGCCCCTTCTTGGAGCCACACCCCACCCTGGGACCCCCTGCTCACCAGCAGCCCTCATAAAGGCAGGGTGGAGGCCAAAGGTGACCAGTGGTTCCTTGAGCCCCCGCAGAAAGTCCTTGAGCACCCCACACACCACATGGACGTCAGTCACGCTGCTGAGGGCAGGCAGTGCACCCCCAGCCCGCAGCAGCCTCCTCTTCCACTCCCGCACCAGCTGCTCTGCACCTGGCACCCGGTACAGCCCTGTCTGGGGCACAGGGAGAGAGAGAGGTTCAGCCCTGTGGGAACCACAGCATCACCACCTCCACCATCCCAGCCCCTACCTCTGTCAAACCTCTTGTCTCCACCTCCATCACACATTGCACCACCAGTGCAGGCACCAGGGGTGGCGTGGAGGGGGCAAAGTCAGCCAGCACGCCCTGAGGAAGGTAAGGTAGACCCAGTTTGTGCCCACCACATAGCCCTGCAGCCAGGGTGGGCAGAGGCCCAGCATCCTGGGGCTTATAGCCCCAAAGGGACATGGAGCTGTGCCCTCTCACCTCACGGGGCCAGCTGTGGTGACGAGGCCGAGGTACACAGGGGGCAGGGCACTGTTCCCGGCACTTGGTGTGCAGCAGCAGCTGGCACTGGCAGCACTTGATGGCAGTCTTCCCAAAGCGGATGCGGGAGCCACAGACACCACACGGCTCAGGGCGGATCACCTGGAGAGAGCATCAGGGTCAAGGGCACTCCTTCTTGCAGATACCCTGTACAACTCTATCTTGTCTCAAACAGCTCCCATTGCCTCCATCCATTCCCCCTGCAGGCAGAGGTACAGCGGCAGGGGATGGAGGAGAGCCGTGCGCCAACCCCCTCAATGACTCTCTTCCAATAGGAGACTGGGACACAAACCGTTTTGGATGTGAAGTGGTGCTGGTCTGGTGGGAGCTTCTGTGGCGGTGAGGGGCAGGGGGCTGCTGCTGGATGCGCCACTGAACTGCCCTCTGTGTGGCTCTCCTGTTCCGGGGCATGGCAGCCTTGATCTTCACTGATGCCCCATGCTGTGGTCAGCTCCGTAGAGGGAGGAGGCAGTGAAGGCAGACCTGAAAGCCAAACAACCTCATTTACCAACTGGGATGCAGGGAGGCTTTCTACCTCTCAGGGAGCCTCTGCACAGGACAGTGGTATTTGGTATATCCAGCAGACCCCAGTAACTCCATGATGGGGACAAGCATACCCCAGCAGATCCCCCCCCTCCCCTGTGACAGCAGTACACTGAGGCTGGTCCCACACCACTCAGCAACCCTCTCCTCAGCCTTTCCCATGACCTGCACATGTGGAGACACGATTTCCCTGGCAAGAGCGGCGGCGTGGGACCAGAGCAGTGGGCAGGAGGCTTCCAGCAGTGCCTAGGACCTCAGCAGGAGGGGGCATAGAAGGGACATTTACCTGTCAAGATGGGAAGAAATGAGAAAATGCCTGTTTGCAGTCCCGCAGTTTTCAAACATCTCCCCCTCATGATCTCTGCTCCACCTGATCCACATCCCTGTGGTCCTGCACAGTCAGGGATGCTGTCACCATGGGTACAAGGGGATACAGGCTGCCAGGGCACTGGTCTGCCACAGCCAGGGATGTTGTCCCCACTGGGACGAAGGTGACACAGTTTGAAGGACACAGGCACCCAGAGGGAACAGCTAAGCACTGTCCCCACAGCAGAACACATAGCACCCACAGGACTGAAGGCTGTAGCATTGCCTTCTAGCACTGGGAGAGCCCATGCACCCCATCCATGCCCTGGGCATGCTGGGGTCCCTACTCACGGCATTATAGGGTACCACAGAAGAACGGTGCCGCTTCACCATCATGACAGGGCCAATCTGAGGGGCCAGGGACACACGCTGGGAACAAAGAAGATAGTGTGAAGAGCAAGCAGAGACCACCCTCCCTTACTTTGCCCCACACCCCAGAGAACTCGAGCCAAGTGTCCCCAACCCAACAAAAAGTACCAGGCTCACCCTACCCACCCAGCATTGCCAGCCCCACACCAAGCACCATGGGGATGCTGGCTCTCCCTCTGGGTCAAAACCAGCACAGGGACCGGGGGAGGCCAGGCCAGGCCTGCAATGCAGAGGTGCAAGTAGAGCAGGGTGCGGGATGCCCAAGTATGGGGATGAATTATTGAGGAGCCCAGCTGGGCCACAGTGGAGCATAATGGAGTTTCTATTGATCGTGGGAGGTTTGCCGAGAGATGATGCTCCCAGCCCAGCATCAATAAATTAAACCCCCTACCAGGCTCCTTTAAGTCTCCTGTGCTGGGATGAAGTATCTGGGTGCCCTCACCTTGTGTGGCTCAGGGTTGGCACCCCAGCCTGGTCTGCACCCTGGGACCTAAGCAGGCAGAGGGACCCAAGGGCACATTGCAGGAGAGTGGATCAGAGCTGGGGGATACTTACCCACAGAGGGGCACAGACCCCACATCAACACCAGACCCCAGAGCTCCCACATCTCAGCATTTCCCTCATACCTGCCTCTCTGGGGCTTTGCGCTTCAGGGTCCGCACCACTGTCATATCAACATCCTGAAAGGCAGTAGGGAGTCTAGAGACTGGCAGGGGCAGGGCCCCCCCACACTCATCTCCAGCTCTTATAGCAGCCCACCCCAAACCACTTCTGTTCCACTGCAAAAGTGGAGCCAAACCACCCCGTCACTGTTGGGGTGAACCCTGAGAGGCATAGCAGGACGTTCCTTACCACGTCATCCTCGGTGTGGTCATAGCTGATATCTGAGTGGGACAGGAGAGACTGGCAAGACTCATCCACTGCAGATGACCTACGGAGTGAGCTCAGCTGAAGTAATTCCCTCCTCAGTCAGCACCTACTCATACAGCTGCTCCTAGGATCTCATGGCTGATGGCTCTGCAGAGCCCAAGCATCGCCATGCCCAACAACCCCCCAAACCCAGCAGCAGTGAGGGGGAGAGACGGGCAAAGCTGAGCCCAGGGCCACCCGAGGGGCTGGAGTGAGGTCTGCCAGCGCTGCTCACCTCCTGCCTGGTGCCAGGGTCGCCCCGAGGCGCCGGCCAGCCAAGGCGCTGAGCACAGAGCACTGCTCCCTGCTCAGCGCCTCACTGCCCCACGGCTCCCGCATCAGCGACTCAAAGACCAGCTGAAGTTTGCGCTCCTACAAGTGAAACAGGGTGGTGGTGAGAGGGCTGGGGTTCCAGCAGCCAGCCCGGCGGGGTACCCCTGTGGCCAGCCCCCGACCTGCTTCTCCAGCTCGGCCTCCGCACGGTGCCGCTTCTTCATCTCTACCTCCACCTGGTTTCGGGCGTGCTTAAGCTTCACCTCGAGCGCTGCCCGCTCGGCTTCCACACGGGACAGCTGCTCGCGGGCACGACGCCCGTCCTGCTCCAGCCGGCAGCATCTCTGGCGCATCGCCTCGAAGCCCCGAGCGATCCGGATGTAGTCTGAGGGCAAAACCATGGGGTGGCCAGCCCCCAGCTCCCCCAAACCCCGACGGAGACGGGGTCCCGGAGTGCCCCAGGCCGAGGGGCTGCACACACCCACCTTCCTCCACGCTGCCGCCGAGCTCCAGCAGCTGCAGACTCTGCTCCAGCCGGGCCAGGAGCCGCCCGCAGCGCTGCCGCAGCATCCCGACGGGACGGGGCCCCCGCACTCGGCCAGCACAGCACCCCCTTCCCGCCTACCCTGCCCCACGCTCTCCTCCGACCACCGGGACGGGCCGGCACAAGCTCGGGGGGAGAGGGGCCCTCCGGGCCGCCCTATGTGGGCCGGGGGCCGGGGTGGAGCCCGGCCCGGCCCCACCTCCCGCCGCCACCGGGGCCCCGACGGGGGCGATCCCGGGATCTCTAGGCATGGGATACCCTGGGGTGCGGCGGCAGCACTGGCTGCAGGGATGCGGAGCAGGGTGAGGGTTGCCCTTGAGAGCGGGGGATGCCCAAGCACGGGGTGTACCTGATGAGAGCACTTGAGCGGGGCAGGGGCAATGGGGGGTTCAGGGGCGTCCGGGGGAGCACCGGGCGCGGGAGACACCGGGGAGCGGGATGCAGGGTTGCGGGAGAGGGCACCCCTTCCCCAGCCCCGCATCCCGAGAGGTGCGCGGGTGGGGGCGGAGGAGCCGCAGGAGCCGCTGTCCTTGTCCGCTGCTCCCGAGCACTGTGCCCGCATGCAAAGTGGCGGGCGGGGGCGGCGAGGATGCCCCGCACCGGAGCTCCCGGCCGGGTCCGTGTCCTGCAGATGGAGCCACCTCCCCGCGGCAAAGCCCCGCTGCTGCCCGCGCTGTGCCCCCGGGTCCCCTGCCCGGGGACTCACCGAGGCAGCCCTAGCCCCGCTCCCCCTCTCCGCCGCACCCCGCGCTCCCGGCGGCCCTGCGTTCTCGCAGGAGGGTCCGGCAGGGTGCGGGAGGCGCCGAGGAAAGGCAGCTGCCCCTCACCGGTGCCTGTCCCGACCTGCTGCGAATACCAGGAATAGCAGCGGGACTGGCGGCACGGCTGGGCATGCAAACCCCTGCGCACACACAGACACACACCCCTCGCAGGCTCCTCGCCTGCCTTAACACCTCTGACCTGGAGAAGGGCTTTCGCACACTGTGGCAGCAGGTCCACCACAACACCCCGGTGCCTCTCAGCGGTGGCCGTGGGTTCAAGAGGCTCCTCTCCTTGTGCCAGTTCCTCATGGGGCCCAGACAATGAAAAGAAGGGGGTATGGGGGAGCACTACCACATCCCAGGGATGTGTCTCAGGCACTTGCAGACAAAATAGCCAGGGTCCAGAAAATAGCTATAGGGTCCAGGTGACATGGACCCCACGCCAAGGGCTGAACCTCATCAGCATTCGCATGAGGGATGCTGGGGACACTGGCCAGGATGCTGCCTGGTGGGTGCTGCTGGCAGTCCCGAGGCAGGGCTCCCCTTTGAGATAGAGCCCATCAGGGGGCTGGGATGGGCTGGAAGCACCTTGTCAACACTTTGTTCCACATCATGCCAGTGCACGGGAAGCAGAGGGTGTTTCTCAGAGAAGCTCCTTCCTCCCAAGGTTGAGTATGAGTCAGGTTTTGGAGCGACTGTAATTACTGCTGGATCGATAGGCTCAGCATGGCCAAGCAAAATCCAATCGCAGCTCTAGGGGCATTCCTGCACAGCCCTTTGCTGCTTGCCCAGCCCTCCCTGCCTGCCTCTGTGGAGGCACGTGCTCCCTGGCTGCGGGTGCTCCCCAAACCCAGTGGCCCAGCATCCACCCACGAGGTAGGATCCCATCCTGCACATGGAGCCAGCACCCCACTTGCTCAGTCCTGGTAGGGGATATGCATTCCTGAGGCAGGACAGCACATGGAGATGCCCCAGCTCTGCCAGAACTGCTTGGGGGAACCCACACACTCTCAAGCCCCTTTCCACAGCATACATGGAGCAGGTCTGTGGTACTCAAACCCACCTTGAACCCCAAGCACAAGCCTAGAAGCCCCCAGAAGGGCAGAGCAGCCTCAACAGTATGCGGGCAGCCCCTCTCACACCCAGGGATGGGAGGGGGACACTTGCCACCTACCCTGTGTCCCTACCACCTCTTGTTTCCCCCTCCCAAGCCACCCCAGCTTGGTCAGGCACTGCATAAATAGCTGTTTGTGTCTCTGCTCGGCCTCTGTGTGGGAAATAATATCGGCTGATGGAACATAATGCCCTGCTTCACATGTTCAATTTTATCATTTTCCGAGGCAGGCAATCTTCGTTTAAAGCTGAATGGGCTGGGGAATGTTAATGAAGCGCCGGCGCTGCTCTGCACCTCGCTTTATCTCTTCGAGAATAATTTGGGTGAGCTCGGAAATAGAGTTCCCAGTCCCAATTCAAGTGGCGGCAGCACCGCATGCCGATAAAAGTGTAATTCCTGGCCAGCGCATGGCCCTGAATACATGACAACTTAACTCTTGGGGCCCCACTGGGGTGGTGCTGCCTGCAGCTGCCTGCCTGCCTGCTTTGGGCCCATCTGCCCTGTGTGCCCAGCACCAACCTGGGTGCTCAGCGCAGGCAGGATGGGGTCTGTCACTCCCACTCACCCTGGCCACAAAGCAAAGTGTGGAGAACAGGGAGGAGAGATAAGAGGGCAGGAGCAGAGCTGGAGGAAATCAGTCTCTCTGGACAGACAAGACCCCACAGGAAGATCTATGGCAGTACCAATCTGCAGGGTGTTCAGAACTGAAGGCTTTACTGGAGGAGGGATGCCATAGATCCAGGGGTGCCCATGCACTGGCGTCAGGGAGGAACGAAGAGAGGGAAGGGGGTAGGGGCAAGTCTGGGGAACCAGGCAGGAGGGAGAGAGCAGGAAAGATAGCTCCAAGGGGGCATCACATCCCAGACAGACTGGCAGAGCCAGGTGGGTGCTCACAGGCCACAGGCAAACAGCTGAGTGAAGGACTTCCCCAGGAAGGGCCCTAGGCCCTGCTGATGATTGAGGAGAGTAAGGAGAATTTAGAGAAGGTGTTTGCTGGTCCTAGAAGGAAAAATTTGTGTTAGCAGGAGCAGGCAGCTTTGGCCCCAAGGAGAAAGCCTTGGGTGGTCTGCCTGGTCTTCCTCTGAACCTCATGACGGTCTGTCTCCAGCTCCCACCAGCTGTGCTCTGGCAGAAGTTCCATGTTCGGGGTGATCTTGGGGTCCGGCCTGACCTTCACCATCCTGCACCCAGCTCCCATGGGCTCCAGCTGCAGTGGATGGGTGTTTCTAGGGCAGCACAACACCATCAGAGTGATGGCCCTTCATGTCCCGGACCACCCCACTCCAAAGACACTGAGAAGGGGGCACCTTGACCTAGTGAGGGGTCAGCAGACCCACTTGGGCACCAGTCTGGGCCCCCTCCATTGGGGCAGTAACAGACCCTTCCCCTGGGAATGAGTGAGGTGGGCAGGTTTCCAGCACCGTTAATCAGGGTTGCAAGAGCTGGGATTAATGTGCACTCCAAGGCTCTCCAGTCCCAGCTGTGATCCAGCCCTCTGCTCTCAGCCAGAGCCGCCTCCACGCACTGAATTATCAGCCTGAGTAATTAAGTGGAGAGCTTTGTTTTAATGCAGACATCTGATGCCTTCGCACCGAGGAGCACAACTGTCGCGGGTGTTTATGCTCCGTGCAACACATCTGGCTCACAGGGAGAGAATCCATCTCCACTGCTGTGCGAGATTAAAGGGAACGCAACCTGGGTACTGAGAGAGGAGGGGCAGCTCAGCAGTCAGTGTGGTGGACAGGACCCGTCCCCAAGCATCACCCCACCAGGTCCTTGCACTCCACTGGCAGGACACTGGGGTCCAGGGCTGCCTGGCAAAGCACCCATCACCTCTCCTCCTCACAGCATGCAAGGCAGCACAATGCATTGCGAGATGAGGGATAATTACAAGCTTGGAGATAAATGGAAATAGGGCAAAATAAAACATGGGTTTATCAGAAGTAGATGGTGCCTGGCTCACCTGATACCTGCTGCTGATATGGGGGGAGGAGGGATGCAGATCTCAAAGCAGCCACTGTGCCGTGCAGAAAATTGTTGCTTTGCACAGATTAGGGGATTAGCACCAGTGCAAGGAGCTGGAAAAAGGCTGGTGTGGGAAGGAGCCAGACTGCTGGGAGAGAGGAGATAGCATACAGGGGAGAGGATCCTGCTGGGGCCACTGTGGATGCGCCTCATTTAATAGCTTCCTCTGTTGCCCAAAAAGTGGGGGCTGTGGGGAATTCTGCTGATGCCACACAAACACATACTTTCTTTCTGCGTGGCCCCCAAACCACTGTGCTTTGATCCTCACACCCACTTGGGCTGTCTGAATAGTCTCATGGATTTAGTGCTTTTCTTATGGGGCAGCTTGGCTGGCCTGGCACCAGGGTGAACTGCACAGTTGTAAACACAGCTTCCCCCAGCATCTCCCGGCACACAACACTTTGTGGGTGCTGCCAGCAGAAGGATTCCCTCACTCTCTGCCCCATGGCAGGGCTGTTTCCATCAAAGTGCCTGCCATTGCCTCCAACACCTCCAGCCCTGGCTGCTTGGCACTGCTGGACAGCAGAAGGGGCTGAAGGGGACAGAAAGAAGGACTCCGCAGTGAGGGGAAAAGAGACTCCAGCTGGGAGTGTAACTGCTACATGTGGTACTCCCAGTGTGAGCATCAAAGGAACCCCACTGGGAAAAAACTGTTTTCAAGCAGAAACACTCCAGGTGGTTTAGAGCAAAAACTACACTCTGGGCTGCACCCCCACTGTGCAAAACATGTCGAAATTTGGCGGGGGACCTCTGACCCTGCACTGATCTGGCTGAGGAACAAATACCGTTGCAGTTGAGCGAACTTGCCTTGCTGAGGCTCATCCGGCTCCCTGTGGTGTTGAGCAGCTGGGGCTGGCACAGCTCTGCTCCACAGGAGATGCTGCGCCTGGACCTGGGAACACTCAAGAGGCTTTGGCAAAATCTGGTGACAAAAACGGAGCAAGGGGAGTTTGGAGGAGTGGCACAAAACCATACGGCTCTCTGGCAGCCTGGGGTAATTTGAGGCTGGGAAATGTGACCTGAAGCAGCAGGGGCCACACAGCCACCTTTGGGCAAGCAGGCTGATTTGTTGCCTGCATAAGCCAAAATTGCAGCCCACGCTGGGTGGAGAGGCAGGACCAGATCCCCCACCTGGAGACTCTCATGGCAGACAAGCAGAAATACCAAGGAAAATAGACTTATTGGAATGGCTCGAGACATCCCATCCAGTTGTGCCTGGCTGGGCATAACCACTGCCCACGCTTGATGCTGCTTCCCAGCCAGAGCTCTGCAAGCAGAGCCCATGGCAGGCGCAGAAGAGTCCTGATGCTGCAGGATACATGAAGGTGGTGGCCCCAAACGGGTGCAGTGGAGGCACAAGTCTGGCTATGGGCACTGTCTCAGGGTGATGTGTCCAGCTTATACAGATGCAACACTGGTGCTCCAGTGCTGCAATCACCAGCGTCACAGTATGCCACCATGTTTCACTTGTGTCCAAGGCTGCCACATCTCCCTTGCCTCCTCAGCTGCACCCAGCCCAGGCAGGGAATGGCTGTCCCTACCAAGTGGAATTAATTCCCTGAGATACTATATCAAATGCTTTAATAAAAGCCTAATACATCACAACTCTCGTCTCCTCACCATCAATTTATTTAGCAATTTTACCCAAAAAAGGCAATCAAATCAGACTGGGCAGATTTATTCTGTGTGAGCTCCAAGCACATTTTTATTATTCCCTGTTCCCCTGCCCTCGAGGTCCTCAGAAGCATTTTTCTCTTAATATTTGCTCTGTTATGCTACTAAGGATAAAGCTCTGTTGATGGGCGGTAATTGCTGGAACTGCCCTGCCTTCCCACGATGAAGATTGGTACCTTACCAGAAGCTGCCTCCTTGTTCTCCTGTCCTTCTTCACAACATTATTGACTAGGAAAGTTCATTAATGAGACTCCTAATGACTGCAGCCATGCCAACCCAGCCCACAACACTAACCTCTTCCATGGTTTCCCTTTGGTGGCTGCTCGCAGGAGAAGGCATTGCAGGTTGTTTTCTATTCCTTTGGAGCCATGCGGGTGCCCGAGCAATTTCTAAAACCCTGATGACTCCCTTCACTAGAGGATAGTTCCCTGCCCAGGCTCTCAATTGTCCTTGTTTTTGGGGACCGACCCCTCCAGGCAGGCTGTGTTGGCCAGGCAGTGAAGGGGAGGTCTGGGTCAGCAGTACTGGAGAGCTTTTGGAAGGGTCCTGGGAGCATCCCTGAGGCTCCTCCATGCTGGTGTTTGCTGTACTGCCCACTGTCCCAGCGCCGGCAGCCTCAAGAGCCAGGCTGGCACCGAGCCAAGCATGATGCTGGGATTAGGCACTGCCTCCTACAAATGAGCTGTTAATTATCATAATCTGGTAATTGAGAAAAATCTAATTATGCAAAGCTAATGGATTTAAAGCTGTGCTGGGGAGCACAGGCCAGGGGACTGCAGCTGGGCCAGGCCAGTGTTGCTGTGCTGGGAAGCAGAGGCCAGGGGAGCGCAGCAATTGGGCACGGCCAGTGTTGCCAGCCTGTGGCTACCGACACCATCAGGATCTTGCAGTGCCTTTCACTTCACTCCGAGGCCCTGTGGGCACCTGGCGAGGTCCAAACACCTGCAGGAGAGAGCCCAGCCCTCTCACCCACTCCAGCCCCACAGGGCCTGGGCACCACCTCCTCCCTGTGCCCAGGCATCCTCAACTCTGATTTTCCCATCTTCCCTCCTGGGAGGTTCCTGGGGAGCAGCGTGGGAGAATGCATCTCCTTATCCTAGCTTGGATGTCCTCCCTTAGCCCAACCTGTCCTCTCTGGACTCACAGACATGGCTCTACTCTCTGTCTCTGCTCTGCTCCCTCTGCCAGAAAACAGTGCTGTAGGATCTGCCCAGGCAGGTGCATGCATGGTGAGCCCAGTAGGGAAAGGCAGTATCTTTTACTAGAAAAACTGAGATGGTTCAGAAACGAGACAACCTTTTGGACACATGAATGCTTCTCATTGCTTACAAGCAACTGTTTCCTTCAGCTTCAGTGCTCACTTCATAAAAAATTTTGCATCTTCCTGTGCACTATGAGGGCAAGGGATGCTGAGCAGTGCCAGCCCCTCCATCGTGTCAGATCTCCTGGTCTCAAGGTGGTGTCATACTGGAGAGCCTGGCAGCATCTCTGTGGTGACATGAAGGTGATAATAGCACACACTCCCCAGAGGTCTGTGTCACTTGCCCCCATGTGCTCTGCCACTCCTCACCCTTGCCCTGTGCTTATGGGAGCCTGGCCCCTTGCAGCTTTTGGGGAGCCCTGAGGAGGTGCTTGAGTCCAAGGGTGCAGGAGCTGCGGCACAAGTGACGCACAGCATCTCAGCTCCTTGGCCAGCTCAATGCAAGGCTGGTGCAGGGCTTGTGGTCTCCCCATGGGCAAAGAGATGTTGCCTCCCAACACATGCCTGTCCACACACCTCTCCTGAGCCTAGGGCCATGCAGTGCTGCCCAGGTGGTTCCTACATGTCCTGGCAGTGGGATGTGAGGAATTTGCCAATGTTCCCATCTCTCCGTCCCTGGGGAACCCATGCTAAGTGCACATAGATGGTGGAAGTGAGCAAGACTCCAACTAATTGCATGCAACCCCAGGAGACATGTGGTCAGAGTGCCCTGAGCTTTCCAGGATGTTTCAGCCTCTGGCTCCAGTTCCTGCAGGATGTGGTGATCACTAAGTACCTCTGTGATCTCGGCACTCAGTGAGCTTCCCGCTCGGGGCAGGGTGAGGGTGGCATCACACTGCACCAGTCCCGCCCCGGCACTGCTGCACATCACCTGCCGCACAGCCCAGCCCACCCGTTGCAGTGACAGTCATCCACTCCTCAAACCTCCTCGTGGCATCTTGGGCTCAGCAGCGAGAGGAAGAGCTGGTCAGCAGCATGTGGCTGGAAGAAGCCCAGAGGCCTCCTGCGCACCCCTGGGGTTCCTCCTCGACCTCTGCAGCCCTGCCTGTGGGAGACTGCCCTGACAGGCACCCAGCACGCACTGTCCCAGCCCCACAGCAGCGCCCAAGCAGCCTGGAAGAGTTTGCCGGCCGTTCCACCCTCCACGGCATCCAGCACATCTTCCAGCTTCAGCGCTACACCACCCGCAACCTACTATGGCTGCTGGCCTTCCTGGGCTCGCTGGCCCTCCTCATCCATGCCTATGCCAAGTGCGTGGGCTTGTACTTCCAGTACCCCCACAACACCCAGCTGGAGGAGGAGACAGAGCACAACAAGATTTTCCCTGCCATCACGCTCTGCAACCTCAACCCTGCCCGCTTCTCACAACTCTCCAGTCATGATCTGCACTGGGCAGGGGAGATGCTGGGTCTCCTAGATGGTGCTGGCCGGCCCCTGGTGCCAGAAAGTGCTGAAAGGAGGAGGCTGGAGGCTTTGCTGGGGACACTGGGCACTAGTGAGGAAAAGAGCCGTCCTTTCCACCTGGAGGAGTTTTATGAGCGTGTGGGCCACCAGATGGACCTGGGAGAGATGCTTGTCCGCTGCACATTCGGCAAAGAGGACTGCAACAGCAGCGACTTCCAGACAGTGAGTGCCCAGTGGTGGAACATCCCAGGGAGCAGGGGGGGATGGACATGGCCCCTAGGCCAGCACCCACAGCCTAAGGCACTGCTAGGGTGCTGACAAGGGGATCCTAGCTCCCCGTGACCAGGGTTCAGGGAAAAGGAAAGATGCCAGGCACCAGTTTTGGCAGGCTATAGGGCCTTGGGTTTGTTTTGGGTGGGGCAGAGCCCCATGTGAAGCAGGGGTGCACTGGGCTGGGCTGTGGGTGCTCTGGCAGTGCTTGTGTTGTGAAGCAGGGCTGAGAAAGGGGAGCCCAGTCTTGGGATTTGTCCAGCCTTGTGTTTTGCCCAGCCTTGGGTTTTGCCCAGCCTGTATCAGCCCAAACAGAAGCAGGCTCTGACCCGCAGCCTCGCTCCAGCCTGCCTGGGAAGCCTGCAGACAGACAGGCTCCGGGAGGCTTGCAGAGGGATGGAAGGTAAATCTGGGCCTGGAGGGTTTTGAAAGGGAGCAAAGCCTATCCCCTCCTAGCAGAGCAGGGGCCATGGGATGGGTTGAATTCAGGCAGAGGTGTAAGTGGGCAAAAGAAGGCACAATCCTGTCCTCCCAGCCAGGGACACTGGCACAGGGAAGTGACTGAACCCTGGTGTTATCAGAGCCATAAAAAATAAAAAGCTCACAAAAGTCCCTGTGATGGATGCCACAAAGCGCCCTTGACAAATATGCTTGGTACAGGTTTGCAGGATCTCAGCTTGGTCAAGGATGAGGGAGAGCCACAGCCCTGACACAGGGTTCTGAGCCATCCTGGTGTGGGGAGAGCTGACACACAGGTCAGTGGCAGACAGGGATGTGTAAGGCCAGCTTCCTGCACCAAGAGCTGGCACCCCAGCCCTGTTGCGCTGCTGGCTGTTGGGCAGCCTGGGGATTGCAGCCTCCCTGGGCAATGCGTAGGTGCCCACTGCTGCTGCACTGGGCTCTCCCAGCTGGCAGCTGCTCAGCTTAGCAGATGCAGAGTTGTGAGTCAGGAGAGTCTCTAATTTTCCATGGCACTTCTACTCATCGCCCTAATGAGAACATAGCATGCCTGCCACACTAGGCCCTGCGACCAGGTGTTGGGTAACTGGTGGGGGGCACAGCCAGGTGCCAGTCGAGTGATGCTGGTGAGGAGAGACCCGCAGCCGCTGCATGGGTCAGCTCATTCAGGACCATGGCTGCTCTCACAGCCAGGCTTCTGCCACTGTGCCACCCTCCATAGTCTTACCACTGGCTGTAGAGACTCCAATGCCCAACCAGGTGTGGCAGGTTTTGTGTGTGTGCACCCCGATGCCTCAGGCAGGCATTGAGGAGGATGCAGGCAGAGCAGAGGCGGTGCCCAAGGGGGAGCTATCTCCTCCCTCCTTTCCTCTTTGCTCCTGAGTCAACAGCCTAGGATTACTGGGCTGTAAACAAGGGGATCAATGGTGCTGATGGGAACATTTCCTGGTAATAGCTCCGTGCTGTAAAACACAGCACAGGGGGAGGAAGGGGAGGCTCTGTTCTCACAGCACTTAACCCTTTCCACCTGCAGCCATGCACTAGCTTCTTGGTGTCAAGGACTTGGGTTCACTTGGGCTGGGTGCTGCTGCTCTGCTCTGGCTTGGGCAGACACCCTGAGCCACTGGGCACTGCCTGCACAGTGGTGGGATACCAAGCTGGTGACACTGGAGGAGGCATCCTGACCTCTGTGGCTGTGGGGAGGCTGGCCTCTGCTGCTTGGAAATGGCTGTGAAGAGGCAAGTGTCACCCCAGGGAAATGCTGCCAGCAGTGCTGGGAAATGTTAATGCCATAGTAAAAGGATGCTCAGTTCTGGTCTGTGGTGCATGGGAAGACAGGGCTGCTGCAGGCAGGTGGAGAGGTGGGAACAGCTCTGGCTCCTGAGCAGGGCAGAGAGTGCCATCAGCCCTTCTTGGTAGCCCTGATTGCATGGTTTTGGACAGGTGAAGTGGCTTCTTTCTGCTGGTTGCAAGAAAGGATGCCTACACAATGGGTTTTCATACCTTCTTCAAGCATCTCCCTGAGCATCTCGACAGGGGGTGTCAGCCCTGGCTGTTCTCCTCACTACCATCCCTCTAGGAACAATGAGTACACCAGCAGGCTTGAGGCTCAGGTACCAGCCCACTCCTGAGCTCACCCCACCTGTCCATGTCACAGTTGCCCAATTCACTGCCAACCACCTTGCTGCCCACCTCCATGCACAGCCAGGCCAGAACATTCCCTAGCCGTGGCACACAGGCCTGGCTCTCCCGCTGCCCCAGAATTCGTGCCTGTGTGTGCCTGGCAGGCACCCCTGCCTCGGTGGGACTCCCCATCCCCAGTGCTGCCCCAGGACACTGCCCCACTGTCATGTAGCCACACCACTGCATGCCATGTTGTCTCTGCAGCCTGAGCAGGACAGCGGGTGGCAAGTGCCTTCCACCTGTTCCTCAGTGGATGCAGGCTGGTCACAGTGCCTTCCCCCTGCCCTGCTCAGGGCTGGCAGGTAAATGTCATCCTATTTTTATCTACTCCCCCATAGTGCGGCTGTTCCTTCCATTCGGGTAAGCAGATGTAGCTCCATTTTCCATCCCACTGGGGACCAGGGTTAATCTGCCTGAAATTCACTTCCTTGCCTCCTGGAGCTGCCCTCCCTGGGTCTGGGCAGTGGGGGATGAGGGACTAATCTGCCCAAAATGAGTCAGGCTGTGGTGGGCTGTTAGTGTCACAGCATACTGGCTCCCAAGGGCATCACCTGTGAGTGGGGAAGGCCAGCTCCCCACTCGCAGATGGCAGGGACTCCTGGCTGTGGCTCATCCAGGCTGTGTGGGGACATCAGGGCTGCAGAAGCTGGAGAAGGCACTGGGGTAGAGCAGGGATGCATCATGGTGTTTGCAAAGTGCTGACTTGTTGTGGGGCTGGGGACACAGGACTTAGAGGAAAACCCATGCAGCATTGAACAGCATCAGTGTAATGTGTAGCCAGCAGCACAAGTAATAGGGCTGCAGACAAAACACCCCTGGTGGGCACCATCTGTGTAATTATACCTGTTTCCAGTGGTTTTCCTGGCCAGCACAGTATGAGGCACCACTGAGGGGCTGGTGTGGCAGCCGCAGCCATGCACTGAATGATGGTGTGTGTAATAGCAGGGCTGGCAGGTAATAGCAACCTTGGAGTCCATCAATAACTCTGCTCCCTGATGGATGCTGCCCTCCCCTCTCCTGACACAGCCGGCAATTAGTTACAGCAACTCTTACTACTCTCCCCACCGTGCCGGCACAGGTAGTGTTGGGGTTTTTGGCTGGACCAAGAGGTGGCTGTGCAGGTCATCCAGGTACCCTCACCTTCACTCCCACCTTCGTGCCTCGGACAAGAGCAGATGGTTTAATGTTCTATTAATAGTTTTACCCCCTTTAATTATTGATCAAAATTACAGCCAGAGCTGCCAGCTTCATGGGCTTTCTCAAGAATCAGTCTGGGATTCTGCACAGTGGATTGGGGCCAGAGGGAAGTTCAGGGGAGAGCCAACCATGCAGGGGGCATGGCGGAGGGCTGGGTAAGGGGAGCAGCACAGTGTGGGGCACCCTGCTCACTTCCTCACTCTGCTGAACTGTCTCAGCAAGATCCTCTCAGGGCTTCTCCTCTGTGAACAGCCCAAGCCCTTCTTTCCTGGCTGGCAAGTGCCAGCAAGCCCTGGGCAGCCGGCGGGGACAGCACTGCTATCTCTGCCACCCAGCCGCTGCCTGCCTGCTCGCGCCCAGCTGCCTGTGGGAGCATCTGTGCTCCAGCTCACCTCCGTGAATTATTTAAAGCTTCCCTGGGTGCTGCAGGAAGATGATAACATCGGAACTGGGGATGGAGGAGAAGCTGAGGACATGGGGCAGCTGGAAGGGAGCTGCTCCTGCCCGTGCTCAGGCTCCTGCCACCACTGGATACATCTCTCTGCAGCCGGGCTGGCTTTGGGGACTGGACTGACCTCTCCAGAGGAGGCGGCATGGGGCTGCGACCCTGGAGCTGGAGAGGAGCGACTGACCCAGGAGAGGAGTGTGTTAGCCTCCCATGCGCACCCAGGATTGTCCCCAGGGCTGCAGGCTGGGAGCCGAGGCAGGCAGAGGCGGCCGGGCCAGACAAGGTGCCCCGGTGTGGGGGCGGTGAGAGGGTGGGGGGACGCAGGTGGGGGGCCCCCGACCCTCTCGAGGCTGATTGCGGATCCGCCTGGCAGGGGATGCGGAACCTGCCGAAATAGCAGATTTAATTATCTCCGCGGAACAGCGGGAAACCGGTGAACAGGGAGGGGGTGGCGGGTACACGATGCTGGGGCATTGTAGGGGAGCAACGAGGGCTCGATCTAGCAGGGCTGTGCCCCACAGAGCCTCCGGCTTCACAGCAGCCACCCATCACTCCTATGCCAAGAGCTCCCCTTCCCGCTTGCCCCACAGGAGGGACACGGCCCCATGCTGCAGAGCAGCCCCCTCAGTCAGGGTCCCCACACAGTGCTGGGGACCCCCCTCAGCCGTGCCCCCTCCCCAGCTCCGACCCTGCTCAGTATGCTGTAAGCTCCCTCTGGGCATTGGGCAGGAACTCTTCATTTCACACATCGTTTCCTGCTGCTGCTGCAGAGCCACCCGCAGCCCCATCCCTGTTCCCCCTCGCCTGCCCCCATCCCCTTGTCATCAGCCCCGCAGCTGGCCCCGGATCTGCGTGGTGCACACTGCTGTCCATGTGCCCTTGGCACTGCCTGTGGCCATCACACAATGTCCCCAGGGTACCGTTCCTTTGTCACCACCTGCCATCCCTGTACAGTCAGCACTAATCCCTGGCATCATGCCCCATCCCCTCTGCACTGTTCCCTTATCACAGACTGCCATCCTTGTCCCCTTGGCTCCTCCAGCACTCCCTTGGCCCCTCTCCTTTCTAAGGGGTGCTCCCAGCTGCCAACCCAGCCAAGCTCCCCCTGCCTTCTCTGCTCTAAGTTCCAGCCAGGAAAAAGTCTGCTATTCTCCCAAGAGAGGGGCCCTGGCATCCCAGCCACTCTAGACCTGGGGTGCTCCTTGTTACTTCATCTGCTGCAGCACAGAAGGGTGCCTGGCCGTGGGGGTTCCCAGGTCTGGAAGAGTTAACAAGCAGAGGTTGGGAGGTGAGGGAGCAGCAGGAGCAACCAGGGATGATCAATACAGTGTGCTGGAGCTGTGCACAAATCACAGCTTGGAGCCATAAATCTCCCTCCCGTCACACGCTATGAGGATGAGCGGGGAGCTTATCTCCTGGCTGCGGTGCCACCAGCTGCTCCTCCTACATGCGCCCCACTGCATGGGACCACGCCAATCCAGACAGGAACTGCAACTTCCCTCTCCACTAGGCACTCCACGGCCCTTGCAGAGTTGGTGGTGGGTCAGTGATGGGGAGGTTTGTGGCTCCCAGGCATGGGTACAGCCACGTGCATCTGTGAGGACTGCCTTCGTGGGAGCGGGCATGTGCATTGAGACAAGCACTGGAGGCCAGGGTGATGGCCTGGCTCTGGGCAAGACATCCCGACACAGCTCAAGCCACCTTGGCTCTCTGGCTGCTCCAGACAGACACCTGGGATGAATCACCCAGGACAACTGAGTCACCTGCTGGCCCCCTTGGCCCTGTCTATCTTGGCAGCAAAGCTTGGCAGCAGCATCCATCACACTTTCTCACCCACCCCTTGGCACAGCAGCAGGGCTGTTGCTGCTCCACTTTCTGCAAAAGAAGAGCAGCAGGGAGATGTCCAAGGGCTTGTGGAAGGACAGGCAGCACCAGGGACATGGCAGGTTCTTCAAGAGTGACTCCAGTGCTCTGTGTGTCCTTTCCCAAGCTAGATGGTGGGTGACCCACATCGAAGCAGCAAACACTCCAAGCAAGCTTGGGCTACAGGCACGTGGCAAGCAGCCTGCTACTGGCATCTGGCTGGGATCAATTTAATTCATCCAATCCAAGGAAATCCAGCTCATCCAGTTCTGGAAAGCACCAGTGCCTGAAGGAGCAGGTAGGCAGGCAGACTGAACCCACAATCCCATTCCATGACCCTGGCCAGGCTCCATCTGCCCCTGTACACCATGGCTTGTAGCTTATGAAAACTGTGGTGAGGCCAGGGCTGCTCTGGTTGCATCCAGCTCACTGCCAGCTCTATGCTGGCAGGCTGCTGCCCGGAGCATCCCTCAGCTGAGCTAACCAATGACCCTGTGCACAGAGGAGGGCACACATGCTGCCACTTGCACCACTGCATGCGAGTCCAGGGGTTCCTGCCAGGCAAAGCCCAGCCCTGTGCAGGCAGCTCTGGACAGTGGTGCCCTGGCCAGGGGAGAACCAGGACCTGTTACTAGGTGCTGCCCAGGCCCAAGCTGGAGACAGTCCTGGCTGCCAAGAGCTGGTAGTCACTACCATCCTGCCTGAAGAGCCTGGATTGATGTGAGTGGTACACCAGTGTGGCATCAGCCATGAACCAAGACCCCAAAGCAGCCAGGACCCAACCAAGCCTACTGTGCAGTCAGCAGCTGAACTGGGATTGATTTATTGATCCAGCATCCATAGGGGTGGGAGCTGGGAGGGGCTCAGGCTTTGATCAACCTCCTGCAGAGGAGGCTGACTTCAAAGGCTGATGTGTGGGCAGCACTGGCCTCTCTTCAGGACAACATGGAAATCCTGCTGCTGTCTTTATGGGCATGACCTGGGCTGGAGGACTGGATGCTTGGGAATACAGAACTGGTACGCACACCCTTTCTGGTAGTGCTAGGTGGGGAAAGGGCTGGCAGGGTCCAGGAAATCCCTGGATGAAACTGAACTCCAGGCAGGCAGGGGTGCCACAATGATGGGCAGATAGTTTACCTCCCAGAGCTGTTGGCACTAGGGCATCTGCCATTCCTGGGAGAAGAAGCAGACCAGGCTGCAGCTGTATTCCAGGGGACAACAGGCAGTGGTATACGGAAGTGTGGGTCTCACAGCTCTGGTCCAAAGGTGGAGGAGTGGGAGAGGTGAAGGGAGCAGGGCAGATGTTAGTGCAGCTGCTGCACGGGGGTGACAGGTGGGAAAAATGATCCTGGGCTCTCCAGGGGCCAGTAAATTAGAATCAATATGAAGCAGGAATAATTTATTTGTTTGACATTGCCTGTTAATTAACTGGGCTGATGAGTGTGATGGGGAGTGTCAGGAACCCCTCTGCCTGCTCAACTGGTGCTTTTACACAGGGGCTGGGAATGGTGTGGGTCAGTCCCATCCCCAGTAGCCCAGCATCCCTCTCTGCTCTCAGCAGTGGGGCAGGATGGGGACAGCAGGGGACAGCATGCAAGAGTGCAGCAGGGTACAAGGGGATGCTCAGTGTCCAGAGTGCACATGATCCCCGTCTCAGCTTTTCCTCCATCCCCAGGCACTGCCAGACCTTGGTTCCTGTACCTCCCTGGCTGCTGCAACACTGGTGTGGCACATGTACATGCTATGCCAGCCAAGCATGCTTCCAACCAGGGCCACCTCTGCAGGCTGCCTCCACCTCCTCCCACGCTTGCTGTGTCCCCAGAGCAGCTGGTGGCCTCACTGGCAGGGTGGCTGGCTGGGCGCTCACCCATGTGCTGCCCACACTCCCAGCACGCATCCGTGGATCTGCCTTCCTGCGTCCTGCCGTGCTCACACACGTCCTTGGCAGCTCCATCAGAAATGGCTGCAAGCACAACTGGCTGGAGATGTGTCCTAAAGCAGTAGCATCCTCTCCAATGTGCATGCACAGAGCTGTCCCCAGGCTCAAACTGGCGGGGTGCTAGGCTGCCCCTGTTCCACAGGCCTGCCTTGGCCCCAGGCAGCACCGTCACCTCCCTATGTTTTTTTTTAAAGAATAACATTTCTGCTAAATACTTTAATCAGATTAGTAGCAGTATGTCTGCAGTGCTGTTAAATCAATGCTCCCCAACACATCTCGGCGGCTAGAAATCAATTACTGTTTAAGCCGTGCCTTGGTCCCTGGCCTGCGATCAATATGGGAGATGTATTACTCTCCCAGAGTCTTTCCCACTAAAAACCTTTCATTTGTATAACAGGAGCTCAGGCAAAGTGCCGGTGCCCTCTCTTCCCACCTGCTCCCCGGGGACCAGACAGCCCCATCCCAGCTTTGCTCTGGGAGGCTACTGGGGCCAGCTGGCTCAGGGGGCTGTATGCTGTTGGGTTTGGACAGTCCCTGCTCCACAGGGATGTGTGCAAGACTGGGCCAGCATAAACAGGTTCTCCACACGACGAGGTGGCAGGTTTGAGACCCACAGGCAGAGGTGCCTGGTGCCCCTATGGCTGTCTCTGCCCTGCTCCAGTGTGGCTGGATCCCCTGCCTGTTCCAATGCCCACTGCCCCAGTTTCCACCTATCATTGAATACCCAACCATGGCACTGCCAGACCCAGGCATCCCACAAGGAGAGTACCACCACTGCCCCTCGTCCCCCTGCCCCAGAACTTTGCCCCTCTGTAGCCCTCTCTCTCCACAGGGATTTTTTCCCCCCTCCTCTATCCCTGTCCCATAATTTGGAGAGCGATTTCCATTATTCATGATAAGAATCTTTAATTAGCTGTGAATATTAATGACTTACTCTGTAATTAATCATGCTTTGCATGCTAGGGAGGGGGGTAGCTCCCACCACCACCATGGTTAGTTATGGGTGGAGAGATCCACTTCAGCAGTGGGGATAGCCCCAGGGTCTCATCCCATCCCAGGTGAGATGCGGGATCGAGGGGAGTTTGCATGAAGCAGGTGATGTCAGCCTGTGCTACTGCTTTGGGGTCAACACCCCAACCCACCCTATGTGATGACAGGGAGAAAGTGACTCTCCATAAATAAACTGGCAGCTTCCCAGTTGGGGATCCACAAGCCAGGGTGGAGGGGTAACGTGAGGCACAGTTGGGTTCTGTGAGGCACAGTGGGGGGCTGCTCTCACCCTCCTCCCTGACTGGATCTTGCTTCAAGATCTGGGGGCAGCCTGGGCTGTGGCATGATCATATCTCCCTGCCCAGCTCTTTGGGTGCCTGTTGAGGGATGAAAAGTGGCTTTCAATGCATCACATGTTCTTCTGCCCCATTCAGTGTGCTCTGGAAGGCTCCAGGTTGGGTCCTGCTCAGTGGCTCTTGGGCAAAAGTGCCTGCTGGTGCAGGGCAGGTCTGCATTAGCTGAATCCATCTCACTCCTGTGCCGCTGTGGGTGTCCCTGCCTGAAGTAGACAGGCATCATCCTGCTCGCAGCTCTCTGCCTGACTGGCCGCCCGTTGCCTCTCAGTCCCTGCTGTCAGTCAATTTGTGTAGTCCCAAAGCCTATCTGGTCACCCCAAATGGGGTTCTAGCATCATCTGCACAGAGGGGAAAGTGGGGCATCAGGGCTGGCAGTACAGGGAGAGTCCCCATGCTGGTGTCACTGCCTGTCCCCATCCTGACTTGGGGGGATGTCTCCAGTGCCAGGTGGGAGTGCCAGGGCTGGGTGCCCCGGCTGCTCAGGTGACGGATGGTGAGAGGCACCCGCTGGCTGCCGGAGGGCTCTGTCTGCCTGCACGAAGCGCTCCCGCGAGGGCAGAGTTTGCTTAAACAGAGACAGATTTAACTATTTCCATTACAGCTAAATGATGAGGCCCATAAACTTTATGGCTCCGTGTGCATGAGAGCGGCTCTAATGGCCTTCGCCATCTGGAGGAGACGGCTCCATGGGGGACCCGCCGCCCGCTGCCCGCCCACAGCCAGGACCTGTGTGCCGAGCACCGGCGCCGGTGCGGGGCTGCCAGCACCTTCGAGTGGCATGATAGTGCTGCCTTTCTGTGTGGGGAGTGTTTGAGCCCGATGTGGAGCAGATGAGCTGTACCAGGAGGTGGCCTGGTTAGCATTAGTGCATGTGGGGTTCCACAACCCTGCCTGCACCTACCTTGCAGCAGAATGATGGGAGGGCATCCCTGGGTGCCTTTTCCTCCCATCCTCTGCCCCACAACTCTGCAGGGGCAGGCTGGGATCAGGTTCTCGCTTTAATCCTGCCTCCACCTCCAAATGCCTCCAGCATACTCCTTGTCACTTCTCTGCTGGGACTGTGCTGCAGGATTTGTCTCTGGCAGGAGCAGGCAGACTGCTCAGCAAGACCATGCTCTGCACACACAGCTGCCCCTCAACAGCCCCTGTCTGATGCCTGCTGGTTACTGATTGTGGCAGCGATGTGGGGGCTGTGGGGCACCTGCACCAATCATCCCCTACAAAGGGCTGTTGGTATTGCTACAATCCATGCAGGGATGCTGTTGGATTGGTGGTCCAGGCAGGATGCTGCAGGCACAGCCCCAAGGGGTGAAGGGCTGGACAGGTAAGGACACACAAACCACCATGCTGCTAAACCCTTGATTTTTGTGGCTCCCATGATAGCATCTCCATGGTGCAGAGTATCTCCCCATGACTGTGAACTGAGCTTGCCATGGGGAAAGAGGGGCAATGGGCGTGTGGCTGCACAGCCACAGCCAGCCAGGACAGGAGGGCTGTGCGGCTGCCAGCTGCAGGCCTCAGAGCTGTGAGGGAGGGCTGCTGGTGCGATACTGCAGCAGAGGATTAGGTTTGGTGCAGGAAAGCCAGAGAGACGCTTTGAAGTCTCATGAATATGAATCAGTGGCTTGGGGCAGGAGTGGAGTGACTATGGCTAATCTCTCCCTTGCCGTGGTGACAGGTGTGACAGAGTGTGGGGACTGGGAGGCGAAGGCAGGGAACAGACAGGGCACAAGGAATGGCGTGAAGGGCAGCTCTGGTGAAGGGGGGCGGGTGGCTGTGATGTTTTGGGGTGCTGCAGAAGGGGCTTTGCAGCACACCCGAGAGAGTGTCCCTTATCCTTGTGCACACATCAGCACCTGGAACCCACCCTGAGCAGGGTGCTGTCCCCATGGATCCTGGCACCCCACTGGGCTGTGGCCCCCAGGGCAGTAGTGGTGGCACGGCTGCTGGCAGTGCCCCTCTGGCATGGCAGTGCAGGTGCCCCAGCTTGCCACTAGCAGCCTGGAAGGGAGAGCAGTGCAGGCAGGATCTGGCCCCTCAGGGCCAGTGGTGCAGGCAGTGGATAGCTGCCTCATCTCAGCCTTGCTGGGTGTTTGAATAGAGGCAGAGGCACAGCTGGGGCCACAGGAGCACAGCTGGGGTAGGGACCCAGCCCTATCCCCAGCTCATCCCACACCAGCCCAGCCCTCTATAAGCTGTTTGAGCCCCCATGGGTCCCAGCTGTGTTGCATTGATCCAGGCCCTGGTGCCATCTGCTCAGTAGTGCCATGGCCCTGCCTGCCGTACCCTGGGCTCCATGGAGATGTCATGTTTGGGTCTGCTCCTCCTGTGACAGCCTGAAGCTCTCAGTTCTCTCCTAGGAGACAGTAACTAGAGCAGACGCTTGCTCCTAGCAGGACATGACTGGGGCTTGCAGGAGAGTCTCAGAGATCAATTTGAAGGTTGTTTTGATGCTCTCCTGGTTGCACAATGGTGGTGGCAGCTGTCTGCTCAGTCCAGGGGACTGCATGAACAAGCACTGGCTGCTGATGGTTGGTTGGGCTCGGAGAAACTGGTTGGGCTGGTGCAAGCCACCGGGAAGGCTGTCAGCTTCACAGCTCCACAAAGGCTGTAGGTGCTGGCAGTAAACCTGCTGTTTGTTCCAAGGGTGCCCAGGGCTGCCCTCTCTCTCCCAGCACCCATGGCCTGGGATGCTGTGTCTCAGGGCTGGGACAGAGCGCTGAGCAGGGAATGCCATCCTGGTCCAGAGTGTTTGCCAGAGGACAGGGAGGAGAGAGCAAGGGCTGGAGTGACATCACAGTGGGAAGGCAGACAAATGTAGAGCAGATGTTTAATTATTAGCACAGTGTTCTCCGATCCCTGGAAATCTCTGCAGCCAAATGTAGATATTTTATGGCAGCATACGCTTCTGCTGAGAACTAGAGCTGTAACACAGTACCCACCTTCCCATGGACTGTGCATCAGCAGGGCTGGCACTGTTTGTCTCTGCTGTGGATGGTGCGTGCACCTGTGGGGCTGGAGCTGGGCTGGAGAGGGCCATCAGTAATCGTGTGCCATTATGGGGATGAAGCTTACGGCAGCCTCACAGCCCTGGAGGCATGGTCCTCCATCCATCCTGATCCTGGTGCTCATCTGGGAGCCTGGCCAAAGACAGGGACAGGCAGGGGCTGGAAACTGCCTTCTCCTTATATCCATCACCTCTCAAAGCTGGTCCCTACTGACCCAGGCAACTTGCAGAGATTTCTTAAATTTCTCTGAGACCTTTGTGGTCTCTGTTTTATGCTGTACAACTTGCAGGGGATAGGTGTGCATGTCAACCCTGTGTACGGGCTGTCTCCCCTGTATCTCACATATCTCCCCTGGCTGTTTTCTGGCACACCTGGGACAGGTGGAGGCCTCTGCTGTTGTCAGAGCGGCAGCTGGAGGAGACACAGACAGAGCAGGAAATGGAGCCACCCAGGGTTCTGGGCTGGCCTGAGCTTTGTGAACCAGTTGTCTCTGCACTGCTGGAGAAGCTGGAAAGGCTCCCTGCCCTGTCTTGGAGGATGGACCACAGACCACTGTATGTCCCTCAGTACAGGGATACTCCAGTGATTCTCCGTCTTGATGCTGCAGCCAGACATAGGGCTGGCCTCCAGCAGAAAGCCCAGTGCTGCATCTCTGTAAGAGCATTCTGCAGGCAAGGGCTGGCTGAGGGCAGCCCTGGTCTCCCTGTCTAAGCAGGTGGGCATGGCCACCTGATTGTGCCAAGTAAAGGAGTGAACAAGAAGAAACGAGTACAGGCTAGTCCTCACCACCAGGCAGGAGTGAGGGTCACCAGGGCAGAAAGCATTGAAGAGCCCTCTCTGGCATCACTGTGAGAGACCTGTGCAGTCCAGGGGACCGCCCTGCTGGGGTTTTGCCATAGAAGCAGGTTCTTCACGGGGGCACTGAGCTTCCCTGAGTCTCCCTTACCAGTCCTGCAGAGCTGCTGGGGAGATGCCTGCACTGAGGGACCGATCTCCAGTGGCACATTAGGGATGTCAGCAGTCTATCCCTGCCATGGCAAACTCATCGCAGACAGCCCAACCTGCCTTCCCTGCTCCGCAGTCCCTCGAGGCTGTAAACATTTTGGATTTCCTGCCTCGCCTGTTCAGGCACCTTGCGGATTCAGGGCATGTTGCTGTCTTAAAATCTATCAGGTTTCCTGTCACCTCCCAGGGCCCATGAATCTGTGAGCTGATGGTGGAGCTGGGACTGAAATGGCCCTGCAGGGGAACAGCTCTATGCACCCTGCACACCACTGCCAGCTCCCAGCATGGCTCTTCTCTCCAGGTCTGTAATTGTCCCCAAGCTGGGAAACTGCTCCAGCGCCATTCCCAATGTACTGGAACTGGCTGCTCTGCTCCAGCTCAGAGTTCCCAGGGAAATCCTGGCCATTAGGTACCACGTCCAGAGATAGCCAGGACTGTGCCCCAGCTTCCACTTCTGCCAGCGGGCTCAGAGCTGGCGAAGGCAAAAGGTCTATCACTCCTGCCAGCCTAATAAACCAGGACTTAGAGTCTGGGACATTTTTCTTGCCACTGTCATGCTGTTTTGCTGTCTGGATACCTGCTCCTGGGGAGGGGGGAGTTAGTGATGCTGTGAGTGCTGGAACCCCGTTAGGCAGTGGTGAACAAGGGCTACACATGCAGCCAGCAGCCCCAAACCCTCATAAATCTCCCTTGCATGGCCCACGGCTCACCTAAGTAGATTTGATTTGTCAAATATTAAAATTAATTTAGAATTGAGTGGTGGCCTGTGTGCGTGCCCTGCTCTCCCGCCTTCCCCCCACTGCCACCTCTGCTCCTGCCCAATGCATCATCCCCAGCCCTGCGCTCTCACCCCAGCTGGGGTGCCGGGAGCCAGGATAAATCATCCTGCCGCCACGCTCAAAGATGAGACGATTGCTTGCTCGGCAGCAGGGGATCACAAGGGAAATCACACCGCGTGCCACCCGCTCCGTGCCGGGGGCGGGGGAGACGCCACGCTTAGGCAGAGATTTATTTATTTGATTTTACTGGGCTGGGATTTTTTTTCATCTCTCAAACGCCCACAAGGGAATTGCAGCCCCTGGAATATTAATGCCACACAGGACGCCAGCTCGTTAAAATGTCACCTGGCTGTAATTTCTCCTGTGCTTATTATTCCCCGGGGAGAGTGAGATCCCGTTCCTCCCTGCTCACAGTGGTCCCAGCATATGGGGCAGCCGTGCCTGTCCCTTTCACTGCAGCGTGAACGCTGCTCCATCATGTCACCCAAAATGTTTCTGGCCCTCTTTCACCACCGCAGAGGTGGGCTACACAGCCTCCAGTATTTTCTGCTGAGCTGAGCCCCAGGGACCAATGCCAGGATAGCCCTGTGCCAGCAGCCAGCACCAGTACAGTGTAAACTCAGCCTGGCTGGCACAAGGGATGGGAGGTGTCAGCGTGGTTGGAGGTGGAAGAGCAAGGGGTCAGCCAGTGAGCAGTACTGGTATGGACTGGGGACAGGGTGGCACAGGGAACAGCTGCCTTAAGGAAACTTTGGCTCAGTTCCTGCAAATTAATGTTTTTTTCCCAAACAGTTTCCTGGCGCTAAGCGCGACGCGGGGAGCAATTATCTTTAGTGTCGATGTTATTACCATAAAAATTGCATTGAGGACTTTTCTCCTCCGATTAGAAAGTTAACGATCATCACTGCCTTCATTGTTCCCCGCACCGTGCTTGCTCTAATAAAGAGTCTGTGCACTTCACTTTTCACTTAGCATGAAAATTACCCAGCTGCTGCTGTGCACGGCTGTGCAGCCCCCGCGCTCACCTCCCAGTGACAGGCCCTTGGCAGGTACTGGGAGGGAGCAGCCACCAGCATGCCTGGGACAGGTGGGCTGACTGGTGGGCTTCCCTGCATGGTGGGGGGCCAGGACTTGGCTCAGGGCAGGGGATTCCAGCGTCACAGCTGCCTGTCCTGTGTCTGAGCTGCCGGGAGCACCTGAGGGAAGCTTTTCCATGAGCTCTCCCTCAGGGATGTGCCATCAGTGGTCCCTGCCCATGACCATCTGCTGAGCATCATTGGCCCCATAAAACCCAAATCCCTGAGGGATCACCCCTGCTCCCCTTGCCAAGGCCTTGGAGTGAAAGGGATGGGTTCAGCCTTGCCATGGTGGCTGTGCTTCCACTTGAGACTCCACCACAGCTCTCCATCCATGGCCAACCTGAGGCTCCCTCCTGGCCTTGCTTCCATTACCTCCCATGGGCAGGGATGAGGATGTGCCCAGATGCTGCCAGCTACTTGCCTGCCCTGGCATACAAGCAGCACAGCATCACTGCTTGTGGTGAGCTGGTGCTGTGCCTGCCCGTGGACATTCAGGCTCTGGCACTCACCATCAATCTCATCACCTATGATTCTCACAGCGAATATTTCCATCATTTTGCTTGATACTAGCATAGCTCTTTAAATTCTCCAAGTGCTGTAAAAATCTTAGCTAATCTTCAGAGATCTTTTTTTTTTCCAAAGCTCTTCATTACTCCCTAATTGTTCAAACTTCTTTTCCTTCTGATTAAAAGCACATTTTAAAAGTGCAGTTCAGTTTCTCAGCTATTTTCAAGTCAAATGGATTCCATCCCCCTCTCCATGTATTAATAACCTGTTCTCGTGCATCCCCCAGTGAGCCAGTAAAAGCCCTTCTGAGCAGAGACAAGGTGACAGCAGTGCTCCAGAGGGAGCGATTGGAAGGGGGCTACAGCTTGGAGGGAAAGAGATCCATCCATCCAACTATCTATCATCCACTTCACTATCATCCATCTACCAGAGAAATAACATTTGCAATTCCGCTTTCGCTCTTCCTAATAATCATTAATTTTTTTTTTACCTTCCCAGCCAGTAGCAGGAGGAGACACAAGGGTGTGGGGTGCAGGCAGCAGCACAGGGCTTGAGGGGTGCAAGAGGAGGGGGATACGGTGGGGCAGTGCACTGGGGTGCACAGGCTGGTGTGCAGGATGGCTGTACTGCTGGGTAGCTGAATGAGGGGAAAGCAGGAGAACCCAGTGCTGGTCACCAGAGCATCCCACAGCAGAAGGGAGTGTGTGCTGAGCCAGAAAAGCATCTTCCTGAGGGGATTGAGGGTTGCAGGGATTTTGAGGGGGAAGATTAGGCACAGTGCTGCTCTGGGCTCTGCTGCTGCCCAACAGGGTAAGCCTGATATCAATTGTGGATCCAAATGGTGTAGCATGATCACAAGCAGCACTCAAATGTGCAGCGTGCATCATCCTTTCACTGTCCCCTGGCATTGGCCCAAGGAGTTCCACAGCCTCTGTCTGGTAACACCAGACACCACACCCCACCCAGAACTCTGTCCTTGAGCCAGCTGGCCTGCCAGAGGAGACTGGACAGTGATGGATCGCAGCATTTATACATCTTTCCAGAGAGGAAATGCCAGGTCCTACAGGGCTCTGTCAGCTGTCAGCAGTGGGCAGTGCAGGACCGAGGCCATGCTAGGGAGTGGGTGCTGATTTCCAATGAGCAATGCGGAGAGCAGGAGAGGGAATTCTCGGTGCCACCACCTAGCCTGAATGCCTATTTCCTCTCTTGGGCACCTTTCCTACTTTTAGTTATCATCACATCACCACCTTGGACTGGGGCAAGGGCCCTGTGAAGCATCCCTGCTCCTCTGAAGGTGTTTGGAGGAGACCCCAGTATGACCCAGGAGATGAGCTACTGCAGTAAAGGCTGCTGCTCTCCGGTAGGCTTCAGACCTGCTCCCAGGTTGGTTTGCCCTATCTTCAAGCCACTTGTTGCTTTTAGGTCATCACCTGCCAGTGCTCGCAATTATAAAAACTTTAGAGTTCATGAGCCACCTCCTTGGTTGCCAGGGTTCCTCAGACCCAGGCTATGGCAGCTCTGCAGCTCTGAGCTTCAGTATCCCTCTGCATGGGCATGCAGCAGCTCTGGATCCCCAGGGACATCCATGACAAGTTCAAGATGTCTCCTGTGCCCTGCTGGAGAGATCTCCTGTTGTTTAGGCCACCCTTCACGCTTCCCATGGAGCAGCATGGGGCAACATCAGGTGGCTGATGGGGCTGGGAGGTGGGAGAGCCGGGGGAGGTACCAGGGGCTGGCACCAACACCAGCTGCAAGCAGGATGTGCTGAAGTGGCTTCAAACAGGGTCACCCACACCAGCCTCCAGATGGCAGGAGATGGCAGCAGCCTCAAAGCTGTGGCCATGCCCTGGGTGGAGGGATGCTGGTGGCCTAGACATGGGAAGAGCCACTGTGTGCCAGGGTGCCAGTGTCCCCTTGGCTGGTCTATCCCGGCAGATGGCAGCAGGGATGCATCACAGCCTGGCAGTGCATGGGGACCTGCCTCATGCCCCGACCTTGGAATAATCTTCAGTAGGATTAAGAGCTTAAACGTATCCATGTAATTGCCAGGCCCCTGCTGAGCTGGAGAGAGTGTGAGTGCCAGCACCAGGAGGCAGTGCCCAGGCATGCTTGCTCCTTCATGCTGCCTGCTGCCTGCTGCCTGCTGCCATGGCCACCACTGCAGGCACCACTGGGAGCCACCAACCACCCTGAGTATGGACAGCTGGGTGCAGGCAAGTGGCTCAAGAGGAGGGGTGCTTGGCATGGAAAGGGATGGTGCCCAGGTGCTGCCAAGGAATGGGCTTCAAAGGAGGATGCCAAGTGTGCGGACCCCTGACTGTGCTGCCCACTACTCCTTGGCATGGCCTCAGTGCTCCTGGATATCCCTTTGGACAGCCCTCTGACATCCCTTTGGGACCTACCAGCTCTGCACGCAGGGAAGGACATGGAGATGTTCCTGTGTGTGCCTTGAGAAGTAATGAGGATTGTCCGGGATTCCAGAGGCCAGGGGACTGTGTCCTGCCAGGCTAAGCCTGTCTGGGCTAATGATCCGGTAGGGTTTGTTCCTCTGCCGGGCGGGGGGGCAGGCAGGGCATATGGTTGGTGGTATCTGCATCTGTAGGATGCTTTGTGTGGGTTTTCAGCTCCCATCAGCAACCAGAAGATATTCAGGGTTGACAGAGGTGTCAGGGGGTCTCGGACACTTCCAAGGAACACTCAGGTGATGGGCCAGGGACTCCCAGAGCACTAGTGTGGCCCTTGCCCAGTCATGTCAGTGGGGTGCCAGCACCCCAGCCCCAGCCTATTTGTCTGGCGCAGGGCTTGGCACAGAGTGGGGAGCTGCCATCGCAGCCCCCTCCCTGTCTGCCTAATGGTCCCTGACATTTAAATGAGATTTAGTGCTCAGCCCGATGCTGAATATTCATGAGCCCATGCGGCCCTGACAGCCCGGCTGGGGCTGCTCTCATGATTAATAATTTGTTTTTCCCTTTACTGTAAACCTCACCTGCACTCGCCGCTTGCTCTGGCACTGCCAGCTCTGTCGTTGCCAGGGAGCACCCACACCCTGGCCCTGCAGGTCCTTCACCTCCCTGCCTGCTATGTGCTATGGGGCACCCACTGTAGGACCCAGTAGTCCCCCCAGCACCCAGCCAGGGTGGCATCGGCCAAGCACCAGGGGCCAAGCTTGCTCGGAGCGGGCCAAGCTCCCTGTGCATGGAGAGCAAACGTCCTGCGTGCTCCTGGTGTGGTGGCAGCCCTATATGTCTGGCCTCTGTAGTAATTCCAGTTGCCCCCACACAGAGACACACTGGAGATATAAAATCGAGTTCTCCTGCAGCTTCCATGCTGGGCTCCCTCTCAGCTGGCAACAGCCCAGGTGGTGCTGAGGCTGCCAGGCTCTCCCAGTTGAACAGGCAGCAGGAAAGCAGTCCACGAGCCCAGTGTCCAGGACCTGCTTTTGGTTCTTGTTCACAGGGTTTGTGTCTCTTGCAGGTGTTCCCACTGCAAACTCAGCACAGCAGTGTCCAGCCCTACCTTGGACACTCTGCCATCCCTTGCATCTATCCCCAAGGTCACTGCTCCAGGACCCTTGCAGCTGTGTCGTGGAGGTGTGTGCAGCCACACAGCCAAGAGGGACCAGCCCCAGGGGGCTCCCATAGGACCTGGGGGAAGCTGGGGGGCCAGGCTGCCGTCTCCCCTCTGGCTTGGCAGATCAGCTCCGGCAGCTCTGCACAAATTGCATAAATATTCATGGAAAACTGAAGGAAATGTGACTGTCCCGGCTGATTATACGTGCCTGTCCTGAAGGCTGCGGCTGCTCCCCAGGTACTGTTGGCCGAGCTACTGTCTCTTGGTGAGATACAACAAGGATACCCCATGCTGCCCACCTGGAGCATGACAAGGGGCATGAAGCTGGTAGGGCCTCACACAGAGTTAGAACAAGGGCTGCAAGCTAAAGCCAAGGATGAGGTTTTTCAGAAGATCCCAAGACACTGCAGACTTTTCCAGAGAGTTACACTAGCCTCTACACTGGGCTCAGGGACTGTCCTGCAGGCAGGCATGGGAAGCCTGCTCCCCAGTGACACGTCACACCCACTTTGGTGACTCAGTCATGTTCATCACTGCCTCTACTCCCTGGTGCTTTGGGCAGATGTGGGCAGGGAGTGGGACAGAGATCCCAGGAGCAGCCCGGGGAGACAGACCAGCTGAGATCCCTAAACACTGCAGAGATTAATCCCCTGCAGACCTGAGCAAGGTGCTGGGCTAATAGCCTGATTTATTCCTTTTCGTCTCTCTGGAGCACGGGAGGTTCCCCACTGTGTCCTGAACGACCTCATGCATAATACCATGCACAATCCTATTAACGCCGCCCCGCCACGCGCTCCCTGCTTAGCGCCGCCACTCGCCAATGCAATTTCCCCATGATATATGGGAAAAATAATTGAACTATATTTGAAAATATATTGAGAATTATGGCACGCACACGACGGGATTTATAGGGGCCATATTTCACAAAACCATAGCCCTGCACACCAAGGTGCCCAGTGCTTTGCAGGGAGAGACCCATGGTCATGGTGGGTGTGTGTCCAGGGCAGGCAGTAGGGAACAGGTCCCATCACCCTCATGGGCCTCAGCATGTGCCTGTGGGAGTTGGTACAGGGCTCAAGGGGGTCTGGCACAGACTTGTGCCCTGGGAGTAAAGTGGGAGTGCCATGGGATCAAGCAGTGGATGCAGCAGGGTGAAGTCCCCGGCTGCACTGGGAGCCGAGTTGGCAGCTGCAGCCATGCATGCAGCTGTGTGGGCATGGCCGCTGCCAGCAAAAGCTCGGCTGAGCTTAATCCCCTCCCAGTGGGAGGGAGGAAATGCTCCTGGCATCATGCTGCCTGCTCAGCTGCATGGCTCATCTCGATGTGCCAGGTGGCCAGTTAGCCAGGTGCTGGATCCTCTGGCCTGCCATGGGGTGACCCCTCAAGGAGCTGGTGGCTCCCCACCCTGAAGAAGGTGGGAAAGGGGCTAGGGGCTCTGCACAGAACTTTGAGACCCATGACCCTCCACAACTCCGGCACTGCCCTGCTTGTGGAGTGGCATTTCCCTCCCTCTGCCTCTGAATGTTTGATACAGTGAGTGTTTCAGTGTAGAGGGGACACATCTTTTCCATCCTCACTCCCACCTCCGCACAGACCCTCTGCTCTCTGGTCACATGCCCTGGGCACCCATGCCCCAGCTCTGCCCCCAGGTTGCCATGCTGGGCACGTCCTCAGCACTGTGGGCGCTGCTGGCACAGGTGCCGCAAGGAACATTAATCTTTAATTTCCTGTCAGAGCCTCTCACTGGAGAGAGCAGCACCTGGCAAGGGGGTGCAGCAGATGCCCACTGTGATCAGGGTGCCAGGAGGCAGGCTGCCCTGGGCATGAAGGGTTCAGATGGGGCACTCAGGCCTTCGTTGTGTCCCACAGCTGTGCAGCCCTGTGCCTGAGACAGGCAGGGGAGCAGCAGCAGCAGATGCGTGCTTGCCTACAGGGAGGAAGAGGAGAGAGGCAGCTATGCTGCCCAGATGGAGAAGCTCCCGAAGGACCACTGGCTGCCAGGGCTGGGTAGGGAGCTGACCCCATGGGAAGCCCACTCTCTCCCTGGCCCTGGCTGACCCAGCTGTCCTCGTGGCTGCCCCTGGAAGGGGAGCTTGCAAGGATGGGACATATTTGTGATCAGCTCTCAGGGTCAGAGAGCAGCCCAGTGAAGGGATCCCAGGGCATCACTGTCTGGAGGAAATTCCCGGCGTGCCCTGGGGAAGGGGAGCTATAAATAGCTGGTCGGTGAAGGGCGGAGGGGGGACTGTTTGGGAAGCTGCTTTGTGAACAGGACAAAGGAGAGGCGTCTTTGCACTTGCTCTTCATTAGCTGCCTTCCTCTGGCTGGCCGGGCCAGGATGCGCTCACATCGAACGACAGCAGGATGTAGCTGTCGTGTCAAGGACGCGAACAATAAGGGCTTTAAATAGCAGCGCTGCCTTTGAAACCAGCTCGCCTCTGCCACAGACAGAGCCCGGGAAAATTGCGCGGCGTGAGAAGCCAGGGAATGTGGGAGTACCCTCTCCCCCAGGAAGGGCCTCCCAATGCCATGGTCGCAGCCCATGGGCAGGTTGTCTGTGACTAGGACAATGTGAAGCCCCACCCGAGAGTGCTGGGAGTATGCCTGGGCAGATCCACTCTAGCCCCTGTGGCAACTCCCAAGAAGCAATGTTCAAAGCTCCCTCTGCACAGTCTCCTGAAACTGGTTAATTGACAGCACTTTCCTGTGCTGCCAGAAAGGCGCCCCTTAGTTGCCATCTCCTTCCTTCCCCCTCTGGCTCCTGGGCTCTGATCTCCTCCCACCTTCTTCTAGGAGATGAAAGAGCCCTGAGCGGCTGCATACTGGGCATGGAGGGACCTCCTCACCTCCATCAGGATGAGCCGAACAGCCAAGCGGCATCCAGTGGTCTAGTGGGGATTTGGTGGCACATGCAATGATAAAGAAGGTGCTTTGCTGTCCTGGGAAGCCCAGCAACATGCTATCCCAGTACTGGATGGCCCTAGTCCTAGGCTGACATGGGGTTTGGCGCCTGGGAGCTGCACATGAGGCCGATGGAGAGGGATCAGAGACGGTGAGCCACATGTGAGCACGTGCGTGTGCACGGTGCTGGGGAGGGGGGGCCGGCTGTGCGTATTAGCAGGCCCTTAAATCAACACAGCACTTCAGACAGGAAGGAAATAGGCTTTGCCGACGGCAGGAACGGCACTTGCTTTGTGCACATTACAGAACATCAGGAAAATGTCAAATTTACATAAAAATGATACAAACTCATTGGAAGAAACATGCATCCAATTATCGGCCCCAGCGCTGGCACGGCTCCGCAGCCAGAGGCTGGCCAGCGGCTGGCTGCAAGGGACCGAGCCCCAGGCCACGCATTTCATCTCTGGGTGTTTAACATCAAAGCTGCAAACAGCCTCAGCTCAGCTGGCTGCCCCGCTTGCTCCCTCCCGCTGTGCCACTGCCACACTGCTCAGTCAGGGCCGCGGTGGTAGCGCCTGGCTGCGGCTCGGTTTGGACCTGCTCCTACCAGGGCACAGTGGAGAAGGGGCTATGTGATTCCATGACCTCTGTATAGCAGAGGCATTGAGGGGAGGTGGGGGCACAGCTGAGCGTCCTGGAGTAACAGGGATGGAAAGCTTGCTTGTGCAAAAATCCTAGGAGATTTTTCTGGCACCAGGTTGGGACTCCATTCTTGGCTCTGTACTAGGCTGTCCCAGCGGGCCCTTCCTTTCTTCCTGTTCTCACAGAATGGTTACTGGCATGCCCAAGGCTGGGATAAGCTACATCTGGCACATCCCTCCTGCTATGGCCCCTCAGCTGGACACAACATCCTAGGCATCGCAGCCTGCCTTCCCCTGGGGCTGGAGGCATCTAGGGGGACTGGGGTTAAACATGGGGTCGTGGGCAGTGGCATCCCCAGTGTGTGCCCTCCAGCCCTGCCTGTTCTGGCATCCAACGCTCCTGCCCAGGATTGATGGCCCATCCTGCGGGCCCTTCCCGGCACACTGAACGCTACGTTTCTATCCCCGCCACCCGCTGGGATTGATGTCTCACTGAGCGCAGGCAGCAGCCGTAATTCACGCCCCGGAGCCGGGCTCCCGGCTCGTTACTCACTGGGCACCGTCACCTCATGAGTTACAGCTCTGCCTCGCTCTGGGACACCTCACCAACGAGGGATCAGGGCAGGGGCGAGCGCAACTGAGGCAGGGCTGGGGCAGAGGACAAACCTCTCTCTCCAAGCATCCCAAGGGCTGGCAACCCTGGCGCACCCTGCTGAGCGCCTCTGTCCCTGGCGGTGGGGTGGGAGTTGAGCACACACAGCCGCGAGGAGTGGTGATGGGGTCGTGGCCGTGGGTGGAGGGTGGACGGCAGCTGGGATTCCCTGTGCCACACCCGCCAGCTGGTGCCCAGGCTGCAGCGAGGAGGACGCTGATGAGCTGTTAATTACAGGTGCTGCTTGGCTGGTGCAGCGCGTCTCTCCTACTCGGCTGGCAGAGCCGTGCGGCGGGTGACACACTCCATGATAAATTGATATCCCGTTTAGCATCAATTTTCCCTTCTCTGGTGGCAGACAGCTGTGCTAATGGGATGGGACAAGTGAAAATGAAATAACAGGCCCTGAGCACACCGGCACATGCTGCACCACTGGCCCTTCTGCACGGCTGTCGCTCCCCAAGAGACAGGCAGGACCCCACGCGCCCTGGTGTGGGAAAACCACAGGGCTGGCAGCTCGCAAGCCCGGCTGCTTTCGTCCCAATGGCAGCATTAAGCACTGGCTGCTAGCCAGGTCGCTGATATCCACCTGGGGTGGGTTTGTCACATGCAACGTGCCAGTACTTGGTGCCAGCAAGGCTGGTGCTTATGGGGCTCATGGAATGTGGGAGGGCTAGTCTTTTCAGTGGGCTTTGAGGTTGGCACAGAAGGAGGGCTGGCTGCAGCATGCCCAGCTCTCAGTGATCAGAGTTGGGCTGCCTGGTGTTTGCATCTGCTTGGTGTTTGCAATGCATTTAGAGGGTGGTGCCTTGGCACATTTCTTATTTATAGCACAGAATATAGGAAGGAGCCAGTGACGGATTTGGTTGGCATTCAACGCCTGTGCTATATTGGGTATTTGCAATGCACACAATGCCTGAGCTGATGTGGGCAGCATCTCCAGTGCCTGCGCCAGATTTGGTGGATGCAA
Organism: Campylorhamphus procurvoides; assembly: GCA_013396655.1. Lineage (NCBI taxonomy): Eukaryota > Metazoa > Chordata > Aves > Passeriformes > Dendrocolaptidae > Campylorhamphus > Campylorhamphus procurvoides. The sequence goes on along the minus strand of WBMV01002029.1, from coordinate 82,297 downwards.
TAGCCCATGGCAGTCTGTACCCATATTCGCATGCTCTTTTTGGTGCACTCAGCACCAGCCACATGCTTGTTATCAAGAGTGTATTTGTCAAATTGGTGCCTGCAGTGTGTTTACAGTCATGGTGTGTGCGATGTCTGATGCCCACAGTCTGCTTGATAATTGCAGAGTGCTCAGCACTTAATACCTGTGGCATCATTGTTATTTACACAGTGCTCATACTCCGTGTCAGCAGTGCTCAGTACATGCAGTTTGCTCGGGGTGTGGGCCCTGCCACTGCTGATGTTTGCAGCACCCTCAGTATTTGGTGTCAGCTGCGGTTTCATGTTTGGCAAGTACTCAGCAATCTCTGCATTCAAGGTGTGCCCAGTGTTTGTTCAACTTGGCATTTGCAGCGTAGCCTGTGTTCACACCAGCCGTCTCTCTGTGGTGTAACTCAGTGTTTTGATTCCCATGGTGTGACGAGTGTTCACAGCAGACTGCTGGCACTGCGGTTGGTGCCCAGTGCCAGTGTGTGTGCAGTGCTTGCAGTGGGCTCAGCATGCATTGCCCACAGCATGCTTCTGCTGCCCATGCACTCCCGCTCACTCCCACAGGTGTGTGTCTGCCCTGCATCCAGCCCCAGTGCCCAACTCATGCTCACTTGCAGTGTGCTTTACAAGCGCAGCCCATGATGTGGTCAAGACAAGTTTCCTGATGCTTTTGCCACAGCATTAGTGGCGTTCCCACTATCCGACCTGTGCTTGGTGCTGGATGCCAGCTCACTTTGGAGCAGCTGCATGGTCTGTGCATACTGCTAGTGCCAGCTCTTGCATTAGCAGTGCCACCAACCTGTGCTGTGCCTGCTGAGGCTCGCTCCAGTGCACGCTGCACTCACAATCTGCCACACATCCCCTGTTCACAGGACAGTTTTCAGTGCCTGTGGCACACAAGGCACTGGTGGTGCCCTTAGCACTCAGGATGAGCTGCCAGTTTGCAAGGAGCTGGTGCTTGGTGCCTGGTGATGTCGTGTTTGCAATGGCCCAACTCATATTTGGGGTCAGTGCTTCCAGGATGCTCAGCAGTCAGACAATTTCCCTACTTGAATTGTGCTCAAGATGAAGCCCAGTGAGGTATTTGGCGTTTGCAAAGTGCTCCACACTTGGTGCCAGCAGGGTGCCGTGGATTTGGAGCACACAGGATGCTGAAGGCATGGTTCTGTGCACCATGTTTGCCATGTGCTCTGCAGCCATGCAAGGGCTGATGCACTGTGCTTGATGGCCAGTTGCGTGCCATGCCCATGGTGTGTGCAGTCCAGGGCCCACTTCCTGGTGACCTCCTCCAAACTCCCATTCATCTTTGAGACCCAGTCTGTCCACCACCTCTCCACCAGCCATCAAGTGGCAGGGGCAGCCCCAGGCCTGGCTTCCAGCCCCTTCACCCAGCAGCCCCGGGGAGGGCAGGCAAGGGTGCCCCCAGTGCACATGCCATCAGTGGGGCTAAGGTTGAGGTTTTAATCACACAGATGCTGGGAAATGGGGAGTGATGGTTCCCATGGTAACACTAACTATGCCCCTTGCCCGCAGCGCACGTCTGTGCACGCACAAGGCCATCATGGGCACCATGTGGCTGAGCTAGGGCTGCCTGGGGAACCATAACTCCAAGCCTCCTGACTTGGGTGCATTTAAAACCTCAGCCCTATTGCTGTGCTGAGGCAGCTCTGCGGGCAGTTTATGGCTCTGTTGTTTTTAGTAAAGCCAACTGGGAGGCAGGAGCTGCCTTGGTGAAGCACTGTGGATGGGGCAGGAGGAGCAGTCCAGGCCAGGAGGAGCCACATACCTATTGGCAAGTCCCCTTGGCTATAAGATGCCCTTCCAGCTGTGCCAGCTGTGTTCAGCAGCAGCCCTACCCATGCCTGCAGTGCACTGTCAGCATGCCAGCCCTGATGAGTGGGTGCCAGGACTGGCACTGTCGAGGCAGGACAGGGACACCCAGCTGGTGGGGCTCACTCAAACCAGGAGCTCAGTGCTGTGGGGGCTGCCAATAGCTGGAAACAGTGTGGTCCTCCAGCCTCAGCCCAGCTCATCCCTCTGAACATCCCCTGCCCATAAATCAGAAACTAATGGTAAGCTGTCTGTGGGGCACATGCTCCCCACAAATCCTTTTCCCTGAAGGTCTTCTGGCATGCCTAATGATCAGGGAGGACTGTGGCCAAGATATCACCTTTTCTCAGTTGTTGCTTGGGAGGGAGCAAAGCAAGGGGATGGTCTGTTCACAGCAGGACTGGGGGAAACTTGACCATCTCCCACTTCACTGGCTGGAGCATCTCCCAGCCCCAGTGCTGCCCTCCCTGCCTGTCTGCTGCAGCTCGTTTAATGTATTCATCCCAGGGTGCCCCGGTGCAGCTGCAATATCATTATTGGAGTTTATTACACCATTAGCTTTAAAATTTTATAAACCACCAGGCAGGTGACAAGTGGTGAAAGCAGGGGGTCTCAAGCTATGGACAGAGGGGCTGTGCCAGGTTAGTGCTGGGGACTGTGCTGAGCCCAGTTTCACTGCCATGCTGGTGTTTTTTCTAATGGTGCAAGTACAGCACTATCCCAGGAGGGTGCCCTACTGCCGAGCTGTTCCGCGCAGTGTGACCGTGTGCCCACCTGTATGCTGCTCTCCTCAAGATGACAGGAAGAAGGAAGAATCAACCAGCTGCAGCAATAAAAGGCTATAAAACCAAACAAGTGTCTCTGCATGCTGCAGTGGTGGCTCCCAGGGTACCTTCCCCTTCCTAACAGTGCCAAGAGCAGGAAGGACCATGCACACCCCATTGCCCACGCACAGAGCAAGGGTTGCTACTGCCACACAGCCACTCCCTGGTCACGTCTGCGATGGCCTTTCTAGCCATGGGGGATGCTCTGAGAGCAGCGAGGCCATTTCCTCCACTCCTCCCACTCAGAACTGGAGGGCAACATCAGCTGAGTTTGACCTCCTGCCAGTCATGGGCCAGTGAGCACTGCTGGACCTGCAGTAGGAGATAGGTGCTGGGCTGAGCACCCTTCTGGGAATGCTAAACACTCTCTGTGCTGAAATGGCTGGCCATGCTGCTGGGAAAGGGCCTCTGTTTTGCTCTTCTCCATGGATTTGGAAGGCTTTTAGATGTGTTTTCTCTCAGTGAGAATGTTTGTGCAGTGTGATCAAGTGCCTGGCTCAGTTTTTGTGTGGTTTGTACTGACAGGGTCAGAGCAGAACACAGACAGGGGTTGCAGATCTGTCTCGCTCCTCTGGCTTTCAGCCTGGCAGAGCCAGGGCAGTGCAAGTCCATGGCATGTGGTGTGTCTCAGACGCAGATCAGAAGCAGGGGCTACGGTGCATGGGTAGGCAGCCCACAGCATCCACTGTCTGCTGCCTCTCCCTGGGCACAGAGGCAGGGGCTGGCTGGGACGGGGGCAGGGCTGACCACTTCTTGGGGGAGGAAGTCAGGAGGGCAACCAGCAAGGTCTCAGCTCCTCACCTGGATTAAATACCATGGAATCAGCCTGTGCTCGGCACAGACCCTTTTCTCTCATGAACCAGGGATTATGCCAGTTATTCCACTGAGTGTCCATGGGCTCTAACCCAGCTCTGAAGCAGGCATTGTCCTCTCAGCCATCAAGCAGATGTTCCTACATCCAGATCCTACTGAAACCCACTCCTTAAATTCCTGGAGGCAGGACCCAAAAAGCCACATAAACTCAGTGTTGTTTTTGTGGCAAAAGCAAAAGGTGTCCAGAACAACTCCTGCGAGCTCATGCACACAGCGTACAAAAGAGACTTTGTAATTGAGGTTTTGCACTTAATGAAGGAATACATTGAATGGGAGTGTTGTCTTTAATTGGGGTGTTGCATTAATTAAGGTATTGTACTTAATTGTGGTAAAGCATTTAATAAGGTATTGTGTTTAATGGGGGTAGTTTACATAAATGGGGTCAGTGCATTAATGGGGTGCTGCGTTGCCCATGCATCTGCTGGCCCTGGCAGACTTGCCATCTGTCACAGTGGGCTAAACTGGGGGCCAGGACCACCAGCAAGGCTAGTCTGCCGCACTGGAGCTGCCATCTTCCCCAACCCAGCACCACACAGCTGGTAACTGCTCAAACTGACAGCTTCACTCCTACCCTGCTGCATATAGCTCCCTCCCGTCATTCCCAGTCCCACCACTCCCAGTGGGTGCAAGAAGACCCATTGTGTCTGGAGGTTTCAGCAAGTGGGGTAGAGGGAGCATTACTGCTCCCGTGCTGTGCCTCTAGCCAGCTCCATGGCAGGCAGTGATGCCTGGCATGCTCATCACGCCATTGCCAGCCCTGCTCCCCTGTAATTGGAGTGGACATCTTGTCATCCCATATCTCCCCACAGCCGAGCCACTTGCTGTCCTTGCTGCAGAGCCTGACCTGAAGGGCAGGCGCCGGCAGCATGCCAGGGAGGCCATGGAAGGAGGCTGTTCTTGTTAAACCAACATGTTTGCAAGAGTCTCAGAGGATACAACTTGCATGAGGCAGAGCTGAGTGCTGTGGCCAGCTGGGCTCCACAGTCACGTTTCTTTCAATTAGATCAAAATTAATGATTGCCCCAGATCCAGTTCCCTCTGGGCATGGGGCCGTGTCCAGCACCAGCTTTGGAGTGTCAGGAGCTGGTGAGGAAGATGTGGCAGCCAGCTCACAGGCTTGGGGGGTGATGGCAGAAGCACTCAGCAAGCTGGATCCGCATCCTGGCCATCTTGGACTAGCTGAGTATCAGATGGGAGCTCCCTGCTGGGGTTCTCCTCTTGGGCAGCTGCCCACTGCCCGTCCCATCCAGTGGAACTGTCACCTGTGTCTCCCACCTTCCTGAGCTGCCCTGGCCATGGCACCTTTTAGTCCCCTGGGCTGATTCCCTGTGTCCATCCTGAGGAGCTGTGGCCCCACTCGGTGGCTGGGAGGGTGAGCTCACGGCAGCACAGTGCCAGTGCAGGAGCACAGTGAGAGTTTAGGTGTTGGTATAGAAAAAAGTCAATTCATTGTCTGGATGGCAAGAAAGAGAAATCACAACCAAATCCTCATCCAGACTGGGCTAAGAACAGAAATGGACAGTGCCTGTGTTTTGGAGGGGATGAGTCATGAGGGTGCTGGAGGGCATCAAAACAGGGTCAGGCCCACCAAGCATCCCTCCAGACCGTGGGGCCAGCTTTTTCCCATGGACACTCCACCTGTCTCCTGCTGCCTTCTATGGTGTGTCAGGACCCTGATGCTCTAGAAAGCCCCTTCCTTCACTGCTCTGTTATTTTGTCCATGGATGCAGCCTCTTAACCTCCTCTGTTCTCACCCAAAACCCCAGTAAAACTTCAGCCTGTCTCTTTTGCTGCTCTTTGTTATTGCCATCCTTTCTACTCTTTACAATTAGTTTGGATTTTTCTTGATGTGTGTCCCGGAGCAGACAGAGGGATCCCACTAAGGCCTCCCTGCCAGCAAGCACTTCAGATGCCTTGTGAATGATTCTCCTTCTCACGCAGCCATAAGCAGCCTTGTCCTTTTCATTGAGCTCAGTGCAGTTACAGGGCAGCCAGATATCCAGTATTAAATGGGTAGATCTCATATCCCAAATGAATGAGGTTTATCCTGTTTTTTCCTAGCTCCAAGCTTCTTTTCCAGGCAGCTGCCTGGCTGCTGGGTGTCTGAAAATGCAGCTCCTGCTCGCACAGATAACAGCACCTGCAGAACACGTCCTGCCTGAGGGTTCCAACCCTCTGCATGCCTTGTTTACCCACCTGGGGTTGTCCCGTGGGTTGTTGTTAAATGAAGACAATCCAATGCTGCTGCCCACTGTGGAGCTGGGCTCTGCCCTGCCCTCCTGCTGGCTTGGCAGCCCTGCCCTCCAGCTGCTCGCCCTCTGCTTGCTGGGCAGATTTGCTTCCCACCCCAGTCTGGCTCTTGGTGCTTGTCCTTTTGAATTGTATCTGATTGTTTTCAGGCCATTTCTCCGATTTGTCAACATCATTTCGAATTCCAGTCCTGTCTTCCCCAGCACCCGCAGCCTCCCCCCATCATCTGAGTGTAGCACGTGGGCCCTGTGCCAAGTCCCTGATGATCAGCATTACCCTGGCTGAGGGGTACAGGGGTGAGCAGGGGAGATTCCACTTTCCCAATCTGCTGGTGAGCCCTTGGCTGGCTCTCCCATCCTGTTGGTTTGCTTGCATGGTGGCTAGTGAAGTCAGCACTCCGGAGCCCAGGGCATTGGGCTGTTAGCATCAAACCCAAAGCCTGGATGAGGGAGCATCAGTGGGTTGAAAGACTCTGCAGCTACTCGTGGCCAGGTGAAAGGGCAGATGAACCCCACTGCACTCCACAGAGTCCTTCCTTGTGGCTTCATGCCCCCCCGGTGGAGGCAGTCAGCCAACAGGTGGGAGGCTCCAGCACAGTACCTTGGGGACCTGCAGACCTGGTGGCAAAGGGGCAACATCAGACATTCCCATCTGGTGCTGTGTTCTCTGCCTTGTCTAGTCTGAGGAGAAAGCAGTCCCTGAGCCTACTGCCTCTCTTCCCAAGCCATGCTGCTTCGCCAACCCATGCCTCTCCAGCCCAGTGTCTCTCCCAGCATACTCTCTCTTCTGGGAGCCATAGCGCTCCCTGCTCCCTGGCTTGTAGAAGGCCTGCAGCTGCAGCTGCGACTTGTGCTTTGGGTGTCACTCACTTGGGCACAGCTTGATCCCAATCCAGCCTGTCTGCACTTTAGCCTTGGGCCATTCTGCAAGCAGATGAGCCCTCAGAACCCATCTGCCCTTGCTGGGTGGGCAGGTAGGAGCAGGGCACAGTAGGGGAGGAGAGCCACGAGAGGAGAGAAGAGAGGATTTATTTTTTTGGCCACACGGGAGGGGATCATGCTGTGAGGATGCTGCTGAGAGACGTTCTCAGTCCAGATGGCAGTTAATAATGGAGCTGAAGATGCCCAGAGAAAGCAGGGGTCTGTGGTCCCTGTGGTATGGGGGCCAGGGCTCTGCAGGGAGCCAAAATACAGTTTGGCTTCCATGCCATGGCTGTCCACTGGGCTCCAGCTCATCCCACACTGGCACAGCTCAGTTTGCCCTGTACTTCAGGGTCTGAGCTTACAGGGTGACCTGCCTGGCAGACCCTCCATTCCTTCAGGTCCCTTAGCACCACAGCAACTGAGATGCACAGGCAGGGACTGCACTCTCAGCTCTGCAGACCAAAGATCCAGTGCTGGCCATTGCATGACACCGTGGAAAATCCTTGGCACAGGATTAGGTCTTTGCTGGGCCAAGCATCCCCACAGGGCCAAGCATCACTACACATATAGCTGATGGCTATGTGGCTGGGCTACTCATGGCAGTGGCAGTGCTTGGGCTGCCTGCTCAGCCTGCTCCCACTGTGCCTCTCCAAGCTGGGGGTACAGGATTGGTACATGCGTGCTACATCTCTTGGGCAGGGAGAAGCAGGTGGATGGGGCTGTGCGTGCTCCCTGCCGGAGGCAGCCTATCATGCTGTATTGACCCGCACAGAGGCAGGAACATGTGTGCCATGCACAGATCGATGGGAAGATTGAAGATGCGTGTGCGCTTGCTGGACGACTGGGGAAAGCTTTGCCGTTGGCATTGGCAGCACAGTGAAGGTCACGCTGACCTGCGGCGCAGTCCCCGAGGAGAGGCGAGGCCGCTTGTCGCGCTCATGGGCGGCTGTCTCGTCACTTGTCCTCCAGAGACCCCAGCTTCGCTGCCAGGCACGCACCTTCTCAGCAGAGCCATGTCTGCTGGGGGAGGTACCCAGTGCTGGGTTTGTTCTGGGAACAGGGAGCTGGTGTTCCCCCCTCACACAGCAGTGTCCCCCCCACAAAGCAGTGTCACAGAGGGTTGCTTGACTTGTGGGTGAGGGAATTGGTTCAGCCTTTTTAGCTGAGCAAACCCTCCACCACTAGCTAGGGAAACTGAGGCAGGAAAGTGGGAGAGATCAAGACTTGCTGGCAGAGGTGTTGTGCATGGGGAGCAGCCAGACCCAGGTGCCATGTGGTTGGTGCCTCCAGATGAACCCATCACCCCATCACTGAGCCACGCAGGCAGAGCCCCGCTGCTGCGGGCAGCGCTGGGCTGGAGGACACCCTGGTTCCCACGCTGCCTGTAGGGCAGTGCTGCGGCAGGGGCTGGGACGGGAGCGTGCCGTGCAGCGAGCAGACCCCAGGAGGAACAGGGGCTGAGCAGGGCAGAGGAGAGCCTGAGGGTCTATCGCGGCTCATCCTTTCTATCAGAGCCGGTCACTGCCTGTGGCGCTCCCCACTTCTTGTGCGTTGCCGTGGGGCAATGAGGAGCAGCGGGAGTGGGGTGAAGGGTGGGGAGGGAGCAGGAATGAAACGGGGGTAGCCCACCCCGGACGCACAGCGGGCGCAGTGCAGAGGGGGCCAGTNGCGGGGCACGGCGGGGCCAGGCGGGGAGCGCGGCGACAGCGGCGTTGGCGGCGGGGGGCAGGCTTCGTGCCCCGCCCGCTTCGGCACGGCTCAGCACCGCACGGCGCGGCGCGGCACGGCACGAACGGCTCGGCATCGCACGGCGCGGCGCGGGTCGGGGTCNCTGCGGCGCAGTCCCCGAGGAGAGGCGAGGCCGCTTGTCGCGCTCATGGGCGGCTGTCTCGTCACTTGTCCTCCAGAGACCCCAGCTTCGCTGCCAGGCACGCACCTTCTCAGCAGAGCCATGTCTGCTGGGGGAGGTACCCAGTGCTGGGTTTGTTCTGGGAACAGGGAGCTGGTGTTCCCCCCTCACACAGCAGTGTCCCCCCCACAAAGCAGTGTCACAGAGGGTTGCTTGACTTGTGGGTGAGGGAATTGGTTCAGCCTTTTTAGCTGAGCAAACCCTCCACCACTAGCTAGGGAAACTGAGGCAGGAAAGTGGGAGAGATCAAGACTTGCTGGCAGAGGTGTTGTGCATGGGGAGCAGCCAGACCCAGGTGCCATGTGGTTGGTGCCTCCAGATGAACCCATCACCCCATCACTGAGCCACGCAGGCAGAGCCCCGCTGCTGCGGGCAGCGCTGGGCTGGAGGACACCCTGGTTCCCACGCTGCCTGTAGGGCAGTGCTGCGGCAGGGGCTGGGACGGGAGCGTGCCGTGCAGCGAGCAGACCCCAGGAGGAACAGGGGCTGAGCAGGGCAGAGGAGAGCCTGAGGGTCTATCGCGGCTCATCCTTTCTATCAGAGCCGGTCACTGCCTGTGGCGCTCCCCACTTCTTGTGCGTTGCCGTGGGGCAATGAGGAGCAGCGGGAGTGGGGTGAAGGGTGGGGAGGGAGCAGGAATGAAACGGGGGTAGCCCACCCCGGACGCACAGCGGGCGCAGTGCAGAGGGGGCCAGTGGACACGGGGGGACGGGTGGCGACACTGCCGCCCTCCTGGCTCCGGGGCACCGAGGAGCACGGCGGGGGCAGGGTGGGGGCGCAGGGACATGCACCCCCGGCGCCCCGGTGTTGAGCCCCGCTTAGGCGGAGGGAGACTCGCCGGCCAGGTCGCTCCGGGACAGCCGGGGCCGGCGGTGGGACGGCGGGGGCTCGGCGCTGGCCGCCGCCGTGGGTCGCGGCAGGGAGGCAGTTAATGGCCAGGGAGCCG
>WBMV01002029.1:33770-72689 GCA_013396655.1 Campylorhamphus procurvoides | reverse complement strand
CTCGGCACGACTCGGCTCTGGCGGCTCCCGAGCCATTCAAACAAGTGGCTCCGGCAGCACTTCGGGGCCGGGGCTGGGGAGCGGACGCAGCGTGGCTCCCTGCCCCGGAGGCGCCGGGCCCTTCACACTGCCTCTTTTCTCTGACGCTCGCTCTTTATTTGACGATGAAATAATGTTGACATGTCTTGAATTATTAAGTATTCCCTGGATTTTATTAGCACATGATGCCTAAATGCTGCCTGTATCTGCTGGGGTCTTAACCAGAAAGGAGCGAAGGAGAGAGGCAGAGAGACAGAGAGAGGGAGAGGAGAGAGAGGGGTTTTTGACAGCTGTATTTGTGCTGATAAGCGAAGGCACAAGGAGACGATCGACTAGTGAGACAAGAGGGAAGCGGCGGCTCGGAGCTGCTGAGAGGGGCTGCGCTTCCCTTCCGAGACGGCTCGGCCCTCCCGGTGCCGTGCTGGGGCTTGGGGGGGACCCGAACCCCCTCCCAGCGCCTGGCCGGGCTCTCGGCCAGTGCCTGTGCTGGGGGGCAGCTCACTGGCTGGGCACACCAGCTGCGCGGGGCAGATGCCGATTGAGATCGTGTGTAAAATCAAATTTGCCGAGGAGGATGAGAAGCAGAAGGAGAAAGAAGACGGGGACAAGGAGAGCCTGATTGAGGAGCCTGCCCGGCCCCATTCCCGGGACCTGGCCACCTTTGCCAGCACCAGCACGCTGCACGGCTTGGGACACATCTGCCGGTCAGGACAGCTGGGTGTGCGCCAGACCCTCTGGGCATTTGCCTTCTTGGCCTCGCTCGCCTTCTTCCTTTACCAGGCAGCCAAGTCAGCGCTGCTCTACCTGGAGCACCCCCATGTCATGGCCCTGGACGAGGAGGCCATCCGCGAGATGGTCTTCCCCGCCATCACCATCTGCAACATCAACCGCTACCGCCACTCAGCACTCACCGATGCTGATATCTTCCACTTGGCCAACATGACCGGGCTTCCCCCCAAGGACCGGGATGGCCACAAGGCCACGGACCTGCTCTACCCAGACCCCGACATGGCTGACATTGTCAACCGTACTGGCCACCAGCTTGACGACATGCTCAAGAGCTGCAACTTCAGCGGCGAGAACTGCTCGTCCCGTGATTTCACTGTGGTGAGTGCACACCTGGCTCAGCTTCCCTGGGGGCCCCTGCTGGCACAGGGGGCACCCACCTGTCCGGTCTCACCGGAGCAGGGCTCCCTGGCTCACTCCAGCTGCTGAAGTTTGCATCTCTCTCTGTTTGAGTTTCCCTCCAAGTTTCACATGGAGAGAGGGAGAGGATCCTCCGTGGAAGCTCTCGGCAGGACTCTGTGCCGCAGGACTGGGCTGTCGGCAGGTCTGTGCCGGAGGGGCTCAAAGGCAGGAGCTGCAGTGGGGGCGCAGCAGGGCTGAATGGTCCCCAGGGTGGGTGTACAGTGGGCAGGGGGAAAGCTGTGGCATAGAGTCCTGCTCCAACCTGTGCTTCCCCTGGGCTGAAGTGCCCTGACACAGGATATTTTGCACAGTGAGAGTGGCTTGGGGGACAGGAGGGGGGGAAGGAAGAGACCCCTTTGCACATAGGAGAACCTTCCTGCATTTGGAGGGTTAGCACTGGGATGTGTGTGAATGTGGAGTTTGCCAGCATTGCACACGCACGTGTGCACACACGCACATGCCGAGCAGCTCCGCTCTGGAGGCATGGCTACAGCTGGGCAAGCAGGGGGCTGCCTGGGGGTGTCCACTCGCTGCCCAGGGTTGGCAGCAGGGCCTCCTCCCAGCGGTGCCCAGTCTGCCCAGGCAGCGAGCCCCTGGCCAGCCGCCGCCAGTGTGCAGCTCTTTCTAATATTGAGCCTGGAATCACAAATCCCCGCTGTGGTTTGGGAAAATAAATGTGCTGAACGGGCGGAATACCTGATGGGACCCTTTTCAGACCGTAATGACTCTGGAAATGAGCCGCTTCTCTCCTACGGCTGCCAGGGGCTACTGCCCGGCTGGCTTCTGTGTTCCCAGGAGCAGTGCTGCCGGCCGGACTCTGCTTATTGCCGGGGACTGGGATGCGATGCCACGGGCTGTGTGGGATGCTTGGGGAGAGAGGAGGCTCTGTGGGGCTGGAAATGGGTGATGCAGCATGTTCTGTTTCACTTTGTGCCCATCGGTACAATGCCTGCTCAATGCGCAGGGTAATGGTGTCCCTAGGAAAGAGACGTTTGAGAGGGCTGCCCTGTGCAGGGTGGGGGTGACATGGGGCACTGCAGTGGAGTGGGAAGGAGCAGGGGACAATGGGGGGGCAGCCCGCTCCTCCTGGGGATTTTCTGGGCTCTGTGCCTGCTCTGTGGCAGCTGCTCGAGTTTGTCAGCAGGGTTTGGAGCGGGAAGCTCTGGTGCTGGACAGTCCTATATGTGGCTGGGCCATGTTGGCTCCAGCCCTTGGGTAGGTCCTCCTGGAGGATCCTGTACAGCTTTGGTGTGTGGAGGAGGCAAACAAGACCAGCCTTGTGCCGGGCAGCAGCATGGCATGGCAATGGGATTTAGCATGTAGTGAGCCACACTGGGAGCCTGGTGGGCAGAGCTCAGGTGGATGGGGCTGGGTATGAGCTTCCCGCAAGGTGGACACAGTGTGTGGCTCCCACTGTCCTGCGTGGCAGGAGAAGGTGACCATCAGGACAGTCACGAGGACCTGGTTTCTTGGCAGGTGGCTGTGCAGGACCAGCTGCCCTGCCCACTTCGTCTGCTTACAGGCATGCCCTGGGGATGCCTGGGCAGCCGAGCTCTGGCGTGTGTGCACCCTGCACTGGAGCAGGTTTCAGGCATGAGAATGGTTACTGCCAGCTGACCTCTGGGTTCATGGCCCAAAAAAGGAGTGTATAGGGCTCATAATGCTTCCATCCCCTGTCCCACAGCTCAGCTCTCCTCAGGCTTTTGAGACATCAGGGGCTGTCCACAGAAAGAGGCATCCCTGTCACCTCTCACTTCCTCAGAGCAGAGGGATGAACCTGGGGCAGGACAGTCTGCAGAGCATGGGTGTGGGGAGGGAATGGGTGAAGATATGACTTCTCTCTGCCACATAACATGTCCCAAAGCCTTGCCAGGCACCAGTGGGACCTGTCGAGGCATCACACTATTTGCAGCTGGAGCCTCCTACTCCTGTTCTCCGAGCCAAATCAGTCCTTTGTGCCTCCTGGGAATGACTGAAACACAGCACAGGCTGCTTGGCAAGCAGGGTGAGTCCCAGCTGTGATGTGTGGGCTTGGGCGCTCCGGTGCCTCCCAGCTGTGGCCCCGATGCAGGGGCACCCAAGCTGCTCTGCACCCAGTCATGCAGTGGGGAGCTCCAAGCTTTGTTGGTCCCATTTCTGGCTCCCTATGTGAGCCTTCATGTTCAGAAAGCTCTTGTACTGCTGCTGCTTTGGTTGGGTGTGTGAGTCACAGCATGTCCCAGCAGTGATAGAGGGCTCCTTGACAGCAGCACATCCCAGTGGAGCAAATGACCTGGGGTCTCAGCCCACGGCAGCTGCCTCTGTAGCAGGGGTTGTCCTCACAGCGGTAACAGAGAAGGGAAGGAGCTTTCCCTGCTGCCGTGCTTGCAGGAGTGTTGGAGTATTTCCTTCCCTCTGGGTAAGAGGTGGACTTCATCCAGAGGCTGGAAGTTTTACAGCACGAGAGTGGCCAAGATGTGGGGATGCCGCCGACTGTCTGCCTGTCCAGGAGCAGGAGCAGTGCCGAGGCTGGAGCGTGTCCCCTCATGCTGCCGTTTGCAGCCTGTGCTCGTACAATAAATAACTCGTGCGGATCCTTTAAGTAAGAACCGTGAGTGGTAAATGATCTTCCCCTATTCAACGTCACAAATCCACATTCTTTATGGGATAGCAAATTAAGAAACTATCGGGAAAAAAAAATCCCCAGCGTAAGCATCTTCCATGTAATAAAGCCCGGCTGGGCTGTAAATCTCCCCAGCGGCAGGGACAGCCCTGAGCCGCAGCGAGGCTCCCTGCAGCCCCGCTGACAAATGTGCCCTCTGCATCGGCTGCTGGAGAACTGTGCTGGAGCCCTGGCAAAGCCTCTTCTGACCCGCCCTGAGCTGCACCATGCTCCACAGGCCCCCAGTTCTCGCTGTGCCCAGAGGCACTGCCCATGAGGGTGCCGGGTGCAGGGCACTCCTGGCTGGGCGAGTGTGGCTGCGGTGCTGAGGGTGCAAAGCATGGGGTATAGGAAAATAGGAAATAGCAGGCATAGGAAATCAATGGCGCTCTTCACATGGCATTAAGTGGGAGGTTGGGAAGTGTCCCCGTGGGGCTGGGACTGAGCTGCCATGAATGGCTTGCACCCACCCTTGCCCCCCATGCCTGGCTCCCTGGTACAGCCACAACATGAGGCCAGTTCTGGCCATGTTAGGGAGCACTGTGGGAAGCAGGAGCTCTCCCAGTAGTGCTTTGGGTATGGAGGGGGACAGACAGGTGGGGTATACAGGAATTTGGGGGCTGTGGAAAGAGGGGCATGGAGGTGCCTCCCTTGGCTGGCAGCAGCATCCCGCCTGTTTGCCGGCAGTGGCTGTGGCAGGAGGCTCCACTCGTGGCCGGTCAGGAGCCCACTGCCTTTCTCAAAACCTCATTCACTGTCAAAACCCTTTTGTTTGTGATGTGTGGCTGCCGAAGCCAGTTGTGCCAGGGCTGGAGGCTGAGGGAGAGCATGGAGGTTGCTGAGAGCTGGCAGTGCCTCTCAGAGCTGGCAGAGGCCCCAGCTCTCCAGGCAAGGCCTCCCGCCTGCTCAGGATGTTGGCAGTGTGAGAAGTCTCCTCAGCACCCCATGCAGACCTCAGAGGGGGAAACCTCTATGCTGAGATGGGCAACATCCTCAGCTGCACCCTTTGTGCACTGAAGAGATCCTGATGGGGGTGGCCAGGAGGCAACAGGCTGTTGTCTCCCCACAAGGCTCTCCTGCCAGTCTTGACACAGGGTCCCTCTCTGACCTTTCCACCAAAATCGTACTTAATAAATATCACATTTTTCAGTCTATTTTTACACTGGGTAAATGAGCTACACTGGTTGTTCTTCACCTGCCCTGCCCTGCCTGGTGCCTGCTCAGCCCCTGGCATTCAACCATCCCATTTCCTCTGTTCTCCTGTATAGGGCTGAGCAAGGCCCAGGGCATGGGGGGCTTGCTGGGGGCCCCCCAGATGCTTACTGGGCTCCAGGTACTGCAGGACCTGCTCTGGCTGGGTCACAGAGGGGCTCTAGGGCCAGGCAGTGCCATATGGATCTCCCCACAGCATCATTCCCATTGCAGGGTGGCAAGGCTGTGGCTGTGGTCCACGCATAGCAGGGACTGGCTGGGCTGGGGCTGGTGGTGTCAGTGCCCGGTAGAGCCTGGAGCATCCATCACTGATCCTATGCCTGTGAGTTTCTGAGCTGAGCCAGCTATGCCCATCTGGGTCACTGCGTTCCACTCACTGCATCCACCTCCTGCAGTCCTAACCCAGTGCCTGAGCCACCTACCCAGGGGCTCACAGCCCATATGGAGCCCCCCATCTTCATTGCCTAGCTTTGTGCATTTCCGGGCCTGTGTCCTGGGTGGTACAGACACATTGAGGCTGACTGTGCTCCTGCCCAGAGCAGCGGTGATGGCAGCTCCAGTGCTGTTACACATGAGCTGCCTGGGCACGGCTCGAGGCGCTGTTTGTGCCAGAAAACGGGGGACTTTAATGCAATTCGTTGCCATTTAATTTTACACAATTCCTGCTGCTTAATCCGCTGAGAAATGCTAATTTATACAATTCACGTCTAAAAATAAATGTCAGTCCAGCAGCTCCCAGCAGCGGGTATCTGCTCCCACCAGTCCCTGCTGAAGCCTTGTGCAGGGACTCCAGCCCAGAGCCCACCTTTCTCCCTGCCAGCCAGGCTGCTACTCCTTGCCCCATGGTGCCCAGGCTGCAGCAGCATGTGTGTGAATATGAGAATAATGGATACTTGGGATACTGTGGTGGGACATCAAGGAGTGGGCTGCACCTAAGGGTGTCAGTACAAAGCCCCTCATCACAGTGGGGCACAGTGACAAGGGCACAGTGGGTATCTTCATAATCTGGTTGTCTTTCAGATGGCTGGGGAGATATTGGTGTGGGGATCATGAGGTGTTCTTGGGACTGCACTTCCCTCATGGATTTCCCCATGAAAGTTGGGCTCAGCACCATGTGCAGCTGCACCCTAGGCTGTGGCTAGGGGTGCATGGAGTGAGAGGGATGCAAACGGCTGGTGTGGGACCACCTGGGTTGCACATGAGAGGTCCGGCCATAGGTTGAGGCAGCCTCTGCCTCGCTGACAGGTATTAATTGGTCACAAAGTGTCATTAATGAATGTGGGAGGGGAGGGAAGTGTGCACCCCTCCTGCCTGGAGAATGGGTATGCATCATTAGGTCCCCGAGGAGGCTGCTCTGCAGGGGACAGGGAGGGTGTCAGATCATGCAGAGGAGGGCCTTCCCATGTCTGGGAAGCACCTGTGCTCCACTCTGAGTCCCCTTGCTCTTGCCCTCAAGCATCTCCATACCCTGCTGCCCTCCTCCCCAACCCCCCAACCCAACCTTTTTGCCCCCATTGCCTCCTCTCTCCCACCCCTTTTCTGAGCAGAGCTCCATGACTCCTCCACCCAAGTGGGGTGGCACTGACACCAGCAGTGACATTGGGGAGAGGGTGCCAAGGCCATGGGGTGTGCATGGGGTGTGCATCAAGGACCATGGCCGTGGGTGCCAGCTCCCTGCAGGAGGGGGATGAGGCGGGGGCGCAGGGGGGTGCGGAGGCAACGCAGCGGGGGAGCAGAGATGCTGGAGGAGCCGGCGGCTTTCCCACCGTCTCCCTGATTGAGATCGGATCACCGTGAGCATAAAAAAGCTCTCTTCATAATTATATTTAATGAATTGACTTTAAAAGCTCTTATGCTCTTATCTGGGTAATTTAATATCACACACTTAATAAGCCTGTCTCTGATACGGGGGAGCCAGCGGCCAGGACGCCCGCGCCTGGTATGGCTCCCTGGGGATCTGGGACGTGCCATGAGGCTGGTCCCCCGTGCCAGGCTGAGTGGATGGGGACACTGGTATCCCCTATGGCAAGGGCACCCATGGAGTGACTGTGGGCAGTGCCCCTGCATCAGTGCTGGTTGTAGAGCAGGCTGGGCACCTCGGATGTCTGCGGGAGGGATGGAGATGAGACACCCATGGGGACTTGACCGTGGGAGCTGTTGCTTGCTGGTTCCTGAGGCCACAGGGCTGTGAGTTCATGGGGCAGTGGGGCACAGGGCTGTGGGGCTGACAGGGTGCAAGGTGATTGGCTGGGGACAGGGGGTTTAAAGGGTGCAGCATGGCTGTCTGGGCATGGAGCAGGGCTGGCTGGGGTGCAGGTGCCCTGTGCCAGCAGCATCGTTGGATGCCAAGGGGCCTCGTTGGGAAGGGCATCATTGTGACCCTGTCTTTTGTACCAGCGTAAACCGTGGCAGGGGTCCTATGGACAGCACTGGAGGCAGCCAGGGGCAGAATGCACCACAGATTCCAGTGCTGCGCTGCTGTTGGATCCCTGTGTCCCCCTGGCTCCAGCCACCTGGGGTAGTCAGCTGGGATGGCACAGAGGTAAACAAAGGCTTGTCACCACTGTCTCTGCAGCTTTGCCTCCCCCCACTGGCTCCTGTAGTTCCAGTCAGGATGTGGGCTGCCTCCATGCAGGCAGGCATTGCTGCAGCCCCAGCAGGAGTCTCTGCACCCCCCCACCCCCCCTCCCCACAACCCATCACTGCAGGCGGGCGGGTGCCTGCGGCGAGCCGGAGGGAAGGCTCTGCCATATGGAGCCAAAAGCCCTGGGGACTGCAGGAGCCTGTGCGTGGGCCTGGACCTGTGTCCTGTGTCTGTGGAGGCAGCCCCCAGAATCTCCCACACCAGGCACTCACTGGACAGTGGGTTGGAAAGACCCTGGCTGAGCACATGCTCCCTGCATGTCAGAGCCAGAGCTGCTCTGAGATGGCCTGGCCCCCCAGCCTGGCACCATGTCCCCAGTCACCCAGTGCCCTCGTGTCCCTCATTTCCAAGTGATGGAGGAGAGAGCAGCACTTTCTGGCATCCGTGTCAGTGCTTCCCCAGGACAGGGTGACAAGGGCAGGGTGAGTGATGCTGGCCCTTGGCCAGCCATCCCCAGGAGCTGGGGTGCCTGGCAGTGCCGGCTGCCATGCCAGCACTTGGTGCCAAGGCTGGGTGGGCTGGACGGAGGGGTGTGCCAAAGTGGTGGTGGGGGGGACAAGGACACAGCTGCCATCTGGCCCTGCAGGGGTGTTGGGGGACAGCCCCAGGCAGAGCGGGGACCCTGACTCCCCACTGAGGCACGGGGCATCCATGCCAGGTCTCCCTCCACGAGGGAGCAGCTAGAGAAGGAGGTTTACGGAGCTGCACTAAGTGACGCAAATGGTTTGAAGCCCATAAAGAGAGACGGTTTTATGTAAGACGACTATATAAAGCTCTGCTGTTCTGCCATTGATGAGATATAGGCCTTTATTTATAGAAGGCAATGTTTGCGGTGTGAGTGCTGAAAGCCAGCCAGGGACCCGCAGATAGGGCGTCAAGTCATTTGACATGCAGCTGCCGTCGACACTGTTCACACATTAAAGAAAAAAATTAACAAGTTTGCAGCCAGTCAGGTGGAAAAAACAATAATTGTCAAAAAACGTATTTCCCCCTTTTTCCGATAACAAATAACTGGAACGCTGTTGGGGACGCTTGAGCTTGCTCTGGGAAAGGATCGGCTGAGTCTTCAGCCAGGCTGGGGGATGGAATGGGCAGAGAGAGGCAAACGGGGTGGGATGAGAGCCCAGAAGACAGGGGATGCTGCCACAGGGTGGATGCCCCTGCCTAGGCATTTATATGTCACAACTGGAATAACAGGGCCTGCAGGCAGGGATGAAGGCACTAGCATCTTAGCATGGCCATTTGTATGCTGGGGGCTGGGGAGGGGGGGCAAACACCAGGAGCTGAAAGTGCTTGCCACATGAGGGGCTGTGGCCCAAGACCAGCTGGATTTGCCTCCCTGGCCCAGCATTGCCTCTCTCCACCTGCGCACTCAGGAATGCTCTGAGGTTATTTCTTAGCCAGATGTGGCTGGGTTTTTACTGGAGAGCAAGCAGCTAGTCCCTGTGGTCAGAGCGCCCTGCCAAATTCAGTTTCATGCAAGAAAGGAGGAAAAACTTCCCATGATTAATTGTGCAATAGGGGAAAACATGCATCTCTAACCCACTCCTTGCCGGTCGCTGGCCTTTTCTCCCAGGCGCTGCCCCAACATGCAGTCAGAGAGAAGGAAGCAAGCTTGGTCTCCCTGCATAGGCTGCAAAATGAGGGTGCAAGGGCAGGAGGGTGCCAACACCTCTTCCACATCCTGACTCTGCCAGGACCATGAAGGGGAGGAAGCTCTTGCCAGACAGGGCTTCCTAGCAGGGAGCAGTCAGGCTAACGGTTGAGCAGTTTCCCTGCATGGTTCTGTAGGTTGCTGTCCCCTGATCACACAACAAAACCTTCTTCTGTCCCAGTGCACTGTACTAGCAGTGGTCACAGGCAGGGCTCCACCAACCCCATACTCACCACCCCACCATTGTGCCAGCAGCAGGCAGAAGGTGAGGGTGGCACATGGCATCATGCTGCCAGGCTTGGAGGGAGGCTGGACCTCCACTCCAACCCACTGGGATTCAGGGCTCCTGAATGTACCTGCCTTCTCCCCAGGAGACCTCGTTGGCTGCACAGCTGGTACTCCCCCTCCACCCTTGCACAACCCTTCAGCAGAGGCCCTCCAGGTCACTGGGCTCTCAGACATAACCCTGAGTATGCTCTGCACCTGAGCAGCTGTTGAGTGCCAGCTGAGCTCGACTGTGCTCAACAGGTTTTCTACCAGCGAAAAAAAAGGTTTCCTCCTGATTGTAGCATGGGAAAGGTGAGCACAGGAGGAGCAAGAGAGGCAGGAAAGCCATAGGCTGGAAAGACTTGTGGGCACTTTGTCCCAGTGGCACGGGGGTTAGGGGACCGTCTCTGTGTTGGAGAGCTGACCTGGACTGTTCCCTGCTCACAGAGGCTGGGCAGGCGGGGACCAGGGTCTAGTCGCTGCCAGCCGCCAGCTCTGGGATGTACAGGGCAGGAGGGGAGAAGAGGCACAGCCTTGTCAGTGCAGAGTCCCTGATTAATCACTAACTGCCAGCCCTCCAGCCAGCAGCTCATTAGCAGTTTAATTCCCAGTGCCTGGTGTGCAGGAGGGTTGTGTGGCTCTGATTGAGCTGGACACGCTCGCCTGGGCAGCTGCAATCAGGCAGTGGCCCTCCCCTCCCCAGTCACAGGCACAATCAGTGGCCATGGCCCCCAGACCCAGGGTGGGCTGGGCAGCAGGTGCCACAGGTACCTGGGTGATGCAGGTGCACAAACGCTGCAGATGCTGTGGGTGCTGTGGTCAGGCACTGGTGAGACACATCGGTGACAGTGGCTGCAGAGGGCTGGTGGGCAGCCCCAGGGGCAGGAGATGTGCCCATGTCCCCCCCTGTATCCAGCTGTACTCTGGCTGTGCCTGGATCATCACGGTCCCTTTGGTGTCATGGGGCCAAGAGCAGCTGTCAGCGGTGTCAGTGGCCGTGGCGAGGTGCTGTGCTTGGCTGCACAGGGATATCTTACCAGTCAGTTACCCCTGGGGTCAGTGGCACCTGCACATCCCCATCCCATCCAGTCTCTCCACCACCTACACCTGCACCCACAGGGCAGAAAAGTGAGGGCTGCAGTGCCACCTGTGTCCCTGACTGCACCCTGTTGTTCCTGCCACCACCACAGGCTCTTTTCTGCCCTGGCTTTTCTTCCTCCCAGGCCAGGGCTCAGTGTGGGGGACCCCTGCAGGAATGAGATGGTGGAGTTCACTTGGGCTATGGGAGCGGGAGAGGGGCAAGAGGAAGCTTGAGTGTTCCAGGAGAGAGGCAGTGGCTGTATATGCTGCCCATGGGCCTTATACTCCATCTAGATATGCAGAGGTGGGTACTGCTGTGCCTCCCAGCTGCCAGGGGGTGTTTGCAGCTCAGCTGCATCACTTTGCCCTCCAAACCCTGCTGTGCCCTTCACTCCCAAGCTGCCATCTCTGCAATTTCTTCACCGCCTAAGGAGGGAGGGAGGGACCGCAGCAAAGGGAAGCATATCCATCTGTCTTCAATGCTCCAGTGGCTGGAGTAGGGGAGGGCACTGGCCTGTGGCTGTCCCCACTGCGGTGGGTCGAGGGGGGCTGGGGTGCATGTGGGGGCAAATTGGGGGCCATGCTATGGCTGTGACCCCTGCAGAGTAGGCAGAGCCAGCCCAGCGTCTGATGCTGTTGCCTCCAGGAAAGGCATGGAGCAGCCTGCCTTCCCAAGCAGCACAGGACTGAGGGACTATGCAAATCCAGCTGAGATTGATGCAAGTATTAATTATGTCCTGTCAGCTCAGCTCTTGCCTGGCAAGTCAGGGCACTGGGTGCCATGTCTGCTGGCACAGGAAAGATGGGTTTGAGCTGTCAGCATGCCCCCTATGCCTGTCCCCTGTCCACAGCCTGCTCCCCGAACCTTGCTGTGCACCATGGTGTGCCATGCCAGGTCAACCTGGCTCTCCCAGCCCCATAGCCCAGGGCCAAAGCCATCTGAGCAGGGAGGTGAACAATCTGAGGCCAGAGCAGTGTGAGCACTGTCAAGCAGCCAGGCACACCTGGCCCTGAGGTCCTGCTAATCAGAGAGTGTCTGCAATTACATGTGCTAATTATGGGCAGAGGTTCACAGCAATTCCTGCCCTGTTGGCATGATGTTGGTCACACTGAGGTGCATCATTTCTGCATGAGGACAGGAGAGAATAACCAGGACTGTTCAGTTGGCTCTCCCTGCCCAGGAAATGGTATGTCACAGCCAGGCCTCCCGCCCAGCCCCTTACCATCTCACCCTGTGCCATCCCATCCCCATCCCATTCCACCCCATCCCATTGCTATTCCCATCCCAGTCCATCCCTGTCTCCATCCCCATCCTATCTCATTTTATTCTACCTTCGTCCCTATCCCATTCCACCCCATCCCATTCTATCCTGCACTGGACACAATACAGCATGTGTGGTGCCATCATTGGATGTGCGTCCTTGCATGTGCAGCCATGACAGCGACTCTGTCCCTGAGCACCTGGTCGACTCCATATTTCAGTGGAGTTCCTTTTCAGAGGAAGTTTTTCAGGCTCTGACCCCCCTGTATAGCTGCTGCTCTGACATCCTGTTTCCTTATCATCTGACATGACCTTAATTAACTCCCTGTGCGGATAATGCTCTGGGCTTCTCCTCAAGGAGCTATATCTCAGCACTGTGTCCTGCCTCGCCCTCTCAGGGACCACTGCAGAAACTCCACAGGCATCCTGGAACAAGGGGAAGAGGGACCTGTGTGGTGCAGACAGAGCAGGCCACTGACGCTAGGGTCACTGGGATGACGTGGAGTGGATGGACCAGTGCTGGACCTGCTGGGTTGGTAATGCATCGAAGGTTTCAGGGGAGATAATGACCAGGTAGAGATGGCTGTCATAGTGCAGAGGTGGGGGTGTAGTAGGGGAGCTGTGCTGATGGCCCAGGGCAGGGTGGCAGAGGCAGTGCTGCCAGCGGTGGCAGCATTCATCCCAGGCAGGCAGAGGTGCTGTGCAGCACGTGGAGGGGACCCTGGATCTCCTTGCTCTGCTATAGGCAGGGCACAGGGGCTGCTCAGTCAGGAGCTGGGGGTGGGGGCCCAAGGGGCTGAGCTGACAGGGCCCTACCACCCCCAGGGGCTGCCTGCCTATTTGGCTGCCGCTCTGCCGCCAGCCCGGTGGATTGAAATGCCAGCATTGATGACCTGTAGCCACTTTATCTCCGGTGCTTGGCAAATATTGGCAAAAGAGATGTTTCAATAGTGAGGTTTGCCGATGGGAATCTCAGTGTGCAATCCCGTCGGCTCCACGCTGTGTGGCAGTCCAGCTGCCTCTGAAGTGTCTGCTCACCAGGGTTGAGTTTGGCATGGGCACAGCCTGGGGCTCATGGGGCTGCTCCCAGCACCTTCTCCCCAGGGACTGGTTCCCAGCAAGGCAGTCCTCTGTGCTTCACTGTGTTGCAGCTCATATCTCAGCCCCTGGAACAGGCAGCTTGGGCCCCAGAGCAGGGTCCCTGCTCAGGGGTCCTGTCACTTGTAGGGAGCTTTGCCCTGGCAGCAGCCAGGGCAGTGCCATGAGCCCTGCAAAAAGCAAAGCTTGCAAGATGCTCTCAGCTGGTCTCCTCCCAGCTTGCAGCCACACAACCCTCCTCTCCACAGCTCCTAATCCCCACAGTACGTACTCCCCGTAACTTTAGTCCTGCCTGTCTCAGGTACTTAGCTCCCACCTCCAGATCCACATCCCAGGCAGTAGGTAGGATGGAGGACCAGCTGTTCCTGGGGCACGCGTGGGTATGGTGCAGTTTGTTCCCTCTGCTTGTGCTGCCTGCAGACACAGTGGGAACTCCATTTTCCCAAAGCTGGGCATGCAATGGAGACCCACAGGCATTATGGAGAATGGATACAGATACAGCTGATCATAGCATGTGCTGTATGGAATGCTGTGGGCAGGATGCGGTCCTGGGAATGCAGCACAGGCTCCAGACAAGAGTAAGGGGAGATGATCTGGACAGAGAAGATGAGAGCTACCAGTTTTGCTCTCCTGTGATTGGGAGGCAAAGGAGTGTTGGGAGGGCAAAGAAGTCCTCCAGCTGCAGGAGCAGGTTACCCCATCCCGTCCCTGTCAGGACACGTCCGTGCTTCCACAGCAAACCCTGGGAGCTGGGAGGAGCTGGAGGGGACAACTGAGGAGCTCCTGCAAAAGCCAAGGACCAGCACAAGGGCAGTGTGGCCCAAGCATCCAGGAGGGACAGACATCTTGGGTGTCCTGAGACCCCCAGACCATCACCTCCTGCATGGTGAGCAGAGGATGGGGATACATGGGTAGAAGGATATGGGCTGCAGGGTCGTCCCTGCCCACCAGTGCCTGTGTTTCTGCCCCTGCACGGCAGCCCCAAGCTTTTGTCAGTGCCAGGGCGCGGGGGCTCTTGATCAGCCCCTCTGCCCGGGAGCACACAAGCTGGGGAAAGCCAGCCCCTATCATGTTTGTTCCATTGATTTAGCGCCGCAGAGAGGGTTTAATCAGCCTTTAGCCTGCACGCTCCAGCATTAAGAACAAATCCATTAGCCACGAGATAACCACAAAGGGTTGCGCTGAGGCTGGATGAGGTCCCAGCGCCTTCAAGATGCAAATTGGCAATCAAAGATCAAAGCCGCGCAGCTCCCTAATCTCCGCTAAAAGGGCTCAGCTATTAGCGAGCCCTTTCCCACTGGGCTGTGATCACCCCACTTCACTAGGGCTCCCAATGTGCTGTCGGGTTACATCATCATCCCGACTGGCCCACTGGCCCCCAGGCTCCCTGTGTTGGCCCTGGGGATGTGGGTGCAGCCAGGGCTCAGGCTGTTTGTATGCATGTTGTTTTCCTTCAGTTCTGACATGTTGGAGTCAAATTCGTGTTGTCGGAGAGAGCAGAACCCCCAGCAATGTCGGGGATCAGCAACTGGAGGGGAGGAGAAGAGGAAGAAGTGGAAGCCTGGATGGAGAAGAGTGGTAGGAAAGCTGTGCTGGGCTTATGTGGTGACTTTGGGAACGGGGGGGATGCTGGCAGGCGGCTACTCCTCCCGCTGCTCAGGGATTTAGCCTGGTTCAGCTCCTGCCTGGCTGCACCAAGTGGCTCAGGATAATCCCTGCTGGCTCCAGGGAAATCAGTGGTGGGGTAGCGTGGCAGGGGGACAGGCAGCAGGTAGTGGGTGAGGGATCAGGGCATAGCAGGGTGCCTTGGAGCCAGTCTCCTCTTTTGGGGGTATTTCTGCTCATCCCATGTCACCCTGGGGCAGGTGGCACACAAAGCTCTGGCTCCCATAGCCACTCTGCCAGCTCCCACATGGTGCTCAATTCAGGCTGCAGAATGGGGGCTACCCCAAAGTCCCTGCCCAGACCACCGTGCCTGTGGTGGCTCCACACACAGCTGTCCCAGCAGCCCCACAAGTCCCAGTCACCCCACAACATGCAGAAGAGTCACAAAGCCACTGAGCTGTGACGGGAGCTGTGCTGCCAGCACAGTCAGCAGATCTGTGGCTGCTCAGATGTGTGCTTTGCTCAGCACGGTCCAGTTCAGGGGCCAATACCTCCCCACGTCCTGCTGAAATGGTGAGAGGGTGTGTGAGGTATCCTGCAACAGAGGGGCAGGGGAATCATTTGGCCTGGCAGTGGGGAGCAGAGTCGTGCCTGTCTGTCCCTTCACGTGGGGACCTGTGCTGCCGGCACCACTCATTGAGGTGTTGCTCATGCCTCTCACGACACCCCTAGGCAGGTAGCACAGCCTTGCAAGAGGAGCAGGAAGTGAGATGCTGGCAGCACCTCAGCCAGGGTGACAATAAATCTTATCAGTGGAAACCCATCCGTAGGCAGGATGATAACCCCCGTGACAACCCGGCAAGCGCAAGGTTTCATCTGGACGGTGCCAGTGCTATGGATTTACAGATAAATGCCACGGCTGGAGGGACCGTGTGCCGGCTCCTGGGAGGTGGGCCTCTCTGCTCTCCTGCGTTACGCTGTCCTGCGGCTGCAGGATCTGCCAGATCCAGGCCAGTGTGTCCTAGAGACAATGGCCATAGTGTGCCTGGTGGGAGGAGCAGACAGAGCAGAGCTGGTATGGCATCCAGCAGGATCCAGCATTCAGCACCTGGATAGGTGAGGATGGAGGGAGGGGGACATGCAGGATGAGCTGGCATTGCTCTGCCTGCTGTCCTGGCCCTACTATGTCCTACATGCACCGTCCCACGGAGCCCTGCATCCTTCAACAGCCATGGAGGACTTGGGAATCACACAGGCTGGACCGCCGGAGCTCAACCATGGGGAGACGTGTGACTGAGTGTGACACTGTCAGTGTGACCCCGAGGCTGTGTGACAGCGCCAGGCATGAGCCAGCAAGCTCCGTGGGTGCAGGCTGTGCGCCTATCCCTGTATGTGTCCCCCCGCTCCGGCTGGGCAGCGAGGGATGCGGGGGTGCCAGGCGCGGGGGCTGCTGAGTGGGGCGGCAAGCGGCATCCCTGCCCCGGGCCCCGCTCCTCGGCTCAGCTCCCCCATCTCCCGGCAGCCGTGGGAGCAGTAATGAGATGGAGCAGCAGAAGGACGGCGAGATAAGGCTGCCTGCGCTGCCCCAGCAGATTAAACGGTGGGATTAAGCAGGCGGTGCCAGCTCTGCTGCCTTTTTATCTCGCTGCTTCTCCCCTCTTATTCTCCCGCAGTCGATAGTGAACGGTCTCCGAGCTGTCAGCAAAGGAAATTGCTTGTTAACCCTTTGGGAACGGCCCGCAGCGCTCCCTGTACGACTGCGTTCAAAGAGAAGCGGTCCCCGAGGGATGCGCTGCCGGCGGAGCACTGCGGGGATGGGAGGGTGAGGGGATGGCTCCCCGCAGCGCCCCGCATGCGAAGGGGAGCAAGGCAGGGCCGAGGGCGCCCGGGATCTGCTGCCAAAAGCCGCTAGCGCCCAACCAGCACCATGCAGAGGCACTGATGTACTGGGGTCCCTGCGGGGTGACAACTGCCAGAGAGCAGAGGCTGCCTAAACTCCACAAAGGAGCCTCGGAGACACGGCATACCCCACTTTCGGGTATCCTTGATGTTCCCTGCTTCCTCCAGCGTGCAGGATGTGTAGGCTCAGTGCTACATCTGTGTGTGACACCACAGGGCTGTGGATCCTTGCCTGGTCCTGGGGGTAAGAGGCACGACCCAGCTGTGCCTGCACAGCACCGCGTATGGTGCTGGATCTCCTACGGGTGCCAAGGGGAGCCCGCTACCTAAACCCATCATTATTGCTCTCTGTGTATGCGAGTGTTTTGTTGGGTTTGCAGCAGCGAGACTGAGCTGCAGCCCATCCCAGCACGGATCTGTGGCGTGCTGCACTGTGTGCCCGGGGGCTGCGTGCCCGGCGCGGGGATATTTGAGGGTGAGAAGCCGGCTGGTGAGCGCCGGAGGACACACGGAGTAATGGCAGGATTGCTGCTCAGCACAGTCCAAACCCAATCTAGGGAGTGCGTTAGCAGCTCGGCAGGCTCGTTCTGGCATGTTTGGTGGTGCAGCTTTGGTGCATCTTTCCCCTGGGGACTCTGTGCACCTCCTGAAGCAAGGAGGCAAAAACACGAGGCAGAAACCTGCAGCTCCAGCACCTCACTCCTGTACTAAGGGAGAGATCAGGGTGGGTAGACAGCATGATCAGCATCTCAGAGAGGTTTGCTGGCTGCCAACATGATGGACTTCCCCAGCTCCTGACCCTTCATCTCACTGTTCCTGTTCCCCCCTCCCCCCCACCCTCACCTTTATGCACCCCTGCCCAGCACCGCAGCACACCTTCACCACTGGCACTTCACCTTCTGCAATTCCCTTGGTGTTGGCTCCTTCACCTGCCCAGGCATCCCTTTTGGTGGTCTCTTTAAAATGCAAACAATCTGTATCAAAGCACAAGCTGCTGAGAGATCTTCAGGGAGCAGGTTAACCCTGACTGGGGCAGCGGTCCCAACCGAGGTGGGATGCTGCCCTGTGGCTGCTGTGGGATGGAGGGAAAGAGCACTGTGTGAGCCCTGGGCAGTTAGGGCTGAGGTGCTGGCACAGATGCTGTGCTAGGCAGCCGGGCTGCACAGGCAGGCAGAGCCTGAATCAGGAGAGGAAACCAGAAGCAATTGGCACGTGCAGGCTGGCATGCTGGAGGCTGCGAAGAGATGGGATTGCTGTTTATAAATATATCAAGGGAGTAAACACAAGGGAGGGAAGAGAGCTATTTAAGCTAAGGGACAATGCTGGCATAACAACAAATGGTGCAAACTGGCCATGAATAAATTTAGGTTGGAAATGAGTGGGATTCTGGGACAGATTTCCCCCAGGAGCAGCAGGAGGAGAAAGCACAACTATGCAATGGCACTTGTTCTGATACTAAAAGCAGCTGTGTGTTGCCATGCCTGTGCAGTGGGGTCAAGAGGTGAGGACCTGGAATCCCCAGCCACTCGCCTCTGCATCACAGCCATCCTGGCTCCATGTGGCACTGGCAGCACAGCTCTCTACAGCTCCTGGCCTGGCCACTGCAGGACTCCTGGGGCAATGGTTTGCAGGCAGAGGTCCTTCCTTGGCACACGGGTTTGTGCATGCTGTCACAGATGCTGATCCTGAAAACTGGACGGTGCCAATGTTCCCCCTGCTTTACTAGTCACTGGCAGCACTGGGGCAGATGTGCTGGGAAGGTGTCTTTGCCCATGTACACAGTGCATCCCTCTGCCTTGCATTGCATGTCTGTGCTCCTGACCCACCAGGAACAGGAAGCCCTGCTTTGGATCCTGCCTATTCCTGGGGACATAGGCTACAAACTGGCCATGATGCAGTAGCCTGATGGTGACCTGCTTGCCCTGCACAGTGTTGGGGCCCAGGTGTCTCCCACTGCTCTGCCCTTCCAGCAGCACAGCCTGTGGCACAGCTGAGCAATTGGTATTCCAGCAGTGAGCCTGCTTGGCATGAGAGGGGTTCTGCCAGCCCTACACACCCACGTCTCCACTGCTTGGCTCAGGCCTAGCCAAGGGGACTCAGCTGGCATGGGCTGTCCTGTAGCACAGATAGAGGCACATCTGTGGTGGCAGGAGGGGTCTGAGCCCCTCTGGAATATGCTCACAGCATCCTCTGGCCCCCTTGTCCCACACTGCTCTCCTTCCCCCTTTGGAGACAGGTCAGGGAGCCATGGAGGATGTTCCAGAGCTTGGTCCTTCAAAGGACAGGGGAAGCAAGGAGTCCAAACCAGCGCTGGTGGGTGCTGCTTAGGGCCAAAGGTGCCCTGCTCTGTTGGGGCTGAGGATGCAAAACCCGGTGCTGCATAGAGGCAGCAGCTCCAGCCCAAATAAGCAGGGTTGCATCCCAGAGGAGCCATCTCAGAAGCTCTGCATGGGGCAGGAGGCTGCACCAGAGGGCTGCTAGTATGGGAGATGCTTGTGCTACTGCCGGAGCTGGGGTTGAGCCAAATTGGCACCGTTCCCCAACCTCTTCTGGGAGCAGGGAAGGGAAATGGTGCAACCGTGTGTGAGAAGGGACATTTGCAGTGGCAAAAACATCCCACTGGCTCAGAAAATTGCTGCAGAATCGGGCTTGAAATGAGTTGAAATTGCTGAATCCAAGCGGATCTCATATCCCGGGCAGTTGTAATGCTGGCGTCAGCGCTGCGGCTTCCCTCCCGGGGCACCCAGGCGGGGCTTGGCTGTGCCGTGCGGGGGAGGAGGGCTGTTGGGGATGGGGTGGGCTGCCACGGGGGGGCCAGTGGCATGGGGAGGGTCTCCAGCAGAGCTGGGCTTTGGAGCTGGGATGACCACAGTGCAGGGCAGAAACAGAGCAGGGGGCAGTGGATATGGGTGTGCCACTGTCCCAGCTCTACAAGTATCAACCCAGTTTGGCCCCAACTCCTGTGCTGTGCCCTGTTCAGGAACATCCCTGTGCCTCCAGATGCCTGCACTCACTCGGGAAGCAGCATTTCCAGTTTTGGAGTCTGCTTTCCTTTATGCCTTGTCCATGGTAATTTGATCTCTGGGCTGGGGTACATGGAGATCACCCTCAAGGTTACCCCTGGGCTGGCATCCCTACCAAGTCCAGGGTGGGCAGTACTCCAGTGTCTTCCCATCCCTGTCCCCATCCCCATATTTCCCCAGTGATGACTGTTTTCAGGGTTGTTTCTGTGCTGGGGTGATCGGTCCTGCATAGTGTACCCGTGCCCGGGACTTGCCTGTCAGCTGCATGTCCCAGTGGGGATGTGGGAGCAGGGCTGAATGTCCCAACAGGTATGTGGGAGCAGAGCTGGATGTCCCAGTGGGTTTGTGGAAGCAGGGCTGGGTGCCCCAGGCATGCAGGAGAAGGACCTGCCGGCACTACACGTCGCAGCTCGTTTTGCTCACATGAAAACATTTGGCTGGAAGCTTAGTGCGGCCTCTTGTCTCCTTGGAGCAATCAGGATTTGTCGCTGCTTGCAATGTTTAACGTCGTCTTCCAGAGGCTAAATACCATGGGGAGCCGTGTAAGCCGCGGAAATACCTGCGTGAGCTGGGATCAGCCTGAGGCTGGCACAATGGGCTGGCAGCACTGGATATGAGGGACTGGGAATGCATGATGCTGGTCCTCCTGCCCCCAGTGCCCATGGGTGGGCTGGTGTGAGCCAGGGTGAGGATGCTGGGGATCAACACCTTTCTCCTGTAGGGCACCCCACAGCAGGGGTCATGGAGGCAAGTCTCAAAGGCATGAAAGGGGCTTGGGTGGCCCCAGACCTGTGTAGGGTGGGGAGGAAGATGCCAGGGCCCTCACCAATCTCTGACTGAGATCTGCCTGCCAAGGTGCAGGCAGCTATTTCTGTCAAGGTCAGCGTGTCTTCCAGGCAGAGAGAGGGAAATGAGGAATCGTGTCAAGAAATTACCTCCCTAATGGGGTCTCCCTTGCACGTGAGCGTGGTGTGGGGATGCCGGCATGCAGTGGAGGAGTGAGGAGACCAGCAAGAGGTGCAGGAATGCTGCCACCCTGCCCCCAAAATTTCAACATTCATGGGTGCCCAGCAAGCAGAACAGGGTGCCCAGGGCCCCATGCCCCAGTTGCTGTTCTTGGCTGGACATGTGTACTACAGCCCTGCAGGTGCTTTTCTGGGTCAGCTGCAGGGAGAAAATCATGTTCCTGGTGCAGGCAGGCTCTCCTCTGCCCTTCCTCCTCCTGCTCATGTGCTCCCTTTTATCTAATTGGATTTGTCATGCAGGAAAGGCAAAGCCCTTCAGGACTGTGCTGTGCTCTCGCCAGTGTGATTTCACAGCTGGCCTCGGCACCCCAGCAGCCGACAAGTGAGTAACTCAGCTGGATGCCACGGGCACCCCTGCTCTCCTCATTCTCTCCCACAGCCATGCCCAGCTGCCTGGGGCTGCAGGAGACAGGGGACAAAGCCACCACCACAGCTGGACCTCCTCCTCCAGCCCTGCTGAACGCTGGTCCCTGTCTCTGAGCTGTCGGTCCCTGTCCCTGAGCTGTCTGTCCCCATGTGCCCCCAGACTCTGCATCCCATCCCCATCCCTCACCCCGCTCCAGGGTGATTGCGATGCCGCCCAGAGATGTCTGAACCGACAGGAGATGGAAGCGTTCAGAGAAATGACATTTTCTCCAGCCTGGGGAGTTCATCCTCCGTTTAAAGAAAACTAATATAGAAGCTGCCCTAGTGTGCCGGGGCTGATGATATCAGGCTGGCAGCCGCCGGCGCTCGCAGCCGTGATAAATCTCCGAAACGAGCCGAGCCGGCTCCAGCTGCCCTACGGAGAGGGGCTGAGCCGTGTCCCGGGGGTGCTGTGGGACAGGGGCTGGAAGAGACGGCTCAGGGCGGCTACGGCGAGGTGACCCACGGACACCCGAGGATACAGGGAGCCCACGGCGGGGTCGGTGCCAGCGCTGAACTCGGTGGCGGGGTACGGCAGGAGCCAGCGAGCTCAGCGGTCCGGGCCGGCTCGGGGGCTGCCCTGGGGATGGGGGGCCGGGGCGGGCGAGCGAAGGGGCAGCGGGGCGGGTTCGGCGGGGGCCACGGGCGGCGATGGGCTGAGATGGGGGGCGATGGGCAGCGATGGACGGCGATGTGCTGCGATGGACGGCGGTGGGCTGCGATGGGATGCGATGGGCTGTGATGGCCGGTCCGAGCGCGGGGCCCTGCTGCCCCCTGCTGGACAGCGCCCGCCGGGTGCCAGCAAGGGCCACAGCTGGAACCCTGTGTGCCTTTGGGCTGGCCTTCCCCCTGCAGCGGGGCAGAGCGTGCGATGGAGTGCACTGCCCTGCCACCCCTGGGTGCTGCCCGCTGCATCCACTTGTTTCCCTCGGTGTCTGTCGTGTTCCTGACCTGCCTAGCTCGTCCTCCTGTACCTGTAACCAAGCTGCCAGATGGGATCCTGGCCGGGTCCCCGCTGTTGCTAAGGTTACACCTTGCTCAGGTGTCAAGGCCAGAGGCACGGATGATGCTATGAGTCACTGCTAAGGTGATTTGAAGCTCCCCTTGTTCCAATTCCTCCTGCCAGCAACTGCCCACCTCCTGCCCAGATGCAATGGAGCTCAGGGATGCTGCCCTTCAAGGGGCACACCAGCCCTGACTTGTCCTGGGGTTATGGAGACTGCAGGAACCCCCTCGATGCCAGCCCATGCAGGGTGGATGCTGAAGGCAGGTGTCTGCAAACAGCATCAGCAAGAGATGAGAAGCTGCGGGGATGGCGGTGCTGAGCTTTGAAGGCACCTGACAGGCTGTCGGGGCACTGCCAGCCACGCTGACAGCCGGGTGCAGACACGCCCTCCCCCCCACCCGCCGATACTGCTGTGCTCTGATCACAGCTTTGCTGTCACTTCAAAGCACCCGCCAGGCTCAGGTGGGCTCCCACGCAGCCTCCTGCCCCATGGTTCCACTCCTCCTGACCCATAGTCCTGCTTCTCCCACCCCGCAGGGACCAGATACACTGAAGTCCCCAGCTCCAGGGCCAAGGATACCAGGGTACAGCCTTGGAGCCCAAGGTAGACATGATCCTGAACAGGGCTAGCAGGAGTTGATGGCCCCCAGGCCTGGAACTGTCCTGCTTCTGTGGGGCAGGATCCCCAGCCCCAGAGCAGCCACAGTTGGGAACCCTGGCAGTCCAGGCAGGGTTTCATGGGGGCTGGAGCGCCATGCATGGCAAGGGAAAATGGGGATGAGCTGAGGTGTGGCATCCTTAGGCACAGAGTTCACAGTGTGTCTAGGACAGGTCATCACTATCAAGACACAGGTGCACACCATGCAGGAACACTGGGGTTGCCAGTTCAACCTACCTGGTGTAAGGTGTCCCAGCCTGGCTCGAGAAGGAATTTTCCATTCCCAAATGGAGGTTGGGGGAAGGCGTGTTTGTAGCAGCCCCCTCCTCTCCCTCCCTTCACCCGTCACTGGAGAAGCTCAGGAAGGCGCCTGCCACGTTCGTCTCCAGGAAGGTGCAGAGCAAGAACCTCCGGGAGGGAGAGCTCCCTGGAGGGGACCAGAGACCCAGGGCAGCCTCAGGGGCAGCCTGCACCCCACTTTCCAGAGGAGCCACCCTTCTCACAGTCATGCCGCTGCCCCTTGCCTGCTGCAAGGACGGGGAAGTTCTGACACCATCTCAGGACAGCAGCGCTGCCCAGCTCGCCGTCGGCATCCTGCGAGCCACCCGGATCCCTGGGCTGCACTACATGGGCACCCGGCCACAGTCCCGCCTGCGCCGCCTGCTCTGGAGCCTGGCCTTCCTGGCCTCCGCCGGGCTGCTGGCCACCGGCGCTGCCGACCGCCTGCACCACCTGCTCTCGCGCCCTGTGCACACCCGGGCACGCCTCACCTGGGCCCCCCAGCTCCGCTTCCCAGCTGTCACCCTCTGCAACCCCAA
The DNA here is from genome assembly GCA_013396655.1 of Campylorhamphus procurvoides. Classification (NCBI taxonomy): domain Eukaryota; kingdom Metazoa; phylum Chordata; class Aves; order Passeriformes; family Dendrocolaptidae; genus Campylorhamphus; species Campylorhamphus procurvoides. The sequence goes on along the minus strand of WBMV01002029.1, from coordinate 49,166 downwards.
CCGGGCACGCTTCCTGCACCTCACCAAGCCTGACCTCTACTCGGTGGGACAGTGGCTGGGGCTGTCCCAGGAGAACCGCTCGCTAGTGCCTGAGATGCTGACCGTGCTGGGGGAGGACCAGCGTGCGTGGCTGATGCGTCTGGCCAACTACTCACGCTTCTTGCCACCCCGCCGCTCCGAGCGCACCATGCAGAGCTTCTTTCACCGCCTGGGCCACCAGATTGAGGACATGCTGGTGGAGTGTCGCTTTCAGGGAGAGCACTGTGGCCCCCAGCACTTCGTCCCTGTGAGTCCCCTCCTGGTAGGAGCAGCACAGCTGGGCTGGTCCTTGGGTGCTGGGAGTGATGCTTCACCCCCACCTCAGTAAGGGTGGAGGGGTGGCAGCCTGGGGAGTGAGGCTGAGATGAGTCCTTCCAAGGGCCATACAAGACTGTAAGTCCCTTCTAGCACCTCCATGGAATTGGAAATGGGTTCTTGGACCTCATCCTGCTTGCAGAACACCCTGTCAGATCCCTGTTGGCTCCTTTACCCACCCTTTCTCCATCCTCAGGTCTACACACGCTATGGTAAGTGCTACACCTTCAACGGGGACCGTAGGAATCCACGTGTGACCCGCCAAGGTGGCATGGGCAACGGGCTGGAGATCATGCTGGACATCCAGCAGGAAGAGTACCTGCCCATCTGGAGAGAGACCAGTAAGTGGGGCTATGACTTGGGCAAGGCAAAGGTGGAGGGTTCTATGAGGGACAGTTCCTAGGCAAGGAGGGCACCCTGGGTGGAGACTATGGGTAAAGCAGGGCACCAGAGAGTTGCAGGTGCTGGGTCAGTGCAGACATGCAGCATCCCTGTCCTTCTCCCACAGATGAGACATCATTTGAAGCTGGCATCCGGGTCCAGATCCACAGCCAGGACGAGCCGCCCTATATCCATCAGCTGGGCTTTGGTGTCTCACCTGGCTTCCAGACCTTCGTGTCCTGCCAGGAGCAGCGTGTAAGGCAGTATGCACCACAGTACCCAGGGAGGTGCCTGTGGGCACTCAGCCCAGCACAGCCCTACAGCGATGCCCATCTCCCCCTGACAGCTCACCTATCTGCCACAGCCATGGGGGAACTGCCGGGCCAGCATGCAGGGGGAGCAGACGCTGCCCGGCTATGACACCTACAGCATCGCTGCGTGCCGCCTCCAGTGTGAGAAGGAGGCTGTGGTGCAGACCTGCCACTGCCGCATGGTTCACATGCCAGGTGAGGGGTGTGCATGATGGTGTCAGGGGCACCCCAGTGCCCCAACAGCCCTGCGCAGGGCTGCCCCAACTCCCTGCAGCCTGCACCCAAAGATCATTCCTGCCCCATCCCTCTGCACCCAAGGACCACCCTGCTATCCATCCCTCTGCACTCAAGGATCGCCCTGCCCCCTCCCTCTCCACTCAGGGACCATCCCATCCCCTCCACACACTGGGTCAGCCACTGTCGTATTATCCTTACACCACAGGTCAGCCCCTTCCCTGTTTGCCTTGTCCCTGCTCCAGCCAACCTGCATCCAAGGGCCACTCATCTCCATTTCCTTCATACTCTGCCCCACTACCTTTAGGGGAGTGAGGCAAGGGTGAGGGGCAGAATATGGTCAGACTCCCACCCTCCCAACCAGCTGCTTCTCCACAGGCAACGAGTCCATCTGCTCCCCTAATGTGTACATCGAGTGTGCTGACCACACACTGGGTAGGTGTGATGGTGGGCGGGCATTTGGGGGCCAGTGAAGAGGCCCAAGGGAGGGGCCTGGGGATCGTGGCTGTGCCAATGAATGCTTGCCCCCAGATGCAGCAGTGGAGGACAGCCAGGAGCGTTGCAGCTGCCCCACGCCGTGCAACCTGACACGCTATGGCAAGGAGATCTCCATGGTCCGCATCCCCAACAAGGGCTCGGCACGCTACCTCGCCCGCAAGTACAACAAGAATGAGACCTACATCCGGTGAGCTGTCAGTACCAGGGTGTTCCAGGGAGTGGGCAGGAGGGTGGAGGCCTGGGGAACCTCCACCCCACTCCTGGCAGTATGTGGGGAGTGGGTCCTGGCATACATGGTTCTTGCAGCATCCTCTGCCCAGGGGTGTTGCCACTAGAGCATCTCCCCAACCCATCTCTGTCCTTCTAGCCCCCCTGCCAGCATCTCCCCACTCCGTCGTCCCTCCTGGCCTGGGATATGATGGAGGGCTGGAGGACAGGGGTGGTTTGCAGGCCGTGGGGGTGGGAGGGTCAGTGATCAGCTCTCCTTGCTGAGCACAATGGTGTCCCCACAGGGAGAACTTCCTGGTGCTGGACATCTTCTTTGAAGCACTCAACTACGAAGCCATTGAGCAGAAGAAAGCCTATGATCTTGCTGGGCTTCTTGGTGACTCTCCTCACCTTTCTGTGGGGTCCTGAGGCGCGGAGCTCTGGGTCCCAGCCCTGGGAGGATGTGGGTCTGGTGGGGGAGGGACCACACAGAACAGCAGCCAGCCAGCCACCGACTGGAAGAAGGGTGGAATGCTGTTGGCTCTTCCCTATCCTGCATGTCTCCCACTCCCTCTGTCCTGCTGCCCCTGCCCCTGTGACTGCGCTGTCCCCCTCCATTCGGCAGCCCTGGCACTGCCTGCAGCCCTGCTATCCCACCCCAGGCTCACAGTGGGCTGCACTGCATCTCCTGGTGACCTTCTCCTCCTCCTCCCCCCCAGGGGACATCGGGGGGCAGATGGGCCTGTTCATTGGTGCCAGCATCCTCACCATCCTGGAGATCCTGGACTACATCTATGAGGTGTGCTGAGCCTACAGGGATCTGTCTCAGCAGTGGGAGGGGAGGATGGGCTCCCTGGGTAGGGCATACCATGCGTGGCCACCCCAGAGGGCTACTACAGCCCCCAGATTGAGGAATACCCAGAGAAGGGCAGGGGGAGGAGAACAGGTCCCCCAGCATTCATCAGTGACCTGAGGACAGGGAGGGTGGTGGGCAGAGATGCTGTCCCCACTGTCCCTGGGTGAGGAAGGGAGTGGGCAGCAGTTCCACGCAGACTGGGGTGTCCACAGGCGGGGTGCCACCTGCACATGGGTCTGGGTCTGACCCCCTCATCTGCACCCAGGTGATCCGAGACAGGGTGAGCCGGGTTCTGTGCCGCTCCAAGCCTCCCCTGAAGAAGCCCTCGGGCAGCATCGCCACACTGGGACTGGAGGAAATGAAGGACCAGGTACCCCCCCAGGGGTGGGCTGCTTGAAGGCCGCAGGGGAAGGGGACATTGACCCAAAATCAAGAGACAGAGTAGCTCTGCTTTTGGTGTCCTCTGGCTGCAGTCAGGGCAGTCCCCGCAAGCCAGGACATTGGGTGTCCCTGGGAGGGGGGCTCCTGTAGTCAGGCTATGCTGGGTGAGGGGACTGGCTGGGAGGGTGCATGGGGTCTGTGTTCACCCCATTGACTGCCATCCCTGCAGAGCCCCTGTGAGACGCTGGGCCGGCATGTGGAGGGCGCCTACAATGCAGGCATCCTGCCCAACCACCACCACCGCCACCATTACCCTCCTCAGGGTGTCTTCGAGGACTTCGCCTGCTAGGCAAGATCGGGACTGGGGGGCAGCCCCCTGCCACCCCTCTCCCCACCATTCTCATGGAGAGGGACTGCGGCTCTGGGTGTGGTGGGTGCAGGCCCCCACCTACCCCACCCCACTGCCAGGACGGGCCACACCATTCGCCCCCAGTGATACCACTGGGTCTGCCTTGGCATTGGCACCTGAGCAGCCCCCAGATCCTTTTGCCTGTCCCTTCTGCTTGCCTCTAGCACGTGGGCTCAGCCCAGTCTCAAGCACATGGCGTGGAGGGGGATGGGCATGCCAGGGGGGTTTGGGGGAGCAGCAGGTGTGGGCCAGAGGGGCACTACAGAGTATGAAAAGGGTAAGCTGAGATTCCTGCGAGCCCTTCCAAGCCCTCCCCTGCTGACCCCTTCTGGGTGGTGGTCTCTGCCCTGCATGGTTCCCCCCAGGAGAGAGACGTGCCTGGAACAGCTTCCCCCCTGCCCAGGGACCACCTCCCTTCCTTCCTGCTGCAGGGCAGGGCAGCATTGCAGGGCAACTCTCTGAGCAGCATGGCCCCCATGGCCAGTCCAGGGACACCCCAACTGCAGCCACACCTGCATGGCACCACCCTGACCCCTGGCACCACCACCACTGTGACACCCTCCCAAACATCTGCCTTGCCCTTCCCCACCCTTCTGCAGCCTGCCAGGCCTGCAGGCCCCACATCCCTGTTCCCAGCCAGACCCCTGCACTGTGACTCCCTGTGCCACTCCAGTGTTGGCCCCCAGTAGCCTCTAGTCATTTCGGCACTGCAAACCTACTGCCTCCCCTGTCTCCTGTCCCAATTCATTGTGAACTCATCCTCTCCTTGCCCAAGTATTGCCCAGAGTGGCTCATCCCTTGGTGCAGCTGCCTGGCACAGCCCAGACAGCACGGCGGGTCCTGCTCTCACTCCCCTGCCTGTAGTTGCTCTTTTGCACCGTGCACGTACCCCTTGCCATGCTCCCACCCCTGGGTGCTGAGCACCCGTTGTGCCTCCCCCAGACTGTACGTGGTTAGGAGGGTGTTCTGTGCCCAGCACTGCCTGGACAGCCACAGTCCAACCTGCTGGCTGGAGCCTTGGCCAGAAGTGGCACCCACAGTCCTCCTGCCTGCCCTGAGATGGCAGGACCCATGGCAGGACCCACGTCAGGACCCGCAGCACTGCCCCTGTCCTCTTGGACACTGCCTCCACCCCCTCCACTGTAGCAGACACCAGCGCAGGGCAAACTGCCCCAAAATATCTCAGGAGGGGGGGCAAGCTGGCAAAGCCCCCCTCAACACACACTCTCGGCAGAGGGGGACCCCAGGGCAGGAATTTGGGACCTCTGGGGAAGGCTGGAGTTCAGCCAGGCAACTCCTGGTCCTGCTGGTTTGGTCCCCATCCCTGGTGCCCACAGATGGAACATGGCCATGCTGCGTTATGCCCAAAGCCATAGATACAAGAGGAGCCATCATCCTTGAAGTCCTCAAGGCCCCACACATGGGAGATGCAGGGCAGGAACCAGAGCACCAGTCTGGTGATATGCCCTGCAGCCCTGGCTCTGGGTATGCGTGGTCCAACGACCCCCAGAAATATGCACCTATGTCTAAATATGTTCCCTGTCAGTGCAAGTACCCAATTGCAAGGTGTACCATGTCCTCCTGCATGGGGGGACACACAACAAGCCTTCCAGCAGGGCAGGCTTACTGGTGCTCCCCAGGGAGCCCTTCCAGAGCACCCTGTGCCAGCTCCCCATGGAGTCACCAACCTGCAAGCAGGAGTGTCCCTGGAGGGATGCCACACATTAGCCCAGGGACGTGCCACGGCCATGCCAACCAGCCTTACACCAAGGTCTCCTGCAACAAGCAGGAGGTGCAGGATGTGGCTCCCTCCCTGCCAGCCAGAGCAGTGAAATCCCGAGTGGGATGGGCACGGGTGGGAGGGCTGGCACGAATGCCCTCGTGCTGGTGAACGTGAGAGATGTGCGTCACTGTTTTATAAATGTACAAACGTTCCCTAATAAAGAGGCACAAGTAGGTCTGGAGATGCCTGCAAGGACTTGGGGAGGGAAGAGAGGTGGGGGAGCCACCACCCCAGAGGGGACATAGTGGTGGTGGGACCCAGCCCTGCACCCAAATGCTGCGCTCTTTGATAGCCAGCATGACGTTACAGGCAGGTGAGCATCGCTGCTCCCTTGCCCACAGTGAGACCTCCAGCAGGATACCTTTGGGTGCCATGGGAGAAGAGTGCAGGTTGAAACTGACATGGGAGAGGCAGAGAATGGGTGGGGGTGAAGGGAGTCCTACTGGGGCAGAGCTTGAGGCTTTCCTTGGCAGAGGTGCTCCCCCAGGCCTTTCTCCATCTGCCCCAGCTTCCCTGCAACACACAGAGAGGGGACAAAGCAGGAAACAGAAGCTGACATGGTAGAGGCTGCCAGCACTAGGCACCACGGGTTTCCCGCTAAACTGGTGAGGGCTGAAGATGCCTGGGTTAACTGGATGTAGCTGAGACACTGGGCAGCCATCTCACAGCTTGTACCATGCCCTGTGAGAAGAGCATTGAGTGCTAGAGCACTGGGTGCTAAAGGGAAAAGCAGGGAAATAAGCTACATCCTCCATATCTTTTCATCATCAAGTAGGGGGATCATCCCCTTCGGGACAAGGCTGTCTCTGCCACCAAATTGTGACCCATCTGCCCCTTCAGGATGCTCCATCACACAGCCACCTTCATCCACACCAAGGCCATGACTGGGAGCTCATGCTCCCTCCTCCTCAGTGAAGATACGGCGGAGGAGCTGAGCAAGAGGGAGAGCTGAATTGTGTGGTGAGCCCACAAGGTCCTTCCACAGCATGTCCTCTGGCTCCTTCAGCACCATGCACAGGAGTGAAGCATGGCTAGAGGAAAGGCTGAGCTTCATGCATAACCCATCCTGGCTTCTATGCCAACAAAGTGGCCTCAGGACAGGTCGCAGGAGCCCTGTAGTGCTGACCTAGCAAAGATATTACATATTCTTTGTTGCTCTTAGTGCCTATGTTCTTTAATTTGAAAACTTCCAGGTGCCATCTGGAGGTGACACTTCCTGTAGTCCCACCTCTTCAAACAGGACAGGTAGATGAGGTGAACCCAGCATCTCCCCCTGCCTGTGCCTTGCCTCATGTCCCAGAGCAGATGATGCTGGGCTGAGGAAGGCCAGTGGGACACCTCAGGTTTAGTACCCTAGGGCCAGGCCCAAATCCCGGTGCTGTGGCCCCCAGGTACCCCCTCTCACACTGCACCTGCCCAATGACCACCAGAGGTCTGGTCCTCCCCAGCGATGCAGACACTTCCACCCACAGCTCACCCAGCCCAGCACTGCTTGAAACACCTGTAATGAGCCACATGAAATAGCTGGGGCATAATTAGAAGGGGATTCACTGCAGTGAAACAGGCCCTTAATTTTAATGAGCGCAGCCCTCTGGACAAATGCCAAGTACCTGATCGCAGCAGGACCGGCTGTGCTGGCAATGGTTTCTGTCACTGTAGAGGCAACAACCCCAGTAGGCACTGCTCCTGTGGTGCCGATCCCCAGGGAGGAGGCACCAGGATAGAGTGGGCATTGAGTATCCCTTCTGCCCATGGGATGGGCATCTCCTTGGGCACTTCCCAACATGCCTTCACTGCCACAAACAGCAATTACAGCTGTTCCCATGGAAAACCTGCAATTCAAAGAAAAGAAAACCACCCAGTTTGGGAGCAGAGGGGTTGGAATTAAGCCCTAAAATGCAATGGGGCATGTGGCTTCACTGCTGCCAACTTCTCCCGAAGCATCTCCTACCTGGACATGCTGGTGGTGACAAGCAACACCTGGATAAAGGAGTGACCCGAAGCATCTCCAGGTGATGTACACATGACAAGTTCATTGTTTTGTTCCTGGTCATTTGCCCATGAGCCACTTGCTGGAAAACTGGACTGGTGATGGCCATCAGTAGGGCCAGGCAGAGAACACACAGCCCTCGCTCAGTGGGCAGGCATGTTGGAGAAAACAAGAAGGCAATTAAAAATCAAGCAAGCTGTTTGCCTCTTCCCCCAGCCACAGAGCTTCAGGCTCACACATTCTGTCACCGCCAGGGCTGTTTGTCCCCAGAAGGGACACCCCTGGGCATAGCTGGGTGAGGAGACATCCCTGTGCATAGCCAGGTATGCTGACACCCCGTGCACAGAAACGCCTGCAGGCAGGCACACAGCAACAGCAGCTCTGTATGCACTTTCAGCTAACACCTCTTTCCTTTCTCATCACAAGGCTCTGATTTCCCCAAGCTTGGCCAGAAAAAACCCTGGTCAAAGCCCCTCATACCCTCCAGAGGGTCTTGGCAGTGCATTGGGCTGTGACCCGAGGGACTGGGTACAAGCATAGCCTGGCATCTCCCTGTCTACTCCTCCTCATGCAGAGCAGCTTCTGCCTTCACTTGCAGACAGAAGGAAACGCTTGCTGGATTTGGGTCCTGCACTGTGGCTGGCAGAGCTGCTTCTGTGGGACAGGCAGTGAGGGAGCACTGGCCCCTTCCCAACGAAAGCACAGGGATGAAAGGGCACTGCACTTCTCCTTGCCCTCCAGCCCTCTCCTTGCGCTGCTGCCCTTCCCACTTCCTCTCAAAGGTCAGCCATTGAACTGATTAACATTGCTTGGGCTGAAGTAGTTCCGCCACAGGGCTTACCACCAAGTGACCCAAGCAAGGTTAGAGAAGCAGGTTTTGCTTTCCCTGCTCACAGGCTCATTGCTGTGTTTGCAGAGAGGCAAACAGAATGCCAGGGAGGGGGAAGATTTGTGTCCCTTTCCTTGCCATGGCACAGAAAGGAGAGGGGAGGCGGGTGCCTGCACAGCTCCAGTGCACCAGGCCAGCCCCTCTTGTGCTTCAGAGTGCTCTTCTCTGAACCAGCCCTTCACTCATCCTTCTGAAAAACTTTTCAAGAGGAACTTGCTTTGCCCTTCTTGATGGTTGTGGTGAGCCAGTAACACTACCAAAACTTCAAGAGAAGCAGAAGTCTACAGGGTCAGAGACGGTTTTCTCCTGCTCCGTTGGGAAAATTGTCCTTTCACTGCCCTGCCTCTGCAACTGTGTCAGTGCAAAAGGCCACACATTATGTAAAAGTACCAGTCAAACCTGAACAGGGATCACAGAATGTTCCTGCCTGCTCAGCCACCCACATCAGCACCTAGGGCTCCTCCTCCTGCCACTTTCAAAGGTGTCACCATCCCGGTCTGGTGCCCTGTCTCTGCCAGCCCTGTGAGGGCAGGATGGAGGCAGAGCGCAGTTGTGCCCAGGTAGGTCCCCATTGTGACAGGTCTCTGCCATGGCCCAGTAAGCCCACTTACTTCACAGCCACCAGCCAGCTCATCACCAAAACCCTTCCCCAAGCTTTGCACATCCCTCTCCAGGGTTTCGTCATGTTTTGATGCTGCAAATAACCTGGCAAACACTAAAACAGCTTCAGATCCTGCCAGCTCCCTTGAAAAGGGAGTAGTAACAATGCTGGGAGTGCAATAAGCACTGTCATTTGCTCATATAGTCGGAGCAGGGAGGCTCTGCTGATGTTGATAGTGCAGAGTATGCAAATACCTCAAACTTGGTCTGGGCAAACAGCAATAAGAAGGCAAGAACAACTTTATCTAGTCTTGTAATAATTTAATGACAATTCTGGGTTTCTTTTCTCAGCCAACTTGATTTGAAGCTGGTTTGCTTTATTACTATTTGGATACCCAACTGATGTCTAATCACATCTGACTCCTAGGTCTGTTTTTCAGAGGAGAAATGTAACACATCTGCATCTGCCTCGCTCCCTCTGCCCCAGATTTCCATTTAAAGGGAATTAAGGATGTGCTCAGGAAAGATCCAAAATAGAAATACTCAGAGCAAGCTAACAGCTACTGTCTGAAATATAATAAAATTATATTTAAACATATATACTCCTACACCGTGGATACGGAGACTAGAGCAGGAATAGATGAATGAGATATCCTTGGGAAAGGCATGCCACACAGCCCAGGACCTCTCCCTGAGTTTCACTGAGCATTACCAGCCTTGATAAGCAATAATGAGTAGGTTCAGTTAATTTTCTTGGGGATGTCTCTTTGATACGTGTGTTTTGTGAACCAGCAAAATATGATGAGTAAAGGGCTGGTGGCAAGGGCACACAGAGTCATGAAAAGCATGCCTGGAACAAGCAGCATGAACAGGGGACACAGTCTCCCCTCCTTGTAATGCAAATAGGAGCTGTAGATGGTGAAACAGTCCAGCGCAGGACCACATTGCTCTGCCCGACTCAGGACCTGAAACCACAAGCTGCTGAGAAACCTGAGATGTCAAACAGCCTCAAAACAAGTGAAAGCAATGCAGAGGGGGCAGGTTGAGGCCTAATGATCCAACACAGTGCTCAGATCCAGTTTCTGGACTGGGAGTTTCCTTCAGAACTGATCCCAGATGCTGGAAGGCAGCATTCACCCCACTTGGGCAGCCAACCTCTGCTCTGACAGGGGCCAGGGGTCCCCCCCATTATGCACACACAGACCACAAAGGCTGTTATGGAGACAGCACATGCAGGAGGACACGCAGCTACACCAGCCCCTCAGTGGTGCTTTTCCACTTGCAGAAAGGGCTGTGGACTGGTCAGTGGGAAATAGTCTTGTTGCAGTTGTTTGCAGCAATAGGAGAGACAAGGCAGTCACAGGACTTCCCATGGCAAGGGGCTCAGCATCCTGCCACACCACCAGTTACTGGTGCAGGTAGGACAGCCCCAGGGACCATGGGCATCAGAGAAGGTGCAGGACTCCTGCTGCGAGCCCCAGGGGTTCAAGCAGGTATTTCCAAGTGTCTGCTTGGCCCAGCATCTGCCAACCTGTCCATAAGGAAATGGGCTTCCAAAGTCTCCTAAAGAAGAGGCAGTCATCTCCCAGCTCAGGTAAAGGATGTTGCAGCTACTTGGGGAAAGCAGCATCCCTGTAAGGATTCTGTCCAGCCAGCTGCAGCCAGAGTTTGTATAAACAGCCAGCACCTACCACCACACAGACCCACAGCAGAACACCCAGAGGTGCTCCATGAAAGAATCAGCCAGGCTTACCAGTTCATCTCTCCATTTTATTAGTGTAAATACAACCCGTTCCCCCTCCATTCCCCCTATTAAATACAAACCAGGAGCAGAGAGCGGCTCCTCAGTCACTTTCTCCTTAGGAGATGCACAGCCAAACCCTCTGCCATGCCCACCAGCATCGGGCACCATGTCCCTCAACCGTGAGGGCAGCCCCACACTAGGGAGAGATCCCACCTCTGTCAGGAGGCTCTCGTCTGAGGGCTGTGACCTCCGACGTCCTACCAATACTGCGAAGGCCGAAGCGGCCTGGGTCACAATTCCCATGGGGAGCAGTTCACGGTACGTGAATACAACAGGATCCCCTCCAGCACCCCCTGTGCCCACCAGCCCCAGGGGCCAAGTTCTCCACACCCCGCCTAGCCAGGAGGTCTCCAACTCATTGCCAAGTGGCAAAACTGCAAAACCAACCTCCTTCTTGCTCATTTGGGGTGGGATGTGCCCTACCCCACTGTCCAAGCCTGTGGCAGGTGCAGGGATATGGCTCTCCCTGCACTACCAGACCAGTGCTCCAAAGGAGCAAGGGGTACAGTCCTGTCCCAGGGCACTGGGGGAACCATGAGGGATCACTCCAGGCCCTGTGGCAGTCACAGCCTTGAAGCAGGGGAACCTTGGGGTCTACACTCCCCCAGTCAAGGCGGACCAACAAGGGGACAGGGCAGCCCATCTCCCCTGTGCTGAGCAGCAGGGACAGGACAGAGGGATGGGGCCAGCAGCCAGCAGCTCTGGGATGAGGAGCCAGGCATTCCAGCCTGCAGCACAGTGACTCTGACCCATTCTTGCCCCGGGGTCTGCACAGCCATGGCCGCTCCAGAAAGACCAGGCACCCTGGGCTGGCAGCCCCCGGCCCAGGTAGTCCCAGCAGGGCAAGTCATGAGCTCAGGCACCAGCAAGCCCTGTAGCCACTGGGAGAAGGAAGACAGATTTGGGCAGCAGAAGAGGTGGGGTGAGCAAGCAGACACGGCATGGCAGGGCCAGCCCCTCTGCACCCCAGGGTTCAGGTACTGTTCCCCTGCTCCTGCTCGAAAAGCACCATGGCCAGCTGGGAACGAGAGCCTATGCCCTCCAGGCTGCTCTGCACACAGCGGTGGTAGATCTCCTCACTGAGCCGAGGGTTGCATGCTTGGTGCCGGTAGTGCTGCAGCAGGGCAGGCTCTACAGCCCGGAAGACATGGAGGTTGGAGTACTTGATGAACATGTCATAGATGTCCAGGGTCTCTAGGATGTCCTCATTCTCCTGCACATCACCAGCCATGCGGGTGCGTGCTGCCATGTAGTCGGCGTTGTAGAAGCAGGCTTCATGGAAGACATCACGGTCAAAGCGCCCCACATCGCGCAGCAGGTCCAGTGTGGCAGGTGGCACCTGGTTGTGGTAAGCAATGGCTGGGTTGTAGCCCTGGAAGTGGATGGGGAAGAAGACCTGCCAGTTATTTATGGTGTTCATCCGGCAGCGGTTCAGGAAGTCAACGGTGACCTCTGTTCCCACACCAGCCACGAAGAAAAGTGTGTCCACAGGATGCTTCTTGGAGATAATGTCCATGACCTTAATTTGGGAAGGTGCATCTGTCTTAACACTGATCCATGGGATCTTTACCTCCGCATACTTGCGTTCATACTCGGTGATCTGGGCCTTCACAGAGGCAAAGATGTCATTTTGGGTGACTTGCTGGGCTTCAAAGGGGTCATAGATGAAGAGGAAGGTGAGCACCGCGTTCTCACTGCTCTCAAAAGCAGCTGCCGCATAAGCCTCCAAAAAGTGAGCAGCATAGTCCCGGTCATGGGCTGTCAGCGGCAGGATGACATTGATGCGACTGGCCTCTGTCACATATGGCATGGGGATGATCTCCACCTCGCTGAGGGGCCGCACCAAGTGCACGCGCTTAGTGACAGAGCGGCTGTGCCCCTTCTGGGTGACCACCTCCACCTGAAGGTCCAGCGTGTACTCCATGCCACGTGTGGGGTCGAAGCGCCGATATCCATTCACCAGCTGCTGCTTGCGGACATGGAGCACTGGCTGGTACTTGTGGTTCAGCTCCTCCATGGCTGTGGCCACCACGTCAGCCACATCTGCCAGATCCGCACCACGCAGCTCGCACTTGGGGGAGCCATCGACACAGGCATAGACCTGCTCCTCTGTGAAGTAGTCCCAGCGCAGCACCTCAAAGCGGGTTTTGGGCTGGAATGGGGGCGGGATGCCAATGGGCCACATGGCGCTGTGGTCCCCATCAGCAGACAGGCTGCTGGCGTTCTGGATCTCCATCTGCAAGAGGAGAGATGGAGGAGTAAGAGCCAAAGCATAAGTAGGTCTTCCAGCTCTGGCAAAAGCCAAGCTGACTCTTGATACTCAGAGATCTGCCAGAGCTGGCTCAAAGAGCAGTGCCAGAACAACTCTGTCTTTAACCTGACTCTCATTCAGCACCTCAGGCTTGGTCCCTCACTCTATCTGGCCTTTGCTGGCAGATCTCTGTACCCTGCTGGCTTCATCACCCTGAAGCACCACCACATCTCCAGGACCCATCTAGGTCCAAACTGCTCTCCAGACAGCACTGTAGCCACATGGGCTCAGCTGATCCTCTCCCACAGTAGGATTAGGTAAGAAACCCACAGAGCAACCAGAAAGCCCACAGGGATGATAGATGAAACCAGGACCCTTCCAGCCAAGCCAGGTCTCACCTGGAGCTGCTGGATCTCCTGGTAGGTCCTCTCAAGCTCCACCTGTGCAAAGTACTTGTGCAGCCGGTACATCTGGAGGGGATCCAACACAGGGTGGACAGTGAAGGCACTCTGGAAGCGGAGGTCGGTCTCCCGCTCGAGGTCCACATTCTTCCCCAGCTCAAAATAGTGGTAGTGCAGACCCTGTGCCAGTCAGGAGAGACAGGTCACAGCTAACCCCAACCGGCACTCCCACCCCACCAGATGTCAGCACAGCAAGCTCAAGGGACATCAGGGTGCAATAACTGGTCCTCCCAGGACATCTCTGCTGCAGGACCTACCTCATGTTCCTCAGCACAGTTGACACCTGTGTAGTCGATGATGCAGCGGCCCAGCCACTCGTCGGGCCGGGCGCTGAGGATGTCATTGCGGCAGCTCTCCAGGTGCTGCTGCAGGAGCAGGAGGAGGCTGCGGGACAGCAGGTAGCCAAACCCTCCGTAGCAGTAACGTCCCTCAGTGTCCCCACCAATGAACTCCTCAGGACGGCCCAGGTAGAGGTGGGTGTCAATGCTGAGGTGGGCGACCAGGCGGCTGATGCGATGTGCCTCTGTGTAGGTATCATCCTGCACCAGGAAGAACCAGTCGAAGTCATTCACATAGTGGTCCAGAAGGTACCTGACGGTCTGGTACATGTTCCAGATGGGCCGCTCATCACTGTGCGTCACCACCGTCATGCCATGGGGCACCTTGCGGCCCCGCGTGCCCGTGAAGTACACCAGGCGCTCCAGGCGGTGGGCCAGAGTGCGGTTGACAGCCACCCCCAGTGTGTTCAGAGTGCTCTTGGAGGTCAGCACACCCACGAAGAGCCGCTGCCGCATCCCCAGCTCTGTGCTGATGTACCGAGTCCTGCAGGAGGAAAACAATATTTGGCCCCTGGGCACTGCACCCCTTCTCAGCCTGCACCCTCCCTGTTGCAACCAATTGCACCAACCTCGGTTCCTCTGCAGGAACTGTTCCCAGACTTCAACAACGCACACAAGACATCACCCCAGCATCACTGGCTGCCGCTACGCCAGAGGCACAGCAGAGCACTTTGCTGAAGTCCCCATCAACCTGAGACCATGAGGGACCACCCCATGAGCTGGCTAGTCCCGCTCAAAACAGAGGCTCTCAAAAGGCTGAAAATAATTAAATGCAGGAACCAGGGCTCCACACCCTAGATCTAGTAGGGACATGACCCACCAGGCAGCAAGACTAAGAGGCCAGCCCCAGCCAGGGCAAACAAACTGGGAAGCAGCTTCCTGCCACCCCTACCAGACATACTGCTCTAGAGCAGGCAGGCAGGAGAGTCCTTGCTGCCCTCCTTGGGGAAGCCAGGCCCCACACAGGTGGCTGAAGCCAGAAGGGGCTGGCTGTGGCCCCCTCCCCACCACGGCCCCCAGCTGTCGCACTCACAATGACTTTCAGGTTTAATTCTCCCAGCCTGATGCAGTGGCAGGAAGCGACCCCCCCATCCCGTCCCCCAGCGGCTGCCTGGTACACACTGGCCCCATTCAGCCCCCTTCATCCGCCCACCACCTTGCCAGGACAAGGAGGCCCTTTCACTGCCTGCCCCCTGTCATCCAGGGGACACTGAGACGGGGCTGCAGCCGGCTCCGGAGAGGCCCGAGTTTGCAGCACTGGGTGGGGACATGCCACCAGGGGAGGGGTCCCTGCTCCGGCAGGAGGGGACCGTGGCAGGGTGCCCGGCAGCACGTGCTGCAGCAGGCAGCCTTCATACAGCGGGCAAGCGTCGCACAGAGGGCAGCAGCGCGGGCGGGAGCCTCTTCTGGGTGCTTGCTGCGGGCTGGGGGTAAGGAGAAGAGGGGGCAGAGGGCAGGCGCTTCCAGTGAGGAAAATCCGCTCGCAGCCCTGGGCGGCTGCAGGGAGGATAAAGTACATCGCTGAGCTGGAGAAAGCTCCCCAGCCCCGGCCCGGCAGGCACACGGCCACACCCGGGCACCTCGAGCTCGGCCGCAGTCACTCCCAGCCAACCCGCCCCACCGCGGCCCAGCTCCCCCGGCCCGGCCCG